>OU343225.1:148365647-148464916 GCA_910596185.1 Chrysanthemum makinoi
CTTTATTTCATGTTAATTTTTTGTGCCAAACTCCGAATCCTCACGGCTTTTTATAACAATAGAAACAATAGCGACAAACTATAGAATCAGATTGTCTATCACACCCACTTAACAGCAGCGGTACCTTGATGTGTATAACTCTCATGGGCAAATATTCTCTAAAGAAGATAAAGAACTAACTATCGCCAAAAACTCGACATCTCTAATTATTATTAGCAAATATGGGGTGAAACAATTTTGTGGGAACAAAAAGCCATAAGTACCTTCGATGGGCCCTAAAGAGAACCAACTACTCCACGCTTAGCATCTAAACTCATAAGTAACTCTATCATTCCTCGATCTCCGCCAATTTAAAATCTCAAATAATGAGATCAGGATGCTAGCCGATAATTTTTAGGTTATCTATGGTTAAGGGAACAAGCTAGGGCTCAACACGTCCGGTCAAGTCAGAATTCTATTCCTACTCTCCCAAGGAAAGTCAACAAGGTGTCAAAACATATATTAACTTAGCAAATGCTTTGTCAAATAATCTCAAGTCTCGCATTTTTAAAGTCACTTATTAGAAGCTAGCAAATTCTTGTTTAAGCTTCACATATTTAAAATCACTTAGGAGACTTGCAAATTCTTGGCCTTGTGAGCTAGAATCGCATTTTATAGCCTCTTGTCTAAGCAATTAGTAAAGACTATTTCAAGAAAGCATATTTAAAAGTAACTTCTAGAGACTAGCAAGAACTTTTCAATCATAAAACTAGCAAAAGCATGAAATTTTTTAAATTTTCTCATTTTGCACAAGTTTTCATTTTCTAAGGAAAACAGGGTTCGAGAATACACGACAAAAAAAAAGCAAGTGCGGTCAAATCAAATCGAAGATTACCTTACCAGACTAGAACGAAACATTGTCCTCAATGTTTAAAAGCAAGGGTATCAACGAAAATCTAAAAGCCGTTTATGAAGTATGCTAGAAGATAAACGTTAGTTGATAAGATTTCGGATATCGGATTTCCATCAGCATCGATCATGAAACTCGAGTGGAGAAAAGACAAACTTCGAGCACGAGAGTCTTCATATCGGGAAAATCCTACACACAACATCACAACAACCAAACACGAGAAATCGAAGATGCTAACCCCTTCACGTCACATATTAGAAGAAAATAGAAAGAAGATAGAGATAAGCATGGGGTGCCTCCCACGAAGCGCTACTGTTTTTCTTAAACCGAGTCGCTAGCCTGACGATCCCAATTCATTTGTCCTTGGGGAAGAAAATGGTAGAGATACCGGGGTCAAAACGGTGTCCTCATTCACGAAAGAATGAGACTAGGTGGGTTGGGAGGAAAGAAAATATCGGGCTCAAGCACATAAGATAACTCCTCCCAAACTCACATAAGGCATATGAAAGATCGATCCATCATTCGGCGGTTTTGCGGGCGGACGAAGGGATGAAGGATCGATAAGAGAATACTCAAAAGAAGAGGAAGCTCATGATATAGAAAGGTGTTACTCAAAGGCTCATCAAGAAGGCATCCAGAGAGGATCCTTTTTCCGAAAAAATTTTGTGATATGAATGTCCTCTCCGATGAGTATCCCAGGGTTAAAAATCTTGTCCTCGAGAGAGGAAGGAGATCAAAGTGTCATCTATGTGAAAATCCTCACGAGGAGAGGAATCACTCTCGGCTAAAAAATAATATTGGACCTCGGGATCAACAAGTTCATCTGTCGACAACTTCACTTCCTTATCTTTCTTCGGAAAAAACGGATCATCGTATTTTTCTTCATCCTTAGAAAATCGAGTCGGTAGGAGCAAGTTCATCGGTGAACTCCTCACTTTCTTCGTCAAAGAGTTGATTTACAAAATTTAGAGTATATTCAGAATCGAATTCAAACAAGGGATTCGTGAATGTCGTTTTGAAAGATTCTGGATCGAAAGATGTCTCAAAAGAAGGTTTCATGATTTTAGAAATCGGAGGTGGGACAAGTGGTGTGCTCTTAGAGCTAGCAGTTTCCACCACTACTGTTGTAGACTCCTTTTCTTGTTTCTTTTTCCGTTCAGCTTGTTATTGTCGACATACTCTTAATCGTAAACCTTGAAAGATCAATTCGAGACGTTTTAGGTTCAAATTTCTTCACATCATTGGATCATCGGAGGGTATGAAGACGGCTCATTATATAACAATTTCTCGAGTAAAAAGATGTCCCCCTCCGGGTCAAAAGTAGCATTATTATCAATCTCAACGGGAACTGAATCATTATTAAGAAAGGCCTCGATCTCTTCCCAAATGGGGTCACTTTTCGTAGTAGTGAGAGGCGAAAGTTGGTCATAATCGGATTAGATGGTAAAATGGGATTGCCACTTTCTTGAGAAAAATCAATCACACCGATGCTATGAATCGAATGATCATCGGGTGGAGGTTTTGACGTTTTTCGGCATAAAACACAATTTTTTCATTTCCTTTCTCGATCGTTAACGTTCCTGGTAATGATCCACAAGGACTTTCGCGGTTCTCAAGAATGGTCTTCCTAAAGTAAGAGGGACTCGGGCGTCAACCTCTATATCAACGATGGCGAAATCCACGGGAAAATGGAATTTATCCACTCGAACCATAACATCGTTGACTACACCAACCGTGTGAGCAATTGTTCGATTAGCTAATTCGATAGTCATACGAGTCGGTATAAGAGTCTTCAATTCAAGCTCATGATATATCGCAAGAGGCATGAGACTTATGCTTGCACCTGAATCGGTTAGGGCATTACATTCCTTAATATCATTTAAGGAGCAAGGAAGGAGAAATTTACCGGGATCACCAAGCTTCTCGGGAGCTTGGTTCGAGGAAGAATTAGACGGTGTAGGCTCAAGTGAAATCTTTGAAATTTGTTCCAATTTTTCTTCATAAATCATTTCAGCAGCTTTGATCATATCAGTCGTAAGTTTGAACTTTGTTCCAGAAACAACTTTCATTTTGTCGAACCGTGATTGAATCGATTTACTTGGTTAAGGTTAGAACTTCGGCATTATGACGGAGATAGACGGAACTTGGGCAACCAGAGGTTGGACGTATTTGCTTTCCATTATCAAGAGGATTTCCGGGTCCTTTGTCACCTCGGTCTCTCGTGCTACACTCATCACGGGAGAGAAGTAGTCATAGAGGGCCCATCATCTCGAATGGTAACGGATTTCATTTCTCCCTTCGGGTTTAGAATTGTGTTACTTGGAAGAACCGAACTCGAGGGTTGACTCATTTGGCACAAAACAGCATTCAACATATTCTCAAGTTTATTCTGCGAAGCATCCATCTTGTTATTCTGAAGTCGAATTTCGTTCTTAAACTCATTGCTTTGTCTAGTTAACGAAGATTGAAACTCGTTTCTCAAACTTGAAATCTGGGTTTTCATGGTTTGGATGGTAGCATTATTGTGCTGAACGTAATTCGTGAATTCATTTGAAGGCAAAGGTGGAGCTTGATAGCTTGAAGCTTGATATCCTTGATTGTAATTGAACCCTTGATTCGGGTATTGATTTGGTGGGGCTTTAAATTGGTTTTGAACATTTCATTTGGTCCTGAACTTGATTCGGATTAAACGAGTCGATTGTTCGATTGAGAAAATCCCGGAGGTCCCATTTGATTACTAACACGAGGATTCGGTTCAACGAGGACCGTTATTGGTTACCTCCGGTTATGACATTAGCTTCGAAAGGATTTCCATCGGTGGCGGTACAATTGTAGTAGGCATGCGGGCCACCACAAGTAGTACAAGTCGTTTCCACCGCTTTGACTTGAGCGGGTGGAGAAGAATTAATCTTAGCGATCTTAATCTTAACCAAAGCCTGAATCATATCCGTAAGCTTATCAATCTTAGCATCGGTGCTAGACGTATTTTCGTAAGACGAGGACGATGGTGTAACACTCACTCGGGCAGCAACCGATTTGCTACGTGAGGTACGAACTTTAGATTTGTTCTCAATAATCGACAAGGCATCTCTCGTTGATCGGGTCAACAAATTACCACCCGCGGCGGCATTGAGAGAGTCTTGATCAGTCTCATTCAAACCATTATAAAACGTATCAAGTTGATGTAATTCTGTAAAACCATGATGGGGACATTGCCTAAGCAAATCTTTGGCGGTACAATTGAGGACGGTATACGTCTAGCACGAGGATTCGGTTCAACTTGAGGACGGTATTGGTTACCTCCGGTTACGACATTAGCTTCAAAAGGATTACCATCGGTGGCGGTACAATTGTAGTAGGCATGCGGGCCACCACAAGTAGTACAAGTCGATTCCACCGCTTTGACTTGAGCGGGTGGAGAAGAATTAATCTTAGCGGTCTTAATCTTAACCAAAGCCTGAATCATATCCGTAAGCTTATCAATCTTAGCATCAATGCTAGACGTATTTTCAGTAAGCGAGGCGATGGTGTAACACTCACTCGGGCAGCAACCGATTTGCTACGTGAGGTACGAACTTTAGATTTGTTCTCAATAATCGACAAGGCATCTCTCGTTGATCGGATCAACAAATTACCACCAAGGCAGCATTGAGAGAGTCTTGATCGGTCTCATTCAAACCATTATAAAAGCATATCAAGTTGATGTAATTCCGTAAAACCATGATGGGGACATTGCCTAAGCAAATCTTTGAATCGGTCCCATGCCTCACTAAATGATTCATCAAATCTTTGTGTGAATTTTGTTATTTCATTTTTTAAGCTTGTTGTTTTAGACGGTGGGAAGAATTCGTTCACAAATTTTGACACTAAATTCTCCCATGTGGTTATTGATCGAGGGGGTAGTTTTTCGAGCCAAATCGGGCTCCCTCGAGTGAAAATGGGAAGAGTAGTAGCTTGATAGCCTCTTCCGGAACGTTACGGTACTTGATCGTAGACGTGAGCTTGTTAAACCGTCGGATATGAGAGTGAGGATCGTCTCTCTCAAATCCGTAAAATTGGCTTGACGAAACCAAATTTATCAATCCATGTTTAAGCTCAAAGTTATAAACAACGATTGCCGGGCGACGATGGCTTCTCCATAACCCTCGGTGGGTGCTTGGAGTTGCTCTAGCATAGATCGATAGTCCTCCGCCATTTCACAATGGAGTCGGATTAGTTCGAATCTCGGGTTCGACTAATGGAGCCGCGTCATTTCGCCTTCTCGTAATTGTAGCGATTTTCGTATCGGTCGTAGTTATTAAGAGCGAGGCGCATGCACTTTCAAAACCAAGGCAATTAAAACGAACGGTATTCGAAAACAACAGTGAACTTGACCAATAATCCCAATTGAATAAATCACTTCTATAAGACAAACGCACAAGGCAGGAGAAGCTTTTTAGGTCAGCGAAGCTTATTAAAAACCGCTTCTTTTCACCCGCAATTTAATGTCGGCCGTCCTTATACCCACCACACAGTTTGTTTATCAAATAGAAATAAATCGACTCACAAGCGACACAAAGGCAAGTTTTTGGTTCGGGAACTTACTAATGATAACACCTCCGTTGAGAATGTTATATAATTGATGTATTCTATTTAGCTCAAAAACAAAAGAGAAAATCTTTTTGTATTTTTAATGATATATATATATAAAAGAAAAAGGAAAATATTTTTTATTTTTTTTTATTTTTATAAAAATAGTAACTTCACAAAGGAAGGATCTCGAGTCACTAATCGTCAAACCTTTAACGATATTGTCGCGACACAACCTCCCCTGCAGCGGCGCCAAAATTTGATTCGTATGTAGGCTTAGGGGTGTGTGTATGGATAAAACCACAATATCGATATCAAAAATAACCACAAGGAATGATTTAAAATCCCTTTAGGAAAAAGGATAATGAATCAAAACCTGTGAGTGATAGTGATACGGATTAGGAAATCCGAGTCGTTTCCCAACGAGGTGTGAATGGGCAACGTCGTTATCGGTTCGTTATTAAAATGCTTGATGTTTTGGATTTTTGATTTTATTAAAACTACGGGGAATGGAAAATAATTAAGGGAAATTACACTACGAGGAATCCTAAATACGCGATTTAAAAAGTAATAAACGAAACGAAAATAATATGCAACTACGTCTATTCTAAGTCCTAAAAATAATCTAAAATTACTTTCTAACTAAAAATGATATTAGAAAATTAACTAAGAATTAAAACTAATTTTTATGATTTTTCTGAAATTTATTTGAATTAAAAACTAATTAAAACTAATTTAAATGCTAAAAATTACAAATTAAACTAGGAAAAATCTGGAAAAATTATTTTTTTGCTTTTATAATTTTCTTAATCTAGGAAAATTGAAAAATTATTTTTTGGAACCTTTTCTGAATTAATCGTATTAAAAGCTATTTAAAAAGTCCTAAAAAGAGATTTAAAATAAGAAAAATAGCAAACAGTGCTGGAAAAATATGAAAAATTCAGGAAAAGTCTAAAATATTATTCTAAATCTATGAAAAATATAAAAACCTATGCTAGTGTTCTGGAAAAGAGGACTGTTGTGAAAATATTAGTGAATAAGCTACCAAATATAAGCAACAAGCTCTTATAGTGCACCAAAAACTACAAGGCACTAAAATAAGCTAAAATGAACTTAATGTAACTAAGATCTACCACTGAAACACAAGCTATAAAGATTTGAATGGAAATAAGCTAAGTTGCCAAACAGGCCTGAGGTGCCATATTTAAGCTAATGTACTAGCTAACCTAATAAGCTAAACTTAAATCCAGAACTAGGAAACTAAATACTACCAACCAAAGAAACAATAAACCAAATATGAGCCAATAGTAAGCTAAAATGAAGCTTCTCACAGCTTCGCACAACACCTATGCACACTCAGTGATGACTGAATGTGTGCCAGGAATTCTAGTCCAAAGAAAGGTGGTTTGAGCTTAATAAAAATTCCCAAAAATTTAACTAAAATGGTATTTCCAAAGACAACCAGTTGAAGTTCTTGATTCCAAAATATCCAAAGATTTGGATCAGTAATGAATCCATGAAAAATCCAGAAAGTTTTGCAAAAACCAATTTAGCACTCTTTGACTTTTTTTTTACAGATTTGGTAAAGTTGACTAAAATTAGATTTGAATCAAATTATTAGACTGATTTTGATGTAAAATGATGAGGTACAACTAATGTAAGCTAACTTACTACTTAATCTACCTATATGCAATTTTTGATGATCTAATGCTAACTAAAAGCAAATCTCGACAGAATTTAGTGGAATTTTGACTTATGCTAGACTAAGGTGCAAAAGAAGGACTGATATGAGTTCTATAAGTCTAAATGAGACTAGCCTTAACAATTCTAACCGAGGCGCTTAAAACTCCAATTGACATTTATTCCAAACACTAGTTTAGGACTTTGAAATGAGATTCTTAAACTGAAACTACTAAACCCGCTTTAATGAATTCTAAATCTAAATCGAATGCAGCCAATTGCAATTAAAAGAACTAATCTAAACTAACATTTATCACAGATTCTTATAACTAACTACTATGCAAATTAAGATCAGATATGCAGATTATAAGAGCTTCGTGATCCGGCTTATATGCAACTTATTCCAGAACCAAACACCTTTATCCTAATCTATTTCAACCCAATTCCACTTCTGAATCAACCCAATTCCATCACCAAGTCCATATTAAGCCTGCTTTTTGACTTTGGTTGACTGTTTTAGAACTTTTGTTGTAAATTGAGATTGAAATGGAGTTAAGCTCACAATAAGCTATCACAAGCTTATATGAACCTAATAAAACAGTAGCTGAGGTTTAAGATAAACTAAAAAGAAACTTGAGGATATTTTTTATTTTATTTTTTTCAACTATTTTTTTTGATTTTTTTATATTTTTGATTTAATGAGAGAATTAAACTGCAACTATTTTGAAATAAGCTGACATGAAATAAGCAACTCTAATAAGCAATAATAAGAAACATTTAAAACTTAAACAAGGATTTGAGAACAAAAGTAACTTTCATTAAAACATAAAATTTGAGATTACAAAGGAATTATAAAAGCTAAATAAAACTTGGAAACATTAATACTAAATTAAAAACTAAATTAAGCTACTGAATAAAAGGTGTGAAAAGGTGTCTTCCACTTGTGAATGAAGGGGGTTTATATACTTGAGCTCAAGCCTCTTAGAAGGATCTGGAAACGAGCACTTGTGCTTTCTCTTGAGCAATATGGACCCTTAGATCAATCTTCCATCTTATCCCATCATTCAGAACCCTTGGATCAATGTATACACGTTTGCTCAGCCAATCAGAGGGCAAGGATTGATGGGAATGACACACGGATTGCCAAGCTGGCATCCGTGTGTCAGTATGTGTCAGAAAAAAGTACGAATTTACCCTTAATTATAGTGATATTGGCCAATTGATGCGCGGGGTATTTTAGGGTTCATACCCTGGGAAATTTGGGTATAATTTGGGCGGGTAAAAGGTTTTTTTAATGTTTTTCGTATTTGTTGACCGGTTAAATGGGTGGGTGACCTGGGTAAATTGGTACCGGGTTGGGTAATAAACCGGGTATGGGATAGCTGGAAATGGACTTGGGCTTTTGGATATTTATTTTGGGCTTGGACCATGGATTGAAAATATATACATTTAGCATTTTAAGGACCAAAATTATACAATGGCCAGAAAGGACCAAGGCTGTAATTTCTGAAATCATTCTCCAAGGGCCATTCTTGTCATTCTTCAAATACCCAAGGACTGAATTTGTCATTTCTGAGACTTGAGGGTATTTCTTGCCAAATGCTCAAAGTTCAGGGTGAATCGACAATTCTTCAAACTTGATTGTATCTTCAAAATCATCCTTAGAGTAGAAATCTTCACAAATGCACAATTCGACCTTCGGCTCGAGCTTTAGCTCTCTTAATCTCATGCTTTCGGATTTTCGTCAATGATTTGGTTAACTTTTGTGTGTTTTTACATATCCGTACTGCACAAGCACAAACTCAAGAAAACAACAAATATTAGCAATAAACGGCTCTTTCTTGGTTATTTTGGGTCAGTTTTGATAATGAAAAGGTATGTGTTTTAGCACATACCAGACACTGTGGGATGGAGTTTCCGGTTGACCTGGTGACTATAAGGCACAAACAGACACGGAAGCGGAAGCTGAGAAAGAACCATCTAAAAATGATTGCAAAGGACAAATGGAAGCATGTCAAAAGGCAATGTCGTTTCAGGAAAGACAAAATGATACGATTTCAGCTTGTTGACGTGATGACTGATTTGGCGGAGACAGTTGATCCGGAGTTTCCTGTGCTTGTTCCCATATTTGATATGTGCTGAATGAAGGGTATTGAAGCGAACACGTCTTTTGTTTTAACTGATTGTCAGTGGGTGTGTGTCTTTTCAAGCTATGTTTAATATCAAGACTTTAGTAGTTTGGTTATATGTTAAGTTGAATAATGTCTGGATTCATGACAATGACTGCGGTCTATTATCCTACTACGTTTAAGGTGTTATCGATATGGATACGACATGTTTCGTATGTTGACAATCAGTTCTTATTGCTACTGTTGTTGAATCAACTACTTTATACTAATGCAGTCATCTGTTAATTAGCTTACTTCCCTTTAGGAGTGTATGTTATTTTTTAAAGTATGCTTGCTTGTCTATGTAGTAAGCATTTTAGCTGGGTTACAATCTGCTATAAAACTGGATTATAGTATGTGGGTTAGTACATTTTTAGAATGTTTGTTATACTGACATGTTTATATAGCAGATTGATTAAGTAGGCATGCAAGTTCAGCTCCATTCCAATTAAGATAAGTTTACTTTTTAGAATGACAATGTGCACCAATGTATATCTTGACATTTTCTTTATGACACATCAAGATGGTTTCATCTTCATCTGAATAAAAAAGAACATAGATTTGTTGTCTTTTAAAACAGCTTTGGATATAGAGTACTTCCATGATCCTTAAATATGTCATACACACATGTTTTATTGTGATACCAAAATGTTTGTGGGCAAAAAATAACTCTTTTTTGTAGACTTGGATGAATGCTTCAAGTCATAACTTACACATAATTAGGCTTATTATCACCATGGTATAACTGAGCCCATTAAATCCAGACAGCCCAATCGATTAATTTGACATGTTTTGGTCAACTACAAAAGTCCAAAAGGTCAAGATATTTTTTGCGTGTATAGATATACATTACGTTTTCCAAGCAAAAAACATCATTACATGGTATGGTTTTAGGTGCAACCTAACACCCCTGTCAAATCATCCCCATTGATTCCAAAGCTGAGAAATCTACTCCAAGGTTAGTAAGATAACTAATTGTGATCTAAAATAGTTTGAAAAACATAATCAAAGGAGGTAGTTGTTAGTAGATTGTTAGCTATCAAGTCGTTAGGTGTTCCACTTTTCAAAACCTTGCATGATGATAGTTTTTAGATTATCCAACTTCCTATAAGATAGTTTACACAAAATATGTTAACGATGATAATTGATCATTGAAAAAAATGCATGATATTTGTGTACTTGATGATCTATATTACTGTTATACATGTATAATACCCTAATCCTTTTGAATCTTAGTTCAATATTTAATGCATGTGGTTGTTGTGGTTGGAAATTAGTATTTATTTAAATTATAGTTTAATTTGACAGTTTGGTTAGAAATTAGTACATCACGAAGTTATATGGTATCAAAAAATGGTGTGTCAGTGATCATAATGTTAGAATCTTATGGTAGGATTTTATGCGTTTGATGGTTTCATTGTTTACGATATATGACTAATGAATGTTGGTGGATATATGAAATAGATTTTGGTTTGTATGCATAATGATTTTGTGTAAGTTAAATCTGGTTACTAAATCATGTTTGTGATATTATGGTTGTATACTTTTAAGTAGATACATTCGAATACAGTTAAAAAAATAGGAAAACCATAGCATTATGTTGGTTATGATCTTATTATAGAATGTAAACCTGGTATGCAATTCCCATTCCGTTCTTGTCAGGAAAATGTCGTTCGAGTTTGTAGTCTTGGTGAACCGCACAACATATCCTTCAAAACAGGTAAAGTAAACAACACCATAATATTATGTATAAGTGTTACTGTACAGTCAAAAGTTCATTTAAGTTTTGAATAATTATTGAGGAACTGCCTCAAGTTTTTGAATTTGAAGGATACAATGGGAACAATCATCTATATCTGACCAGCTCAGCAAGGCTTCGTAAGAAAGTCTGGTTTAAAACACCAACTGTAGGACCTATAACACTGAGGGGTAGGGATTGGAAAAAGTTTGCTAAGGAGAACATCTGTCCGTATGTAGATTGGTTGCATTTCATCTAGGAAGGGGATGACTGTTTCTACATGACAAGATACGCTATTAGGGATGGCCAAGAATTCAGGGGATACGACGAAGACAACCACCGTTACTCACGTTTTAAGAGCCGTGTTTGGGCTGTTCCAAACAGACCTCAGGTATCTATACTATGTAACGTAATCTTGTATTACCTTTTTAAGTACGTTAATGTATTCCCTTAAAATTTGTATTTAAGACGCACGTTAACTTCATCGACAGAGAATTGCAGCTGATTTCTTAACTGGGATAGGCCAGGCAGATCGTATTAGAATTAATTGTGGAGAAGACTACTTTATGGTTCCTGTGCTCCGTGTTGATGATCCTAATCAGCCAGATGAATATGAATTGGATCCACAAATTTGGAATATTGTGAAATTCACTTTGGGTTTGCAAGCTGGACAAATCTTGGTGTTTACAAAAGAGTACAATATTGTGTTTAGGTTGATGGCTTTTAACTTGGATGGAAGTCCGCATACACCGATGCATTTCTATGGAGCAACACAACTACGTGTGGTGCAACCTGCTATAGAGTTTGACGACCAAGGTGGTATAAATATTCACATCCTAATTTAGTTGAAAATTATATATGTCTTTATAGAAATCCTTAGTTTCAGGGAAGAAAAGTGTAGTTAGATATTAGTGATATTCGATAGTAGCAGGATAGCATATCTAACATGTTAGATGTATTGTGAGATGATGACAGAATGCACCACATTTGTGGATGGCCAGGACATCGAGAGCACTTTGGTGAAGTGGGTGACACTTTCTATAAAAGTTATTCTATTATTACAGTGTTGAAAAGACTCGTAAGTAATATTATTTGATGTAACATATTTAGTGTAACACGTTATTCATGTTTATGAAGAAGTAGTTATTCACATCGTGGCGAATGGTTTATTTCAGACAATACCTGCAGACTTCATGGAATACCACCCGATGCACACATACAGGAAGGTAAAGATGATACACCAAGATGTGGACTGCACTTTTAATGTGAAGATGGAGTTTCATAAAGAGGATCCTGGCAGGACCAACCATGTGAACGTATTTGGTGAATGGAGAGAGTTTGCACGTCAGTGTAATTTTGGGTACAACAAAATGATAAGGTTCAAGTTCATGCATTTGCTTACGGATATGGGTGGAGATGAAGTGGAGGTGTACCCTGTGTTTCACGTCTGTTAAAAAATGATCCTAACAACTTATGTTTATTTTGTATGGTTAGTATGGTCTGAACTAATGTCTAGATATATGTTTTGTTATGTTATGTTAGAATAGTCAAGATATTTGCTATTTTTTGGATTATCAAATGGCCTTTTATGATAAGGTAAATCAGTGGTTTCTAAAAATATGGAGCACAATCTATGTTGTTTCTTAAGATGTGTCTTTGTTTTCAAGTATTATATTTGTAGATGTTTCATAAAATGGTTTGTTGATGCTTATATGAATTGCAGATCGATGTTCATTTTTTAATGTTGGTCATATGATTTGTTGGTGATGATATGAATGTCAGTGTTCTATCAGATATATCATATCAGTGTTGTCCAATATGTGATAGGATGGAAGTATGGATGTTGTTTTCAGATATAGCAGTTATGTGACAATGAGTATAGATTGAGATAATAAACTGGTTGTCCCAAAAAGGGTAATTACACATCATTATCAAGAAGTGATTTTTTCTATTATGCTTCAGAGACACTTTAATTCTTGTTTGGCTAATGCTATACAAAGTTTTAGCATGTACATAAACGCAATATTTTCTCATGAACATAGTAAACAAATATTCAATAAAACTGCGTTGATAGTTAGGAAAAAATACAAATGTCATTAAATAAAGATGGAATATTATCATAAAATATTCATTAGCACATATAAATGTTACATAAATGTGCAAGTATACATTTGTTATTTATGCAAACAAAATTTGAAGTATAAAAAAAGCTATATTGGCAGAGTGCCAGGTTTTTAGGACTGAAGGTGGTTAAACTTGATCAAGCCATATGGGTTCCAGGATCAGTAGCACAATCTTACCTTCAAAATGAACATAACTGCCAAAAACAGGTATAGAATGGTAGCTGTTAAAACCTACAAACAACTTTAAGCACAAAACTTATTTCCTGTTCAATACCAAAGTACTGATGCGTTATTCAAAATTAAGACATTGTCCACAACGAAAAATCAGTTCAAACAGCATCGCAAACGCGAGGAAAATAAAATAAAAGACCAACATAATGGTAGGAAAAAAGTATTGTTTATGTGGATATCCATCCACAGCTTCTGGTTATTTCAAAAGTAAGAACTACTTGGCACAGTTCATTCACGGTTTCTCAACTTTAATCTCCTTCTCAAGAACCAACTTTGTTCTTTTGGTAGCACTATTTTCTTCGCCTTGGAGCAAGTCAGTCTTATCCAATGGATCAACCTTCCTTTTTTCTTGAGACGTAGTATCAGAAGACGATTGCTCGGCATTCACAACATCTTTCTTTAGGCCGGCGATCGGCGTTGTGTTCTCATCGGTCTATGACTCCAAATCCTGCAAAAAATAACAAAAAAGGTAGGTTAAGTATTGTAAAATGGTAACCAACAAACGTCGCAAATGACGGTAGAAGATGTGTACTCAAAAAATGTGTACAATATATCATCAATGAAAAATACTTACAAATGAGGTCACATCAGCAACCTTTAAACTGGTGACTTCGTTTTCAGCCTGAAAGCCAAATCAAAAAAAGAAATTATATGGCTAAACTTTTGTTGGTCATTTAATTTCTCAACATGAAGTTTGGTTAAAACTATGTAACAAATAAAATTCATTTATCACCTTTCCCGGTGTAGCAGTAGCACAAACAGATTTAATGATATCGGGATCATTAGACAAACGCAATACATTGAAGACAAGCATCAGCTTTTCTTTGTTTTTGGCATCAACAGACACCTTAAAAACAAATTTCTTATCAACAATTTCCATAATATCCGTCGGGAAGACAACATCAGACTACATAAGAACAATTAAATGGGTGAACAATTTAGCATGTACAAAGTATTTAAAACAATTAGCACTGTCGATTCACAATTTATACCTTGCCATACTTATCCAGCAACTGATAAGCAGTTAAGTTATTCAGAATAGCCTGCACCTCATCATTAAATAGACAAACTAATACAGTGCCAGTTTCATCTTGAACCCTCACCTGTAAGCGGAACCTAAATGCAAAAAAGTACATATGCAATGAGGCACTAACCACTGAAAACAAATGCTATAACAGAGCCAGTTTAAGGGAAAGTATATACTCACTGGGTTTTGATTGATGTAGCAGCAGCATTGCATTTTGAGCACCACCATTCATTAGGACCACCAGCCGGTTTTGGTGTGGTATCGGATTCAAGGTCAACAATATCTGCAGACTTAACCACCTTCTTTCTACACGCCCTGCATCCGAGGTACCACCAACCTTCCTCCTCTTGGATAGCACATATTGTAGCAACAATAACGGATGGAACACCCTGCATATACGTACAGCAAAGTTGGTGTTATTTTTGTACAAACGTTTGCACCCAAAAAACATGAAAATAGAGATATTGTAACCAAATTGGTAGAAATCGTTTTAAACATGAAACATCAAATTGGTATGCTACATTTCATTACATAACCCAACAAAAATGTATTGTTTGGAACATAAAATGTATATGATACGGTTTCATTGTATAATTTTTTATTGCTGAATAAGCGTATATGTAAATGCTGGGATTCTCAATGAATTTACTTGTTCAACATCAAAAATTTCCGCAATGTTTCTAAACTGGTATTTGGTGACGAAATCATCTTTTGTAGAATTCTTTGAAGCAATTGAGATACGTGATGCAGTTTGTTGAGAATCCTCCGTACCTTGAACAGCCACCAAACTACAAAAGAATAAACAGACCAAAGTTATTAAGATGGCATTACAACGCTAATATAGTAACCAATTTAAAAAACATATACAAATACTGTTTTAAGGTACCTTTTCCTAAAAGATTCTACATCTTTAAATTCATTGCCGGGTATACAGTCTTTGCCGTTGAAGAGGAACAACCTTGTTCCATTGAAACCATTTTGGATGGCCATTCTTCCTGTGTATTCAAAAACATTTACAAAACATATTGTTTATTTTGGAATTATACTATTGACTCTAGTGCAGACAAAATCAGTGAATGTAAATAGAAAATAAAGTGGAATGTACCATCCCAGATTTTCATCATGGCCAGCTGTAGGACAGCAATGATCTTACCATGTTCCTCGAGTTTATTCAAAAGTCGGTGATTGTTGAGCAAAACTACCCCACAAGGTACACGGCAACTCATTGCCCCTGCACATATGATCGTTATAAATTCAGTAAATACATTCTAAATTTAAATGCAACTGTATAAACTTGGTTAGAATGACCTACTCAACATCTATGATTGTGATGGGTTTCTTCTTGCCAGACCTGCCGTTTTTGTCATAATTATCCAAGTCATCACAAGCAACCACCTGGCCTATCACATCTGCATAATGTTGAAACAAAAAAAGTTTCAATTGGTTGCCATATCATGTAATAAAGAAAAGACAAATCTATACAAATAAATAAAAGGTTTCTACATACCAAACTGGCCAAGTTCCTCATTCTTAAGAGAGGTAATGGTTCCATAGGGACGAAATTCAAATCCATAAAGAGAACCGGTGAAATCTGTGCACTTTTCTATGACAGTGTTGAGGAAAGGAAGCTTAAGGCGGAGAGGTTTTTAACGATGCGGAACTTTGGTTGGATCTCCCCAAGACTATACCGTTGAAGGATGACAACATTGCCCTCTTCTAATTGATGTTTGAAACCAGCGACCAACGCCATCGACCGTTGCTTTCATTCTTGTGTTCTGGAACAAAACATTTGCATATTTATAATTCTAGTACATAAACAAAACTTCCATACAAAATAACAATTCATATCTAAAATGCCAACCATCAACAAACAATTCATCTAAAAAGGCACAAATAAAAAGTATAATATGGAGCATAACATAAGTAGATGCTTGCACGCTCATAAAAACGATCATCTCCATATTAACAATATTTGGCTTGCTAAACAAAGGTTGCATCAAGTCCGAAGAATACGCACTCGTAACTTGATGTTGTCCTTAACAGGTGATAAATCGTTGATATACCCAGAAACAAAGGTTGCCATTGGTTGGTTTGATATTCAACGCTTAGGTAAGAAAATGAGATGTGCATCTTTATCAAGATGGACATCCTCAATTTATACAATGTGTGTCGCCCTGAAAATTAGGGATCATATGAATCAGAATACTTTTTTTGCATACTCATCTTCCCAAAATTAAAATCATTACCAAAAAGAATAAAAAAGCCCAAAATTTTTTTTAGGGTTCTTGTTGGCCATTATATAAAATCAATTAAAATCACTACACATTAACATAAACGAAATAAGATTATTAAAATAATTAGTTCTAAATCAAGATCATTACCAAATACTCATTGATGCCAGCAAACACCATCTGATTCCGCTATTTTGGGACGTGATATGTATTGAAACGCCAAACGTATTGGCCAAGAAAATTTGAGAGATTCATATGCGTTTTGAATGAATTGAAACGCATAATTGAATGTTTTAATGAGTTTCCAAATTGGTGACGAAAAAATCTCAATTGATATCAATTTTGTTTGACTGGCAATGATGAAACGTGATAAGGAAGGGTACGAAAATCAGTCACATGATGAGCACATGAGATATTGAAGGGATGCATTGGCTCTTGTACATTAGTGCTATATATGGAAGTGTTTTTAATATTAAAATTTAATGTTGTGCTTTATTTGGTGGTAAAGTATTTTCATATATTAGATAGTACTAGCAGGGTACCCGCGCGATGCGGCGGCGGGTACCCTGTGACTATATTTTCTTGCAGTGTGATGTTATGCGGACATATATTTTTAACAATTAATTTACAAATAACTATAAAATTATATAAGACAATAGTATAATTGCAAGTAGTTAAAAGGTTATGTGATTGCACCAAGTAAAGGTAGTGAAAAATATTTCAAGTCAATAGCTAATGATGTTCCAAGTTAATGTGTATTTATATATTTAAATATAGCATTTGGTAACTTGATTTGAGTAGCCAATACCACATTTTACAAAAAATTCATCCAAATACTTTCACAATATTCGGATAACTGTTTTTCTTTTTCAATCTAATTTAGCACATGCAGCCCAAAGCTTCTAATATACATCAAAGCCCACGTTTAACTTTAAGACACAAGGCCCATTTCCAATTAGCTAACCGTTTGGGTTTACGAAGTGCGATCCAAACTCAGAAAAATTCAGACCCGATCCAAATGGGTAGATTACATACCGGTTAATAAAGCATTTCACACAAATCATTTAACCTAAAACCATTCTTAACCCTAAAACATATAGTACGCCCCCATCTTATTCTCTCCAAAGGTAGAACTCATCTCAAACACAGCAATCCAATCTCCCTTTCTTGCAATATCAAAATCAAACATCACACCATCTCGTTTAAATCCGAGAATAAATCAATAAACCCAATTAAGATATGTATGTAATCGGCTTCAAGATCATTTTACAATGGTCTCAGGTAGGTTGTTGATTTGTTATCGTTTTGATTTTGGTCATAGAACGAACCAAAGAGTGAGAGTAACATACTTGTTATTACTCGTTCTTTATATTCGAAAAAAAGTGTTAACCATTACAAAGATTGATTATACTTTTCGATTTGAGTCTAGGTTTTGAATGAGATGAGATGAGTTGGGATAGGATAGATGCATTGGATGTTGAATAGTTGAGATGGATTTGTGTTTCGGATCTGTGGATATTTTTGGTTCTCGTTTTAGGTTTGTATTTTTCATGGACTGATGATGTTCAACTGAAACAGTGGATTTGGTATTTTGATAAATGGTATTAGTTTGTACATTGTGCTTTACATTTTGTATTAATTGGTGATGGGGTGTATTAATTGTATGCATTAATATGGTTTCTATATTTAATATGTGTATAAATGTGTTGCATATTATGCATATGTGGTTGTAAGTCTGAATTTTTGGGCTTTAATGTGTTGTACATCATGCTTTAACACTTTCAAGTCTGAAAAGTAATTAGGAGAGAGAGTGGTTTGTGTATTATAAGTAGTAGTGATAGATATAGAAAATACAGGATCGTAAAATATGATACACCCAGTAATAGGAAGACTTAACGTAAACAAAAAAATTGGAAGGAGCAAAAATGAGCATTAGAAATAAAAAATGTCCGACCAACCGGATTCGAACCAGTGACCTAAGGATTTCGGCAACTACTACAGTCCTCCGCTCTACCAACTGAGCTATGGTCGGTTTGTGTTATTGTATCTAGATTATATGTATCTAAACTCTTTGGCATATTAAAAACCGTTTATTTATTTTGAAAAGATTATTTATAACACATGCTCAAATCAAATTATCTATTTCTTCTTTTAACACTTCTAGCAACATATAATGGTATGTGTTTGATGTATTAGCTTTTCTACTTTAAATTGCTATAAGGAACATTTTAAGAGTTCACTACCAAAAAACAAATGTCGCTTATGGTAAATTACTTTGTTCTGAATGAATCATAACAATGTTAATAAAATTACGTAACTGATGATTTTACAACAAACTGCTTTTATACTCGCATTATATGCTTCTTTCTTCAAAATTAAAATGCAACAAAATAATAAGTGCACCTTAAGTCGTTATGCTTGGTTATATTTTGAAACTATCTCTGCAAGCAGAATAGTTATATAAACTTAAAATGACATATTGTTACTTGAAACTCTAGTAGACGTGTTTTTATCTACATATCGCTTTTGTATACCAAAAAGAATTTGAGATATTTATGTATCAACTCTTGTAATTTTTTCTCAAAAAGTGGACTGATACACCCTATTGGTCATAGCAAACATCATTCTAAAACATAATCGAGATACCATAGTTACAATAAAATTTACATAAGTTTATGGGATTGAAAGCGTTAACTAGTGGGCTTGCTCGTTTGGATGATTTAACTTGAGGGTCGGATTTCAAGTGTGGTGCCGTTCTAAAAAAGAGAAGGCGTTAACTAGCTTTTTTATCCCAAACGTGTTACAAAATGATTCATGGTGCTGACTCCTTGATTTAATAGGTATCTTCACGGTTAAAGGCTTTAGGGAAAAGATTGACCAAGTGACTTTAAGTACAACAAATACAGTTCAAGAAACAAAGTGGATCAAGAACATACTGAGAAAAATATGTAATTTTGTGTGGCGCCTCCAAATACTAGGACTTCCGATTCTCTCGTGGTTAGATCATATTGACATGGACCTCAACTTGGTGCTTTGTCCACATTGTGAAAGTGAAAAGAAACGTTTGAGCATTGGTTTTTGTCATGTCCGAGAGTGTCGGTAGGATGTGAGAAAGCTTTTAAATGGTGGAAGATGCAAACCTTACCTAGAAAAGAAAAATAAGTCTCAAACTCATATTCTTTTTTAGGGCGGTGATGTAAACAAAATGGTGGCATGGAAATTTGATAAAAAAAAAAGAGTAAGAGGGCTTTAGCCCACATGATTGTTGTTTGATTAGTTATCATTTAGCTTTGTTGAGAATTCAGGTTTTAGGCATTATCAAAAAATTAATCAAACTCTATTTGATGTTCCATGTAGAGGTACAATAACACAAGAGTGTTTGACAATCTATCGAGAAGAAAAAAAAAGCTTCGTGAAACATTCCAAAAGAATATTGGTAGGGTTAGTTTAACTACTGATAGATGGACATCCATTAAGAAAAAGACATGGCTCTTACGGCTCACTTTATAGATAACGAATGGAACTTGGTAAAAAAAACGTGTTGAATTTTCGTGAACTTGATGGTCATCGAGGGATAGACATAGAAAAAGGGGTAGAAAGTTGTTTAAATAAGTAGGGTTTTGATAATATTTTGTCTATCTCAATTTATAATGCAAGCATTAATGATAGCGCTATTAAATTTATGAAAATGATACTTGAGAAAAATTATAATTTTTTGTTAAAAGGGAAATGGATGCATATTAGATATGCGACTCATATAGTCAATCTTATTGTTCAAGATGGTATGAAAAAATTTGATAAATCGATTGAAGGTATTAGATGTGCGGTTAAGTGGATTAAGAAGTCGGGTTCTAAGAATTGAAAAGTTCACTAAATCCAAACTTTTCTCCATATATGAGTACAAACCGGGGGTATCAAGTTTCCACCAACTCCAAACTTTTCTTCAGATAGGAGTCACACGATGACAGCTAACGAGACAATGAGCAATTTATTCAACCGCATTATCCCAGAAAGGACAACTCGTCGAAGTAATGTTCACACCTCTGGAAATAATATTAGTTCTAGTAGTCAGCCTATCGATCGAAGCCCTCCAAACGCATATATTTATCTTAGGAGGAATCCAAGAGTTCCACAAATGATGGGTCCCTATGCTGTGATTGGACAGAAGAGTATCTTGCAACCCACAAGTAAGATTCTTCACCTTAAAAGATCCTGAGTCATCCCTATCCTAGGTCCATTTATCGTCCCCATCCCTGTCAAGATACTTTTCGATTTTGAGCATATCAAAAGGGACATTTCGTTGTGGAGTGACTAAAGACTTGATAAAAGCGTCCAGTGTTTGAGGTTGTTTAGGCTTAAGTATGGGTCAACTGAATGTTTTTTGGATATTCTGTGTGGTCCACTCTTTGATGTTTTGATTTGTTTCGGTGACGGCTGTGGTGAGGTCATTTTGGTCGAGTTTGTAGAGCTATTAGTTGTTGCTTCATGCGTGTTTTTTTGGGGTTGTTTTTTTTTTAGTTTATTACATTAGTTTTGTAGGTAGTTTAGAAGAGTGTTTATTTCGTTCTTTCAGGAGGTTTTGGGTTATGCTCTTGTGGCTAGGACTGTTATTCGGGTACCGGCTCGAATAAGCTTTATTCGGGTCGGGTTAATCGGGTTTTGAAGAAGAAAAACCTTACTCGTACCTGACCCTAATAAGGTTCGGGGTTTGGGTTATTCGGGTTCAAGTTATTCGGGTTTTGGGTTAACCCAAATAAATCAAATTTGACATAAAAATAAGAAAAGTGTGTACAATTTATAAGAAAAAAAATACATATATGAAAAAAAGTTTAAGAATCTCTTATGTGGGTTAACTCGAAACCCGAATAAGCTTAAAACTTTCACCAGAAACCCGACCCTAATAAGAGTTTGGGTTAATCGAATTGGCCCGAATAACCCGCATAAGTTTTTTCAACCCGTATAACCAGAGTTGGATAAGCTTATTCACGTTCGGTTTGGGTTGGGTTAATCAAGTTCGAGTATTTTTAACATCCCTACTTGTGGCAATGCCTGTAGTATGTACATTTATAAATTTTATGTTCATCAACAATATGTATAAATTTATTATTTCTCATTTTAGGAAGAAAAGAAAGGTTAGGAAGCGTTTGGTTAAACAAGGGTATGACTATAAGTATGGTAATTGGGATGGTTTTATAAACCCATCACCTTTGATGGGTTTAGAAATTGCATAGTTTTGAGTGGTTGATACCCATATTCAAGTACCAAACAAGTACACTAGGTATGAAAGCCGTTTTGTGATACCCATACCCTCAAACCAAATACCCTCTTAATTTGCAAATATAAACGTTTACAATAGTGTAAATTACAACTTAATAACTGATCAGAGCAACATGTTGAATTAACTTAATCGAGTTTTACATTATGGAGCCAACGAGTCCACTTGAGTTATTCGTTGAAAGTTTTATGACTAAATGACCTAGTTTACGACACAAAGAATCTAAGAATTTTGATTTTTGAGCATCCATGTACTTCTATTTTTAAAATACGAAAATAATTTCATTCGAAGTTATTATAAGATTTTCATATGGTACTCAATATCTCACAAACATATAAAGCAAATAAATCACTAAACTTTACGATTTTGGATTATAAAACTAAAACATGTAACTATATTTATGTTGACTAGTGAAACTTGATTTGTGGCTGTTATTGTAGAGTTGACATCATTTTACAATTTTCAGCCATCATTCAGATCAGTTTGTGAGAAGAATGATGTTTTAATACAGTAACTTAGAAGATAAAACAATCTATGAACGTTTAAGACATCTGTCTGGTTTAATACAAAAGTAACTAGTAATTTTTTTTAATATAAAAGCGATACGTGATTGCTTTTATATTAAACATGACACGTAGGTTAATTGAACGATAACTAATTATTTGAGCTCGAGTTCGAGCAAGCTTATGAAAAACTATTCAAGTTCGATTTGAGCTCAAATACTCCTATCTCGACTCAGATCATTAATAACCTTAGTAGTAAGACCACATGTATTGGAGCTTAAAAACATGTGTGGTGCAAGCCCATAACACGTCGATGTCCACTACGAAGTACAAATTCCCCATCCTTTCAATTCACACATGGTTGTCACTTCTGGAGATGCTTTGGTCACAATCCTGATCAGAAACAACTTTTCTTTAGTTGTGTACGTGTGTGTCGTGGCGATGTTTATGTTTAAATGTTAACTGATGTATGTTTGTGTAATTGTGTTGTTTTTTGGTTGTTGTTAGACACTATGCAGGAGGTGATATGTAAACAGTCTTATCTCTACTCGAAGATAAAGAGGCTGCTTCCAAAAGACCTCTGAATCAAACCATCGCCTCTGTCTCTAGAAAAGAGGGGGTTTTCCAAGTTATTCAAAATTGTTTGTTACACTATGAGGTTTAGTGGCAGATTTAATAAAAGAAGTGATTATTGATATGAAGCTTAACAACAATGATTAATTTGATCACATTAAATTTGTCAAAACATTACAGCTTTTATCTTTTTTACTTTTTGAACAAAATACAGTTTTATCTTTAACCAATTAATTTAAACCTTATTAAAATCTTGTAATAATAACCTTAAGTGAGATTAATATACAGTAATAAACTTGATCAATATTTTCTATCTATTTTTGAAAGTGCACTATTAATTTGAGACAACGCAATAAAAAAATGAGGACAATAAATGTGAGACATAAAGAGTAATAAAATTAAAAACGTTACCTACACCGTTAAAACAAACATCCGTTAAAAGTATGTATTTTTTTTTACAAATCAACTATTGCAACTTAAAATAATGACATAGAAAAACACATTTACACAGATAAGTCGACGCTACCAAAATATCTTGAAAATTATATATAGTGGCCGATATAAGACCATGCAATCAGAAGCAATTTTTAGGAAAAAATTCCCGATCGCTGCAAATAGCATGTCGAGAGGGGAAATTATTCTCCGCCAAATTATTGCTGAAAATTTAAAACAGCTGACTTTAGGCGCGAGTAGACAGCTACTTAAGTATCAACTATCAAACTTTTGATTTAAAAGATTTTAAAGTCTCACCTACATTATCCTACTACTAAACATGCGCCACCGATACGCACGTGAAAGAACAATCCCATACAGTTAAAACTTAAAAGAAAAAGCTGTCAACTACTCGTACTATATAACCAACGGCACATCACACACACACACACACAAAACCAATGCCGAAACCCACTCTCAACTATCTCCTACTCCTCCTCCTACTCCTAACCATACTCCAAAACGCCGTCGTATCAAGTGCCAAAATTCACATAACAGATGATCTAGACGACGTGGAAGACAATGAGGAAGATGACACGTGGAAGGAATGGGGACAAAAGAAGAAGAAGGCTGATGATGAGAAATTTGATCCGCCGCCTGAGGATTTGGAAAAGATGGATATAGGGAAGATGCAAGAGGAGATGATGAAACGACAAGTTGGTCCCTCGTTTGGGTTTGTTAAGTTGAGAATTGGTGTTAAAAGGACTACGGTAAGTTGATTATTATTGTTTTGTTTGATAAATCCCTTCGATAGATAAGAATTTATAACACTGTTCTTGAGTATCACTTAAGGAAGGAAAGTAAAGAAAATGAAATGAAACAGAAAAGTTTGTGTTCTCGAATAAAGGAAAAAGAAAAAGACTGAAAAAGAAGGGCGATTTGGTTCATTTTGAAGTAAAATGTTTCCTCTCAAAATTGAGAGTTGAAAATGTTTACTTGGTGTTCCTTTATTTATGCTTACTAAAAAAACTTTAGAACGGAGCATAAGTCAATTCCTAAATCCTAATTAAGGTACCGTCTTATTAACATGATCTAAAGATGTATCAAGTTTTAAATTTTTGTGTACTAAGGGTGACTTTTACATTTTAGATGCTCGCACGATAGACACTAGTCAACATGTTATTTGATAGTTTTGCAAAAGTTACCATTTACTACACAAATAAAAATATGAAATTTGAGTACGTTTTTTGATAATTTTGATAGCATGGTACATTGATTAGGAATTGACCTATAGTTCGATCTTTTTTTCACAAAACCCAACTTTGAAACACTAGAAATGTTTAGGTCCAAGTTTTAGGCTTATAAACCATCTGTGCAAGGTCCCGAAGGTCTCATAAGAGACTCAAAAAAGGGCTCGACTTATCATGTAGCCTGAATAGGGATCCCTCTTCGTTTTTTTAGGCTTATGAGTTTTTTAAAATCATCAATATTTAATTTCCTTAGGATTTTATGTGTAGATCCGAAACACTAAAACATGATTATGTGTGTATAGCAACACGCTTGTCCGTTTGTTCGGTTTCTTATTTGTGTACATCTGAATCACTAAAACATGATTTTGGGTCTGGATTGGCTATTTTCAACCGATCATTTTAACCTTTTGATTTAAATATTTAAAGTTTAACATACTATATAGATCTAACATAAATTAACATTTGCTTTGAACTAAATGACCATGATTGTAAAATGTGGACAAAGCCATGTTTAATTGACTTTGTTACAAGTATAATACTATAATTCATCACAGTTGACTTAAGAAAGTCAAAATACAGCTGTTCATGTGATCATCTATCACTGGCTAGGTTTTGGACTTACAAATCTGAAGCTACTCGATAATGCTCTATTGTCGACTAAATTAATATCCAGTTGTTGCACTATGGATAATGCATTGCTTACTTATGGTTTCGGGGTGGGATGTAGGATTTTTACTATAGAACTTTTATTCGTAAATTGACCACAATTGGCCACTGGACACCGGGGGATAATTTTTAGCAATGGTGGTTTAAAGGGATACTGAATAGCAAATATCATTTTTTAATGTGAGTGTCTTGCAATTAGTTGACTTCAAAATATTCTTAGTTGAAAAAGTAAGTAAAGGGTTGTTTGTAACGTAATCAAGTAATTATCTTATTCTGATAATTCAAGTCGCAATAAGCAATTTGAAAGCACATAGTATACACAAAGTGACAACTGCGGTTACAGTAATCAAACTAGGAAAATTTACTATGATGTAAGATTCCAAGTCTGATTTTGGATCCACTTTGTATCTTAGTAGCACCATTATAGTAACTTGATAGCCCTGCTAAATTGGGTGTGATCATACTAGAGAAATTGTAGGAGATTAGAACGCTAGAGTCAGTATGCTTGGGTGGGGGTAGGATTTGAGATGAGAGACTGTAAAGTTGTAGAAGATCAATATGTGTTGCACAATCACATTTCACTATGCTATACCATTAAAATGCTAGTTTTTCTGATTAGTTTTTGTAAGCCGTTGCTCGACGGATACTGTCAATTGGTGGGATTGCTCTTTACATGCCTTACTTGAATCTTGATTTTGTGTCAGAGTGGTAACATAGGATTTTTGGTGACAGACTCCAACAAAGTATTCCGTTTTTGGTGAACTTGAACATGGATCATATTTCATAAATTTGCAGGATATGATAACAGCTATTTCAAAGCAATGGAGCAAAATTGCAAGAACAGGAGCCATAGATGTCAAGTTTATGGGTGTTGATGTCAGCACTATCATGTTCACTCTGGAAAAAGGCCAAGACACTCTAGAGGTTCGTTCCAAGTAGCTCTTTAATATCCTTTGTCATAAGTTAAAATTTATAACTCGCTCACAGAACCTGTGATGAAACATTATGGAGTAATTCTCCATAATGCTGTGACAGTCAGCTTAGAAATTCCTATATATAAATACCGTGAAACCATGTTCTACACCAAACGAGCAGTTGGCCATTTGAATTGTTTTACTTGATATTTTTGATAAACAAACAACTCTGCTTGTGAAAAATACTAAAAGACAATACACTCTGTACCAAGGAGTGATACTACTAAAAAGTATCATATACAATATTTTTTTTACTGTTTTGAATTATTTTTCGAGTGTTTGCAACTTTATATTGAAGACTGCTGTGAATTTCTTAACATTTTTACAAGAATGATAATTTGTTTGCAACTAAAAGCATAGTATGATGATTTAAAAAGCCGCTAACTGGTCACTTAGTAAACAGATTGATCACTTAGTAAACAGAATGATGATTTGTTTGCGACAACAAGGATGTTACTTTGCATCTGAATAACTAGAATCTTTTTCAAGTATTCTACTTTACAAATTATACTGTTTCTATACATTTTTGTTATGATTATTTGTGCTTTGCAACAGAAACAGAGAAAACTATATAAACAATGGTTTTGAAAAAGTCAACCACTTAATTTAGAGTGACCTATTGACCTGACATACATGTGCTGACCTCCGCATCCATGTGCATGTTCTAATTGCATAGGAATTTAATTAGACAAACTTTTCTGGTAATGACGACATTGTTAATGAAATATGAGTAAATCGCCAAAATCTATCCGTTTATTAAAATCACCAGATCATATTTCTTAATTGTTTTGGATTTTTCAGTTGAAAGAATTTATACTGAGCCAACCCGAGGCATATGAGGTTAAGATTGGGGATCAGCTTTTCAGAAGACCAGGAGATCCTTCTTTCGACGATGTTTTTGCCGAAGATTACAAGAAGAAAAACAACAAAGATGAAGGTCATACTCACCCATCAATTGATGATCGTGAGCGAGATGAGTTATAATTAAAATTAGCATTGTTTTCTTCTCCTTGATCCTTTCGGTATCATTATAAACATCTGATATTATTTTGACTTTTTCACTACATTAAGTTTTCTTAATCCTTACTCAAAGTGCTAATTGTATCGAACATATGGCTAAGACCTAAGTAAATCTGTAAGACAAAAGTTTCACCATCAATGAATATCAAAAGTCATATTAAAGGCCTGAGTATGTTTTTTTACAGCAAGTTGTGTATTTTATCAGTGACCGATTTTGAACGACTAACATGTACTATTTAACATCGCTAGCCCACTGAGCCAATAAAAGGGCACTGGACATCGTCTATAAACACTTTCAAGAACCATGTCATGATGCACCTAAAAACTCACCAAATAGTTCAATATCATATTTGTAATGACAAATGTAATAACTAATAAAGTATCTTGTAAGAATATGAAAATTTAGCAGTGATGTAAATAAACTAGATTCTTTTTAGGGTTGTCCAACTGTTGCTCATAGAACATTGGTTTAGATGTATAAAAAAGACAAGGTATTGGTAAATTAAAAATTACATATACCTAAAGTAATTTGTGTACTAAATGGATTTTCTAGCTTAACAATAAATTTGAGTTTAATTAGTAATATCTAACCAATGTCTTATTGTCACATGTTAGAGCATCAGCTATTGTGCCTTATTGTCACTTGTTAGAGCATTCAATATAGTTTTTTATGCAAAAGTTTAAAAAAAGAATAAAGATTTATTAACTGGAAATGTGTTTTATGGTTATGTGTAATGAAAATGCTTCAACATTTTGAACCCCTTTAAAGTTAATGCATTTGAGTTTATTGATAATTTATAAAGTTTTAAAAAGTTTATGTATAATGAAGAAAGGTTTATAATAAAAAATGTTTATGAATTTTTACAGGATTAAAATAAATTAACTAATGTTATAATGTGATTTTCTTTGAAGATGTTACTCAATTAGATATCAAATTAAATACGGCATTAGCATACAATTATGAAAGATGGGGTTATTGTACAAAAAAAGTTACTAAAGTTTCATAAAAATTTGTCCTAAATTACTAAAGTTTCATTTTGTTCACTTACGTTACTAAACTTTTGGAAGCATACACTTCGATAATTTAAGTGTTAGTCCGAGTAACCCGAGTGTATATTTTTTGATAAGTTTAGTAACCTGTGTGAACAAAGTTTCAAAGTTTAGTAACCTGAACGTATATTTTTATAAGTTCAGAAACCTGAATGAACAAAGTTTCAAAGTTCAGTAATCTGAGTGAACAAAATCAAACTTTAGTAACTTAGGACAAATTTTTGGAAAACTTTAGTAACTTTTTTTACCATAAACCTGAAAGATATAGTTTATTTTGGTACCACTAGGCCCTTATTTTATGCATTTATTGTGTATATAATAACCATAATTACATCTTAAAAGTAATATCGCATTAATACAATTTTACCATAGATACATCTACATAGGTTGTCAAAGATCGGGATCCTTCTTATGTCAGAGATCGTGATCGTAAGATCGGATCGGGATCTTAAGATCCTACTCTAATGTTATTTCTTAATTGTTTATGTAATTTTATACAAATCTACAAATTCTAATACATTATAACCACAAAATACTATGAATGTTTCATATAAATATTGTCCTAAATTATGATTATAAAATGTTTAAAAAGATTAACATGTTATTTTTTGAATTCTACAAACAAACAAACCATAAATTTGTAGTTTTTTAGTTTGTAATCCGAGAAGAGTAAGATCGGATCGGATTAGATCGTAAGATCGTATGGTCAAGATCGGGATCCTATAAGATCTTAAGCTTGCAAAGATCCTATGTAGGATCCGGATCGTTTTGAGTATCGTTTGAAAATCGTATCCTAAGATCGGGATCGGGCGACAACTATAGCTACATTACAAATTAAAAAAATCTTCTTATAAAATTGATGGTTTTGATTTAAATATTGTATGTGATTTTATGTATTTAAAAAAAAAAAAGGGTACTTAGTACACTCCCACGTAAAGTGTTAGGGTAGTATTGGGGTAGTTTTGAGTTGGACAAATGTACTTTTATGATAGAGGTCCTTATGTGGCACCCCAACTTTTGGGTATTAGGGTATTACCACTTGTGCTCTTATGACACAAGTTAGAAAAACCCATCATAAAGTAGCCATTCTTAAAATTTAACGCTCATTAAAAAGAAAAATTATAAAAAAAAATGCATAATTTCATATATATATCCTTCCCTGGATGAATAATTATATATATATCTTTTGTAGCAGTTTTTTATGCATAAAATACTATGCTTTTAATGCATCAAAAAAATATATTTGTAATTTCTGAAATTTTCAAGGATATATATGTAAAAGCCAAAAAAAAAATAATAATAATAAATAAAAATTAGAGGGTGTATTAGAACAATTTTAGAGGCTGTACTTTAATGTAACTTTAAACTTTCGTAATGCCTATATATACCATATTCGTAACTCAATTTATTATCTCCTCTACCGAAGTTTTACGTACTCACGCTCGAAATTTCTGACTGTAAGTATATTTCGTTTACTGTTTTGTGATAATAATTTCGTTGATAATTTAAACTGCTACACGGAACGGTGTTTATGTACGTACCACGAGCAAGTTTTAAAGAAAAAAATATATATGTATATATACTATTTGAATATTTGATTATTATTGCGTTCGTATATAGGGTATAATTTTGAGTAGCTACAACAAATAAGCTGTTTTATTTGTAAACAGTTAGACAATAAAGCATACTTATCAAAACTCCAATCACTATTTATAAGTCGTTTTATTTGTACAACTTTAAGGTATCAAAATTTGTTAGAAAAATTTATACAGTTATCACAACTTTAAACACTACAATCATATCATATTCAAACACAATCTATAGAAACACGTATAGACACAATAATATATCATGCAGTATATAGGGTATAATCAGATGAGCCTTTTTTTGCTCAGATAATCCGGGTAGGAAGAGTCTTCGACTCATATGTACGTGGTCTAATTTTGGTATGCTCATAACCGTTTCCGTGGCAATCCCAAGATGTTTATCTAGTGAGGTTTGAACATCCGGATGCATAACCACTGGGCCACCTTGGCTGTGGTGTTAAAACGGAGAAGGATTTCTGATGAGGTTGCCCACGAAAGTTGAGCCTTTTTGGCTCTGATTTACGCAGCCTAACTGGTATCCTCGTAGCCATTTGTGAGATTATCTTGGTCATCTCATGATATTCACCTATCACCCAAAGAGGTTTATGAGACTTTAGGGGCACCTTACCACTAGACTACGTTGGAGATGGTTTGCTGATAACTCTTTTGTGATGTGGTTAAATAAAAAAAAATATAGATCATTGTTTCATTGTCACTAACATGTAAATCTTGATTACTCACTTCTGAAGTATTTCTATTTGTGTCTATTCTCTTTTATTTTATCTTTTATAGATGGCCATGGTTCCCTCTTTAGATAAACCGCCGCAATTGCTTGATTCTGAAAAGTACATATTTTGGAAGAAACGTTTTGAAGTTTTTGTTAAGGCAATAAGTCCTCGTCTATGAAAAATCATTGAAGTTGGAGCTCATATTCTACCAAGTGAACAAAATGAATGGGATGAGATGACTGAAACAATGTTACGGGAAAATAATTTAGCAACTCATCTTCTCTACAGTGCGCTACCCGACCAGGAATATAAGAAAATCTACAGATGTAATACGGCTCATGATATTTGGAAAGCTCTTGAGATGATATATGAAGGCAATTCTCAGTGTAAGGAACACAAAATCAAACGTCTTACTGATCAATTTGACACATTTAAGATGTTCTGGGTGAATGCTACTGAGCCTGTTGAAAATTTGTATGAAAGATATATTGGTATTATTAATTCCTTGGAGGCTCTTGGAAAATCTTATACTAATGTTACATACATAAAGAAATTTCTAAGTGCTCTTCCTCCCGAGTGGAATGTTGAGGTGAAGGCTATTTTGGGAAGCAAAAACCTTTCTCTTCTCTCCTTAGAAGATGTTTTAGGGAGTCTCAAGACAGTGAAAAAACGTAGATTACATTAGTGACAAGTGAGTACGGTTTAGGTTATGTCTGCTTTCGGGTAATTTTAATATTTCGGCATATGTCAATGAAACTGTTTCTTAGATATTGTTATTGCAAGTTCATATGCTCATATATATATATATATATATCTACTATTTAAGTCTCCTGGTGATTTAAATTGTTTCTTAGAGATTGTTGGTTTTATACTTTTATATTTGTAAACTGAAGGGTTTGATGTCCAATTTTGGACTGCATCTCTTATGGAAATCCAAAAGCTCAACAGGAACATTCAGCAGGTGACCCGTGACCGCATAATACGCCCTGAAAGTTAAATGAAATATACCAGGGAACATGATGCAAGCTCAGATTAAAATTGTTTAGTATAAATAGATTGATTGAAAAAATAAAAAAGGAACAATTAACATTTGCTCTTTGCACACGCAAATCAACTTGCTATATACCTCAATAAAAACATTAACCGGATGAACATGATCCAACCGCACTTTGCAATCTGTATGAAAATTAGCTTTTAATGAACTGTTCGCTATGGTACTTCATGTCACCAACTTATCAGCTGATAAGATAATACAAGTAGAACATGGTGACTAACTTTGGTCTTTGGGGATAAGAAAACGGTTTTTAGCAGCATATTCGCACAGTTTTGTAAGTTTGCGATCGTTTGGAGAATCACCCTGTACCAACAGTCTAGTAGAGCGTTACTTTCTTAGATATTTAAGAAGAGAATGTGAATGTGTTCATAAAACCAAGATTAACATGTATACTAAGAGCAGACGGTGCAATGGCGTGAGTGTGTGCCCCCCTGCGCGGCTGTGCCATGCCCTTTGGTGCGCGCCATAACCGCGCTACGACACCGGTGGTGCCGTTAAAGCACCGGCGCTATAGCTCAAGCCGTGGCCACGGCATACAGCAAATAGATAGGAAATAGTACAACAAATAGATCAACGTTAACACGCAAATCCATCTTTCTTTTTCCCCAGGACTGGCAGCTGTTGATTTCTCCAAAGAAAGCATCATAAAAGACACTTTTTAAGAAATAGGATCAACCTCAATTAACACGTAAATTTGATGTTGTGATCAACAATGTCTTTATGGAATGCAAACTTCTTACTGAATACCTTCTCAAGTACAATTCATGAGTGAGAAACCAATTCCACAGGCCCGCTCCTTTTTCTATCTGTTAATATGTTCGGAAACCTCCCTATTAAACAACAAAAATGAGGTACTCCACTGCCATCAATGACACGAGTTTGCACCTTGAACCTTAAGATACAACATCACAAGCAATAGTTCTAAATACGACAAACTTTATAAGATAAATTTAAAACAATACATACAAATGGCATCCTGTGGCTTCTATAAACAATACATATCTATAATTATCTGAAACATCCGACTCTTCTTCATTAAAATCAGTTAGCTCACACTTTAGTCACTTTCTTGTTACATTTGCAGCAACTCATATAGTACCATTAGCTCTCGGTTTCAACACCATAGCCAAACTGTTTACGCGCAGAAGTTATAATTCAAAAAGATACGAATGCCACCTGAAAGTGTATTATAATTTTCAGTTTTCATGTAAACTATGGAAACATAACATAGTTACCGCGTTAACTTCACAAATCTCCTTAATTGACCTTATACAAAATCTCTTTAGGAATTCCTTATGTGCAGAGAACTAACGCTTTGCCAATATTTCACTGCGCCTTTGAAAAAGAAGCATCATTGGCATTATTGACCAGAAACCTTTAAAATTGTAATTAAGGGTAAACAATATTATAGATTCGAATTACCAAAACACAACATTCAAAAACAAAAAAATAGAAATATCACACATACTTGTTTATGAATGCAGCAATTTCACGCAACATGGCGTTGATGAACATATGGCATGTGTTCTGGTTGCTGATTTTTCTGCTTAGTTTTGGTCTGGATTTACAAATTACTTTACATCTCTTGTGAACGGTAGACGTGGCAAAATGAACGGGTTGGTTAACTTACTATGTAACATTCTAGTATTTTTTTAAATGTTTTATGTCAAAAGGTTAATTTTACTTTAACTTCTAATGACACTGTCTTTAAGATTGTGTGCTTGTTTAGTTGTTTGTTACAAATTCATTTACTTTTCTTGGTGTAATTTCCCTACGCAAATTATCAACGTCAGAAATTTGCCCATCTGTATGCATATGCCTATATGAGGTACTAATTATATGTCAAATTGTGGGCTATTTAGCTATGGAACCGAGAACAGAACTGATATAAAATTGTTTCAACGCTGGTCAGGTTCTTGTTTAGAGGCAGTTTGGTTCCAAACCAGATTGTGAATTTGATGGGTGTCGGACACAGGCGGCTTGAAGGGTAATTGGGCTTGGCGTCGGCTTCCTAGTGGCCCGACACATAAAAGAGAACCGATGGCCTAATGTTAGACGGGTTAATAGGCCGACACAAGTGAGCCTTATTAACTAACATCCCCCTCAAACTCACAATGCTGCAGCGAGGAATATTGAAAGTTTGTGAGACATAAAACGAAAACGCGGGCCACAATGAGACTTGGTAAATATATCTGCAATATGTAAATTAGACGGAACAAACGGCAAAGAAATGGTGTCAGAAAATGGTTGTTCATAACAACTTTGAGATGTTTGACGATAAAAGGCTCATAGAAAAACATATACTAATGAAAAATACATTGAAATGCATCCATTCTTCTGGCGATATGGTAAAAACGTAGTTTTTTTTTTTTGCAAGAGGTAAATCTTATATTAATCAACCATCCTAAGTACATAATAAGTATCATTCAGTGATTTAGGACACACCCCAAATCAGGAAACATCAGACAAAAAGAAAGAAAGAACATACAACCGATATCGGATACTACACAATAATATATCTGACAAAGCTAAAAACAGAAAAAAAAAAATACAGAGAACCTTCAACACTAATGCATCAAATCAAAAATACCTGAATTTACCTCTTGTAAGCACCATACCATCTAGCTACATTTTCCCAACTCCTTCCTACCAAGACCATTCAACCAGCCACCCACAATGATCAAGGCAGAATAGGAGAGAGGCATCACTAGGAACCCATTACCCTTCCAAACAAGGGCTATACCAAGTAACCTACATTTCCATCTCTTTAAAATGGCTTCAGTTACTAGGGAACACACATTGAAAGAAGCCGGCCATTACCTCCTTTGGTGATGTATTGGAATGACCAAGAAGGATCATCTTTCACTCCTCTCTATTCCTTCCATCATACACCACCCACCCAAGCCATTTACCCTTCACAATGAGAGACCCTTCTTTATGGTACATCCTTACTGGTTAGACCTCCCATTTCACCAAAAGTGCTTGTCCAGTTCCCTCCCAAGGCCAAACTGAAACACAACATAGAAGGTTACTATAGGTACAGCCATACTAGATAGTGTGGAAAACTAGAAGGGGGGTTGAATAGTTTTACCGTTTTAAAAACTAATTTGCTTTGAATACAAGTAGAACATAGAAGGTTTGCACCATTAGGATTGCAAGAGGTTTATCCTTTCCAGATGTCTCTCCTTTTTTAGGAGTCTTGGGTTGATCCTTTCCACTGTTTTGATTTAATTCTTTTATTACGTTTGATAGTTTCCCACTCCTTAGTAACTCTTCTATTTGCCTTTTCAGATGCATGCACTCATCTGTATTATGTCCTACTTCTCCGTGAAACTCACAATATTTGTTAGCGTTCCTTTTTTCGATCGGTGTGATCATTGGTGGAGGAGTTTTGAATTTCGCTTTCTCCAATGCCAATATTTCCTTTGGTGTCTTGGAGAGGAGAGTGAACCTATCTTGCTTCCTTTCCGTCCTGAGCTGGTTTCTGTAACCTTTTTTGAAGCCTTGCTTCCAGGCTCGTGTGACTTCCATGGCACCTGAGTAAGAGACCTCTTCTTTTTGTGGTTGCTTGCGGCCACTTCTCCTCGTAGGAAGGATGCGGTTACCCTTATCATTTCGTCTACCAACTTGGGTATTTTATCATGCAAGCGCTTAATCAGCTCGGGATTAGTAATCCCGTGCATGAAACTGTAGATTTTCATGACTTCTGGAGCTCCTTTGACATCCCTGCTTTGTGCCTTGAATCTTTTCACGAAGTCTTCCGTAGTTTCTCCCTCTTTTTGTTTGATGTGGTGAAGCTCTATAGGATCTTTTATGCATTTCTTTTGTTGAAGAAAGTTTGCTAAGTAGACCTCTTTCAACTCGTCATAGCTATCTACCGATTCTGGCGGAAGATCGTCAAACCACACTGATGACGTATAGTATGTATAATAGGCCCACTAGGCCCAATACACACTATACGCATGTTGAGCTCAGGCCCAATAACTATAAAATAACTATAAACCCTGGGCCTACAATAAGCCCAATGACGAAATTGGCCATGGTCCAGACCTCAAGACGCATGTAAGATATACGGCGGGCTGAACTTTCAGCCGTTAAAGATATCTTACGTCCGCATCCGCGATTGACACGGAACCTTGTCCGCTAAGGGTCCGGCCCCGACAACTAATCATTATATGCGAGAATCTAAGGAAACCCTAGCGGTAAACCTCGCTTATAAAAGGGGCTCTAATCCCCATACAAGGTACAACTTTCTTTCTCATAACTACACACACACATACTCTTATTTCCCTCTCAAGAATGTGTACTTACTCTCACGCCGGAATCTAATCGTGGGGTCCGTCCCCACGGTAAGACTAACGGTTTACCTTTCTTGTGCAGGGATATCATTCAAAGTACTTGGATTAGTACAAGATCAGCTCATTAGAAGCTTGTTGGCCTAAGCCAGCAAGCTGCATTCATACCCATTACAACCCGTCACACTTTTTGTAATAACAAGTTGGCGCCATCCGTGGGACCCAGTACACAACTGCGTTCCGAAAAGAAAAAATGCTCACCAAAAGAGCTCGCTCTGACCCTACTCCCGCTCGTGTATTTGTAGTGCGGAACAAGGTGAAAGAAAAACGCAATAGATCTGGAAGGATCTGATGGGCCCGCATCCAGTGCAGCCATCAAAAAGTACTGCGACAAGTACTACGAACAGATCTTACCCATTGTGGCAGAGAAAGTTCGGAAACAGGAAGGGGGAATCAAGGCTAGAGAAACGGTGAAAACCCTGTTAGACTTTAGCGAAGCATCACAGCAATCCGAATCCGGAAAGCAGAGGAAAATGAAGGATCTGAGAAAGAAGATCGAATCTCGAAAGCGCCGGAACACAAGAGAAAACTCCGAGCTAAGGCGCAGCCAATCCCGATCACTACGGAAGAAAACCGCTGAAAAGGAGGAAGTGTTCAGAAGATTGCACAAAAGCGCGTTTCATAGGCTCGGGGACAGAGAAAAAAGTATCTCCATGTGCTCCGGAAGCACAAAGAGAACTAGCCGTCGCAGATCCGAAGAAGAAGACAGAGGCACTCACCACCACTCTTCTTCGCAAAGAACGGAACCCTACTCCGGAGAATACGAAGGTAGCCAAACATACTCACGGAGGACTGATCAGCTCTCTGGAAGCGAAAACAACGGAGACGAACACTGGATCTCCGGATCAAAGAGGCAAAAGTCGGATGTCGAGAACGACGACTTAGCTAGGCCATGGGTGTGCAAGGAGACTGACCCATTCACTCCACGCATTCGCTATTTTGACATGCCTAAGAAGACGCGAATGCCTACCAATGTGAAGACATACGACGGAAGTGAGGACCCAGAAGACCACCTGAATATTTTTCAAGCAGCGGCAAAGGTAGAACGCTGGGCTATGCCAACATGGTGCCACATGTTCAACTTTACCCTCACCGGATCCGCTAGGGTGTGGTTCGACGATCTCTCATTAGAATCGGTAGACAGTTATGATGAGCTGAAAGAAGTTTTCCTGTCAAATTTCCTTCAGCAAAAGAAGTGCATAAAGGATCCTGTGGAACTCCATCATATCAAACAGAAAGAAGGAGAAACCACAGAAGACTTCGTAAAAAGGTTCAAGGTGGAAAGCAGGGATGTCAAAGGAGCTCCGGAAGTCATGAAGGTTTCCAGTTTCATGCATGGAATCACCAACCCCGAGTTAATTAAGAGGTTGCATGATAATATACCCAAATCAGTGGACGAGATGATGAGGGTAACCGCATCCTTCCTCCGTGGGGAAGTAGCCGCTGGCAATACAAAAAAAGGAGGTCGTTACCCCAAGTGCAATGGAAGTCGCATGAATCCGGGCAGAAGCAAGGCTTCAAGAGAGGGTACATAAATCAACTCCGGACGGACCGGAAGCAAGATAGGTTTACTCTCCTTTCCAAAACACGCAAAGAAATATTGGCATTGGAAAAGGCAAAATTCAAAACTCCTCCATCAATGCTTACAACGATTGAGAAAAGGAACGCCCACAAATATTGTGAGTTCCACGGAGAAGTAGGACACAACACGGATAAATGCATGCACCTGAAAAGGCAGATAGAAGAATTGCTGAGAAGCGGAAAGCTGTCAAACGTGATAAAGGAACTTAAACAAAATAGTGGCAAGGACCAGTCCAAAGCACCTAAAAAAGGAAAAACGTCCGGAAAAGATAAGCCTCTCGCAATCCTGATCGTGCAATCTCAGCAGCGAGTGATACGACAAAAAATTACACAAAGCTTTTCCCCAAACCAGAATATTTCATTCCCATCACTTGCGGAAGAAGAAGGGAATGACGGGCCAATGGTCATCGAGGCAGAGATAGGCGGACACTTCATACACCGAATGTATGTCGACGGAGGCTCCGTATCAGAAGTCCTATACGAGCATTGCTTCGAAAGGCTCCGGCCCGAAATAAAAAGACAAATGGTGCCTGCCATAACTCCCCTTATTGGATTTAGCGGAGAAGTAATATGGCCGATCGGGCAGATATCGTTGCTAACTAAAATCGGCGATGACGAACATTCAGCATCAGCATGGATGAACTTCGTGGTTGTAAGGTCCCAATCGCCATATAACGGGATTATAGGAAGGCCGGGGGTGCGAAAACTGCAAGTCGTGCCTTCAACAGCACATGGAATGATAATAATCCCGGTAGAAGTCGGAGTGCTCACGATTCGCAGTAGCAGGATGGTCTCATTGGAATGTACTATGGTTTCCGAACCAACGCCACAGCCCGCGACGGAAAAACAAATGGAAAAACGAATACACGTGGAAATACATCTGGAACAACTAGAACAAACAATAGCCATTGGATCAACCCTGTCAGTTGAAGGACGAAAGAAGTTGTGCGACCTGCTGAAGCAGAACTTAGATATATTCGCCTGGTGTCCGACAGACATGACGGGTGTCCCAAGACACATAGCAGAGCACAAATTAAATATACGAGAAGGGTATACTCCAATAAGGCAAAAGAAAAGAGGTCAGGCACCGGAAAGAAACAGGCGATACAAGAAGAAGTAGAAAACCCGGTGATGGTGACAAAGCATGACGGAAGCTGGAGAATGTGCGTTGACTTCAAAGACCTCAATAAAGCCTTTCCGAAAGACGGTTACCCGTTACCAGAGATAGACTGGAAAGTTGAATCACTCTGCGGATACCATTTCAAATGTTTCCTGGACGCATACAAAGGCTATCACCAAATCCATATGACAAAAGAAGATGAGGAAAAAACAGCCTTCATCACAAATCAAGGAATATTCTGCTACACTAAAATGCCATTTGGACTAAAAATCGCAGGAAGAACATACCAGTGGCTAGTAGACAAAGCTTTCCACAAACAAATTGGCAGAAACCTAGAAGTATATGTAGATGACTTAGTGATCAAAAGCCGCTCGGAGGAAGAAATACTAAGGGATATAGCGAAAACTTTCAAAACATTAAGGGAAGTAAACATGAAGCTAAATCCCAAGAAGTGCACTTTCGGAATGGAAGAAGGTATGTTCTTAGGGTACACCATAAACAATAAAGGAATAAAAGTATGCCCAGACAAAGCGGAAGCCGTACTAAACCTCCCATCTCCGAAATGCCTCAAAGACGTTCAAAGACTAAATGGGAAGTTAGCAAGTTTGAATAGATTCTTGGCTAAATCTGCTGAAAAGTCACTACCATTCTTTGAAACACTCAAGAAGTGTACAAAAAAGAGTGACTTTCAGTGGACAAAGGAGGCGGAGGAAGCTTTTAAGCAGATGAAGAAGATGATAGCAAACCTCCCCACCCTCACCACACCTCAGGAAAAAGAAGAACTCATAATATACCTGGTAGCAGCTAAAGAAGCGGTCAGTGCGGTCTTGATGACAGAAAGGGAAGGCAAGCAGACACCAATATACTTTGTGAGCCGAGCCCTGCGAGGACCGGAAATAAACTACACACCAATGGAAAAGATGGTATTATCTCTGGTGCATGCTATGAAACGCCTGAAGAGATATTTTCAAGCGCATACGGTAGTAGTCATCACGGACCAGCCAATAAAACAAATACTATCAAAACCAGAAGTTGCAGGTAGATTACAAAAATGGAGCATCGAGTTGGGGGAGTATGACATACAATACAGACCAAGAACATCCATCAAAGGATAGATTCTAGCAGATTTCATAGTAGAACGTCCAAAGGACGATGAAGAAGATGAGCCAATAGAAGAAGAGGAACTTCCGCAACCCTGGATCATATTCACATATGGCTCATCTTGCATAGACGGTTGCGGAGCGGGCCTAATACTGACAGACCCTCAGGGGACGGAGTTTACTTACGCTTTAAGGTTCGGTTTCAACACAACAAACAACGAAGCTGAATATGAAGCCTTAATAGCTGAGTTACGGATAGCAGAACAAATGGGAGTCAAGAATTTGCAAGCAAACGTAGACTCAAAGTTGGTGGCCAACCAAGTCAATGGGACGTACATTGCAAAAGAATCATGAATGATCCAATACCTAGAGAAAGTAAAGGAACATCTGAAAAACTTTCGGATGTTCTCAATCAAACAAGTGCCCTGAAGTGAAAACAAAAAGGCAGACGCCCTAAGCAAAATGGCTTCTACCAGCTTCGCGCATCTAAAAAAGCAAGTACTGGTAGAAGAGCTAAGCCAAAAATCAATAGAGGAGACACCGCTCGTGGCAACCATGGAAGAAGAAGGGTACACATGGATGACCCCGATATATGAATACCTGGCAAAAGAAATACTCCCGGCCGAGAAAGAGAGAGCACGAGAAATTAAAAGAAAATCACAAAGATTTGCAGTAGTCAATGGGATACTTTACAAGAAATCTTTTCTTGGACCATGGCTACGGTGCGTAGGACCCCTCCAAGCTAACTATGTGTTAAGAGAAATTCATGAAGGGTCTTATAGCATGCACGCAGGAACAAGGTCCGTGGTGGCCAGAGCCCTGCGTACCGGATACTACTGGCCCACCATGCATGACGACGCCCGGAAGCTAATCCAAGCATGCAGTGCACAGGCCAGTTCCGAAGCATCCGCAAGAAAAGCTAACACGTATCACTTCCCCATGGCCGTTCCACAAATGGGAAATTGACATCGCAGGACCTTTGCCAGAAGGGCCTGGGAGAGTCAGATTCCTCATAGTAGCAATAGACTACTTCACAAAATGATAGAAGCAAAGCCGGTAGCCATCGTAACCGGAAATCATATCAAAACATTTGTGTGGGAAAATATCGTATGTAGGTTCGGACTCCCCGGAGAAATAATATCCGACAATGGAAAGAAATTCCGAGCAACCCATTTAAGGAATGGTGTGAAAAAATGAATATAAAACAATACTTTGCTTCAGTTAAACACACACAAGCAAATGGACAGGTAGAAAGAGCAAACAAAAGTCTAGGGGAAGGAATAAAGGCTCGATTGGAAGAAAGAAGCAAAAATTGGCTAGATGAACTATCGCACGTCCTATGGGCACACCGCACAGTGATTAAATCTAGCAACGGAGACACTCCATTCTTATTAACATATGGAACGGAAGCTGTCATCCCAGCTGAGATAGGGATGCCTACATGGAGGACATCGGAAGCTAACATGGAAGAAAATGACTAAGCACTGGAAATGAACTTAGACTTCCTTGAAGAAAGAAGGGAACAAGCGGCAATACGTGAAGCAAAAAGCAAGGCAAAAATGGAGAAATATTATAACTCAAGAGTCCGCAATACAAGTTTCAAAATAGGAGACTTAGTATACCGCAACAATGACGCAAGCCATGCCGAGGAAGGATGGAAGCTAGGACCTAAATGGGAAGGACCCTACGAAGTCACGAAAGCTCTAGGAAAAGGCGCATACAAGCTGAAAGACCGTGTGGGAAATCCAATCCCACAGACATGGAATGTTTGCAATCTTAAGAGATGTTACATACATCAAGTGTAAGCAACCCGTCCCTCGTGGATTCCGCGAAGGAGGGTTAGTGCCACAATCTATCTTTTTATATTGTAATGTTTTTATGATTGAATGAAAAAAAGGTGAAGCTTAGCTACCTTCACCAACTTTTACTTTAAAAACTCTTGATCATTTACTTTAAACAATAAAAATATTAACATATGTAAGTAAGACGCGCATACATGTGGGTACGACCCATACAACGTTATTCCGAATAACAGAAGGCTGAGTAACCTCCAAATTAAATCAAGATACGTAAGGGATGTTGCAAGTCCAGTATCGGGCGAATAACCCACAAGTATTCAAAAAATACTATTATAATAGGCACATCAGTGTGAAGATTAAATAGCAAAACACTAAGAAGTTTCGAAACAACGAAACATGCATATGATACACTGTCTACAAAAAACAAAAGTGCCGTACTTCGGCAGGCCACAAAATAGGAAACATAGAGTATCATTACAACAAACTATACTTGGCCTGAAGGGTTTGCAAACGGGTCCGTCCCAGACTGCAAACAGACATCCGAACCAAGGCCACTTGCATCGCCACCATGCTCAAGTATGCCCGATACTTCAGATACAGACACACGAACTGATTCCACTAAAGATTCCATAGATGAAGAACTAATCAAAGAAAACCAAGTATCCGCAAGATCCAACCAATCATGCAGAGAACCTTCCCTTGCTTTTTTCGCTCTGTCAATGAAACCTTTGATCGAAGCGGAAAGAGGAGACTCACTAACGACCAGCTGCTCCAAGTAAAACTGCCTGTTAAGGGTGGATGAGTCAGCAGAGGATACCTCAGGACGAAGTAAATGCATGACATCCTCAATAGCAGAATCCTTAAGAGCTTCTAATGAGGATAACAAAGGGAACTGGACACCACGGAGCACTTGAAGAGCGTTTTCATAATCAGCCTCAGCAGAAGGGTTAAGGGCCCCAACACGGGAAAGAGATGTACCAGCCGTACCATGAAAATGCCCAGCGACAAACCCTTCTTGCATTCCTTTATCAACGGCACAACTAATGGCATCACTCAGTGCGTCCAGGTAACCTTGCGAACGCCAACACTCAGACACGGCAAGCTTGAAACCTTCAGACAATAACCAACGGCGAACCAACATAGCATTAAGCAAACACGGGTGGAGTTTCTCCTCCAAATGCAAGGCAACCTTCGTAAAGAGCTTCCTTAAACAAACAAGTTCCGAAACACGAGGGCGGAGGTCCAAACATTCACCTTCCAAAACTTGTACCTGAAAATGACAAATGTTGAAGGTCATATAAAAAAAAGAAAAGAAGAAAGAGCGGAAGGAAGAAGAAGAGAGAACAAAAGAGAAAAACTGTTTAACAAGTTCAGTGCCGCGGGATTCAAGAGCAGAGTTCGCACACCGTAACCGCTCAAGCTCGACATCCTTACAAACAACAGAAGACTCCAGCTCTTTAATTTTGGCACGCAACGCTTCATTTTCTTTGTCAGCTGCTCCTAAAGATGATACTTGGCCACGGAGATATAGCATCTCAGAAGCATCAGATTCAACCCGTGCCAATTGGGACTCCAACCCATGAATCAAGTCAGCTTGAAGGCCACACCTGGTGGATAACCTCTCATTCTCTTGCAAATAGCGCTCTGCACGAATCCACAACTCATCACTGTAAAAAAGGACTTATTATTAAAAAAAAAAGAACGCAAACGAAACTCACCAGTTCGATCATCATGAAGAAACTCAGGGTACACGTCCTCACCCAAAGCATAGTAGTGGCTCAAGCCAACCCAGCAAAGAAAGGGCTCAGGGAATGCCCAGAAGGGATACGGGTTGGCAGCAAGAACAGCAAAATGATCACCTTTTACTCGTCGGGGCGGGGAACAGGATCCTTAAATATGTTCTTCCAAGAATGCCACGGGAATAAAGTAGGACAAGCAAAGGCATCGACCCAGAAAAATCGTTCGTTCCAATTATTCACAGAATCAAGAGTCTTAGTTTAAAGTGCAGGAACGCCATCGCGTTTACTAAAGGAAAACCACCCTCTCGAATTTGAATTGATATAAAAGCAACGAAACAAAGCAACAGTTGGTGTAATACCATGAGCGCGACACAAGATCTCAAAGTGATAAATCATGCACGCACCGAAAGCTGAGAAATATTAATACGATAGTACCTAATCAAATCAACAAGGAAAACAGACAGAGGCAGACGAAAATTGGCAAGATCAAAAAAGCGGGTATACAAAAAAAATTTCCCAGAAGGACACTCATGCATCGTACACCTGCGAGGAGGAAGCTCCGGATGAATCTCCAAAGGAATATGGTAAGTCGTAAGGAAGGAACCAAACGTCTCTGAAGGGGTACCACACTTTATGTCAACAATCAAACTCATAACGAACGGATAAAGGGCGGACGGATGAAGGAATTTTTCTTCTAAAAAAAGATACAACAAAACGGCGATGGTGAAAGTTAGAGCAGTGTTTATTCTAAAGGAAAACCTAAAACTCGATGATGACATGTGCCAAAGAAAGCCGGAATAAACGGTCAAGATCGAGAGTAAAAAAGAGGCGCATGAAACAGTAGGTCAAATCAAAGCAGAAAATGAAGAGTCGACAAGCGCCCACGTCGCACGAAACGCTTCCCAAAGAAAGGGAAATGTCAGAAAGGCGCGTAAAAAAGCGTGAGAAAAAGAAACGTCCCCGTCAAGCCTAAAGTCTAGCAAATACCTACCGCACGCGACATTGTCCGCATGCAATAAATATACTAGACTAGGGGGGACTGGATGACGTAGCAATCCCTAAAAAAGAGGAAAGCACCAGAAAAGCATTTCAAAAAGAAAAACGCATAGAATGGGAAAGTGTTTAGTCAACTCAAGTCTAGTAACATCCACTACAATATCCGCACGTAATGCATATACTAGACTGGGGGGACTTGATGACGTATAGTATGTATAACAGGCCCACTAGGCCCAATACACACTATACACATGCTGTGCTTAGGCCCAATAACTATAAACCCTGGGCCTACAGTAAGCCCAATGACGAAATTGGCCATGGTCCAGACCTCAAGACGCATGTAAGATATACGGCGGGCTGAACTTTCAGCCGTTAAAGATATCTTACGTCCGCATCCGCGATTGACACGGAACCTTGTCCGCCAAGGGTCCGGCCCCGACAACTAACCATTATATGCGAGAATCTAGGAAACCCTAGCGGTAAACCTCACCTATAAAAGGGGCTCTAATCCTCATACAAGGTACAACTTTCTCTCTCATAATTACACACACATACTCTTATTTTCCTCTCAAGAATGTGTACTTACTCTCACACCGGAGTCTAATCGTGGGGTCCGTACCCACGGTAAGACTAACGGTTTACCTTTCTTGTGCAGGGATATCATTCAAACTACTTGGATTAGTACAAAATCAGCCCATTAGAAGCTTGTTGGCCCAGTCCGGCAAGCTGCATCCATACCCATTACAACCCGTCACACTTTTTGTACTAACACACATCCTAGCGGATCCGGTAAGCATAGAATTGAACATGTGGCACCAGGTTGGCATGGCCCAGCATTCCACTTTTGCTGCTGCTTTGAAAATTTTTAGGTGATCTTCCGGGTCTTCACTCCCGTCATATGTCTTCACGTTAGTGGGCATTCGTGTTTTATTAGGCATGCCAAAATAACGAATGCGCGGAGTGAACGAATCAGTCTCCTTGCATACCCATGATCTGGCTAAGTCATCGTCATCGATGTCCGACTTCTGATTTTTAGAACCGGACCTCCAGTATTCACCTCCGCTGTCTTCACTTTCGAAAAGTTGACCGGTCCTCCGCGAGTATGCCTGGTTGTCTTCACGTCTTCTAGAATAAGGCTCTATTCTTCGCGAATTGGAGCTATGATAACCGCTTTCTTCCTCTTTTTGGGAGCCGCGACGACTTGGTTTCTTGGGATCTCTAGAGTACACGAAGACACTTTTTTCCTTATCTCCTAGCCTGTGAAACACATCCTTGCGCAGTCTTTTGAACACCTCTTCTCTTTCAGCGTTTTTCTTCTTTGGTGACCTGGATCGACTCCTCAAATCCCTCCTTCTGGTCGGCCTTCCTGATTCGGAGTGTTGTGACACCCCGCGAAAGTCGAGCCAAGTTTTTAGTACCTCTATAGCTTTGGCCCTTTCTTCCTGCTTTCTAACTTTCTCTGTCACAATTGCAAGATCTGGTCATAGTACTTGTCACAGTACTTCTTGACGGCTGAGTCGAACACAGGTCCCTCAAGTTCCGCCAGATTTTTATTATCCCCTCTTCCCGCCGTGTTCCGCACCGCGGATACGGGAGGGGGAGTCGGTCCGGACCGAGTGCCTACGGTGAGCATTTTTCAAGAACGCAGTTGTGTACTGGGTCCCACGGATGGCGCCAACTTGTTACTATAAAAAGTGTGACGGGTTATAATGGGTGTTGGTGATGCTTGTTGGACTAGGCTAACAAGCTATTGATGGGCTAATCTTGTACTAATCCAAGTAGTTTGATTGAACCCCAACACAAGAAAGAGTAAACCGTTAGCCTTACCGTGGGGACGGACCCCACGATTAGATGCCGGCGTGAGAGTAAGTACACATTCTTGTCAGAGAAATGAGAGTATGTGTGTGTTATTATGAGAGAGAAATTTGTACCTTGTATAGGGATTAGAGCCCCTTTTATAGGCGAGGTTTACCGCTATGGTTTCATGATTACTCGCATATAAGGGTTAGCGGGCGAAGTGGGGCCCCTGTCGGACAAGGTCCCGTGGTAATCACGGATGCGGACACAGGATACCTTCTGTGGCGGGAGGTTTGGTCCACTAAGTATCCTGCGTGCATCTTTGAGTTTGCACTATATCCAATTTCGTTATTGGGCTTACTGTTGGTCTAATATTCGTAGCTGTTCTCGTTATTGGGCCTGGGCCCAATATGTGTATAGCACGAGTTAGGCCCGGTAGGCCTGCTATACGTCATCATGTTAAATATAAATATGTAACCAAGCTTGATTAGTTTCCTTTATGTTTATGAATATGACCAAAACCTTAGTTTCAACAGAAGACACACTATTATTCAACGACGAAAACATCCGTCTCTAATTTTGTGCAAATGTTATGACCCAAAAATGACTTTCCATCATAAATAAAAGATTATGTAATTTTTTTTGAATCTGTTTATGAAATCATTTTTAAATGAAAGTAGACTCAAATACCTTTCAAACGATATGTGACACGACTTCTACGGACTTACGGATAATTAGTTATGAATTTTTGAAATTTAACCAAAGCTGTCCTCTGCACAGACGGATCCGCCGGATCCTTTCCAAAAGAGATCCAGCCTTTGATAACAAAGGGATCCGTGGATCTGACAGATATTTACAAAAATACATATTTTGACCAGATGAAAAGGTTTAACTTTTGTAGACTTTTTAGTGGACTTATATTACCCATTCCAATCTTTATTCAAGCTTGAATGAAAATATATCAAACACAAAACGTCAAAGAAAAAAATCACTAAAACACTTTTCTTATTATGCTTATTATAAGATAGAAGCATGTATCACCATTTTATCCACAAGCAATTAGCACGTCTTTGACCAACTAATTATAATAAGAGAACATACCTTTGCTATATTCCCTTTTTATGGTTTTAGAAACCATAGACGCGAAATACTTCATGAGCTTTTAAAGTACTTAATCGTATTTTGGAAAAAGCAAGTTGACGTAACTTTGGATTCTTCTTTGGATGTTTACTTTACTTTTCACTGGATAAAATGAAGTCATTGGAAGAATCCTAGCATGAAGATTTCTCAAAAAAAATGTTAGAATGATTTATCAATATCTAACATTTGTTAAAAGTAAAGAAAAAGTTTTAAAACATGATTTTTGTTTTAAGAAATTTTCTTCTTTGTAGTTTTCAAATATACACGGATCGTATCAAGTTTTTAAAGTACAATATACTCTAAGAAACTTGGTAACGAAGCTCTGATGCCAATTGTGGAAAACTAGAAGGGGGAGGGGGGTTGAATAGTTTTACCGATTAAAACTCTGTTTTAAAGTATTTAGATCGACTTATGTCAATCCATTTATATTGTGTGTTGTTGATATTGATATATGAGCATATAATTAAGTAACGCAAAAGATAAAGAGTAAAGGAACACAAAACCACAACACGAGTATTTATAGTGGTTCAGTTATAAGGACCCTGATAAGCGTACAACGCGCGTTCGGGGTCAAAGGAACTTCCTTTTCGTCGAGCAAGTTTTTCAGCACCCTAGGCAGTGAACCTAATCGTTGCAGTGTAGTATTAGGGTAAGCCTCGGGAATTGATATCATTCTCTAGGGGAATAGGAATGCTTGTAAGAAATTACTACGATAAGGTTGGGGTTGAGGAAGATTATTTTTATTCTTTTTTATATTTTTTTTAGAAAATTGAAAGGTACGAATCTCAGGGTATTAGATTTGGGGGGTGGTATTTCTACCGATTACTCTACTTATCTAATTATCTAATTAACTAAGCTAAGGTGAGGGTAGTCTATGTCTATTGTTGTGTGCTCGTATGATGATTTAAAGATGTGTTTACCTAGATGCTATTACTCCCTAGTTATCTCCTATTGATGGTTGAATTGTCACGTCCTTATTCTTAACGCGTTGTGTCTTCTAAGGTCGTAGGGTATGCGTTTTTCCCTAACTCTTTGAGACTACCTTAAGGTTATTGCCTAAGAAATCTCTAGGATTCATAAACTAACTCTAAGGTTATCTTTGGATGTTTAGCCTACAGTAACTCTAGGTGATTATAAACTAATGTTCACAAAGATTACTCAAGCATTAAAAACACAACGAATGACCTATCGCAATCCTAGGTCAATCACAATTAAGATAAGAGACAACCAATCAATATTCAATACCTAGGTTTCATAGATCTAAGCAAACACACAAGTAAATTAGCCGGACATGGAAAACATGCAAGCATACACACAAACAATTGAAGACATAATTGAATTAATGAAGTAAATCACTTATCTTGTTGTAAAATAGGGTATGGAACCTGTGGAAAACTAGAAGGGGGGGGGGGGGTTGAATAGTTTTGCCAATTAAAACTTCTTTTTAAACTATTTAGATCGACTTATGTCAATCTATTTGAATGTGTGTGTTGGATGTTGATAAACAAACATATATAAGTATGTAATGAAAAGATAAGAGTAAGAAGCACAAAACCACAACGTGAGTATTTATAGTGGTTCGGCTACAAGGACACCTTCCTTGCCCTACTCCACTCCCCGAGTCACCTACTCGAGAGTTCGTAAACACTACACAACACCAATCTCCTTATGGCGGAGAAGCCTTCACAACGTTGCCTACTCTTTTTCCGGTACTAGGCTAACCACCGGGTTCTTTCACTCCAAGGTGAACCACACCTATCACAACGTCGTCTACCTTTTATCAGGTACTAGGCTAAGCACCTAGTTCTTTTACACCAAGGTGAACTACACCTACCACAACGTCGCCTACCATTTATTAGGTACTTGGCTAAGCACCTAGGTCCATTGCAATGGAGGAACTACTACCCAACACTACACCAACGACTAATCCCAAAGGAGACCAACTCCTTATTACAACATCATCAAGGATATCAATATCCTTGGATCTAGTACTAGTCTATCTTGTACATCGAAACACACCATATCGAATGTACATCTAAGGCACCTTTCACTAATGCCTTTAACTAGATCTTCAAGACACCCTTCACTAATGTCTTGTGTCTTGACTTCTAGGCACCCCTCACTAATGCCTATAATAAGGACGATCGACACCTTTCACTAATGTCTTCGTCTTGACCCTTGAGACATCTTTCACTTATGTCTTCAACACTACACTTCTTAGAAGAAAGAAAAGAATCATCAACAAGAAGACTTCAGTAGTCTTGATGATGAAGAAGCATGGCAACTCATGGGCTTGAGCTTGCTTGACTTCAAAGGTGGTGATCTCGCCTTTAAGAGGAACCTAGAGGATCACACAAAAACAAAACTACAAACCTAGATCTCTTGGATCTGGGGTTAGTGAGTTTTTAACTCAGGGAGAAAGTATGTTAGAAAGGGATGAGCAACAATGAAGAAATGGCTCACTATTTATAGAAGAAAAAATCTACTGTTCCCCGGATCCCACGGATCCCTCCCACAAGGGATCCGGCTAGCGTAAAGCTAGGGATCCGTGGGACGCTCCTCTTTACCCATGGGTATTTTGGTTATGGGTCATGGGTTGATCCATGGGTCTTTTACTAGATACAATGTATCTTATGAGTGCAATGCACCTAGTCACATGGGTATGGGTCAATACCATGGGTTATGGATATTATCCATATATGATCTAAGCATGATGTCATGCAATGGGTTATGGGTCAAGATCCATGGGCTTTGGGTTGTACCCGACTATATTCAATGTATTTGGTCAATGGGTTATGATACTTAGGTTTCTACACATTTATATTACCCAATATACTACATACTAGTTATGTGTATATTTTACCCAAATATGTAAACACTAGTTGTTGTACATATGTAATCATAAAATTACTTATACTTGTTTTAGTGTTTTATGTGAAAATGTAAGTATGTTAGAAACTATTAGTTCAAACCATTTACGTATTTTATTTGTTTCGTTAAAATGATTTTACGTTTGTTATCGACAAAACATTAGAAGATCGTAAAATATAAATAAACGTTTTTACGGCTTATTTGTATTAACAATCTCCCCCTTTTTTTTATGACAAAACATAAAATTATTTTAAGGAAAAGCTAAAATTCGTAAGAGTTTGAATTTGTAGTTTTTACTTTCTTCTCCCCCCTTTTTGTCGAAACAAAAAGAGTATCGAAAGGAAACTAACACATTGTTTTAGGAAAAACATGTGAAAGAAAGAAAAAATAGAGAGCAAGTAACGGGAAAGGATCTCGTCTTTACTCCCCCTTGACGAGTCCAACCCTATGTGAGGGCGTCAACAAAAAATAATACTAGGCCAGTTCATTTGCAACTAAGTTTGCAAAAGATTTCGTCAATGTGACGAATGTGCTCCCCCTTTATGATTGCAATTTTGCAAAGGGATGTCATGAGATGTAATCCTAATATTGCAAGTAATTTTGCAATGTATTGCTTTTACACAAAGCTCCCCTAGCTTTAGGGTGTCAAACTCTTCATGTGTAAATTGAATAACTACAAAACAAAGGTTAGAAAACAAGTATAATGCATAATTTCCTGCAAATATGATCCAAGTTAGTAGAAAAATAGTTTTCTATATCACGGATCCCACGGTTCCCTCCTTGTAGGGATCCGTCTAGGCAAATACAAGGGATTCGTCTAGCTGATGATCAATTTCAGCAATGGTGATATAACACATTATGTTAATATCAAAGTGAGATATGTATTATACAACATAATCATATACTCAGACATATAGCAAGTAGCATGTATTTTCATTTAGTAAAACTAGAGATACGAAATACATGACTCTAAAAACTAAGAAAATGATCGATACAAGACTTGGAACTACTAGACTTATCTAAGTAACGCTTGAAACTAGGACACCACTAAAATCCTCTAGCTCAAGTTTGTTTAGGTTTAATCTCGTCGAAACGTTCGAGGAGGTGATAGAACATGAAACGTTGGTCTTCTCGTACTTCATGTATCAAACTTTCAACATGTTGACAATGATAAAAATCTTTTTCATGGCTAGGTTGTGGTGGTGGAAGAAATGAAATTGCTTGATGCGAAGGATCAAGTGAAGTGGCTTGTGGAGCCTCAAACGACGGAGGGATTGGTGGAGGCGCATTTGAAGATGGCTCGACCAAGAATGATGGTGGTGGTAGAGAAGTATCAACTTCCATATGGTCGGGTGGTTGACTTTGATAATTTCTCATAATCCAAATTGGATTATATGATGGTGACGGCGAAAAGGAAGCCGGAGCTAATGTTGACTCAACACCTTGATTATGTACCATTATTCCTCCTAATGAGGAGAATGTTGTTGGTGGAGGAGGATGAGATGGCCTAGGAGGTAAATCCTCTAAGTTTTAGTGGTGTGGTGATGAGAATGGAGTTGTGAATGAGATAGCTCTAGGAACCAATGGTGATGGTTTAGTGGAGATGGGATTGTTTGGCCTAGGAGGTATGGTGGTGTTTGGCATAGGTAGTTTTGTGGGTACAATCCTTTTAGGAATTGGTTTAATTGGTTGAGAAGAAATCCTTGCATTTGTTGGCTTGACCGGAGATGATTCGGTTGAAGGGATTTCGTGTACAACACGAGCAATTTTCTTGGGTGGTTCTTTGGTGGATAAGTTGCTACTTGGAGTTTTCCTCATGATGATTTTAAGAGGTTTGTAAAGGTTTCTAAAGTGCTGAAAATGAGGATGAAGGTGATGACTTTAGAAGTCCTAACAATGTGGTTTTTAAAGCAAGAAATTTGGCAAGTGCATTCAAGCCTTAAGCCGCTAAAATTCATTGGAATGTGATGATTAACATGCACAAGAGTCAATTTCAGAGTTTGTATTGATCTAGGAACTCATTTAAGATGAGATGGAGTGTTTAAGTTAGAAAGATGAGCTTGAAATGATTGTTTTAGCTAGAGTTGACATAATCTGTCACCCGGATCCCACGGTTCCCTCCAACAAGGGATCCGTCTAGGCTAATCCTAGGGATCCGGATCTCAGCAGCTATGAAAGGTTAGAAATGAAGTTTCTAAGAGCTAGAACCTATCTCATCTTGAGTGTTTCAGTACTCCTAAGTATCTAAGATGAGGGTGTACTTGAATGATCAAGAGTAATGAGTGTTATAGCTAATGATTGCCTTTTATGGAAGAAATTGGAACTTTTATAAGTACCAATGAGTGACCAAGGATGACACTAAAGATTTGAGAGTGTCAAATGGAGCTAAATGATCCTAGAGATCAGATAGTAACTTAAGGTAATCTTTTGGAGGATATCCTAAAAGCTTAAGATGGAAAAGCTAGAATTTGACTAATTTCGACCTATTTTGAGGTAAGGATGACTACGATCAATTTGTTAAAATTGAAAGATTTCTAAAGCTAGATGTATTAACATGTGAGGGATCATGTGTGAGTATAAGAGCGGAAGAGTAATGAGTTTTGATGAAACGATAGATCTACAAGCGCCTTGAAAATGATCCTAAGTTATCTATGAGTGAGTTTGAGACCTACTGAGCTTGAGGAATACATAAATGATCCTAAGGTATCATGTTTAGCTAGTATGAGAAGGTCTGAAGGTTGGATTGATGCAAGAAAGCAAGAAATGCACTTCTGTCCACCCGGATCCCACGGATCCTTCACTTGAGGGATCCGGCTAGTTATAGCCCAAGGATCCGGAATCTGAGACAGATTCCTTAATAGTCAGATTGCAACATTTTGTTCTAAGTATCGAAATTAGAAACTAATGATCTCTACAGTAAGTATACATGTATACAAGTAAAACATACTAAGTATAGCATGTAGAAATGGCACATAAGCAAACAAGTGAGATCGAGCTCACAAATAACACACATGTTTATCAACTTTAGCAAGCGTTATTCAAGAAGCTTAAAACGGATTTATGATCTAGATTACTAAATCGTTTGTATTAACAATGGCGTGCAAGGTATGTGTCAAGAAAGGAAAGAGTACATGATGGTGTTCAAGACAATAGGGTTGTGAGGTGCTAGTTTGGGACAATCTTAGACTTCGTTTAGATCTAGATGGTGTTCAAGTACGATTTTGTGAGTTGGTTTAAGCTAAGAGATATTTACCTATGTGTTGGTATTTTGAAGATTAAGAAAACACATGTATATGCTTCCTTAAGAAAGTGAATTGTTTAGAAGGTTGTTTTGGTTTAGTGAAGGTAATGAACTAAGTGTAGTTATTACGGATGGTGATTAGCGTACAATGAACTTCATCCTTGAAGTAATGTAGCTCTTCTCGATCAAAGCAAGACAATCGCTTGATGAGGCAAGTGGTTGGGATTAACTAAAAGAAAAATTAATTTTACAACTTGTTTGATTAGTAATCCTAAGACAACGCAAAGTATTTCCATTGTAAACTTACTTTAGGAAAACATAGGAGTATAGATTTCCCATGTGAGAGAATGAATATGAGACTATTACAAGTGCTTCTCAATTACGGCTAAACACAACCATTTTTACGGGTGATTCCACATACCCAACTTCTATCAAGGAAGCAATCAAACGTTAGGTCAAATTGAGTTTCTAGTGCAATAAGTTCTCCAGTATTCATTCCCAAGTTAGGAAATTTTATATTCCTACAATGGCCTATCGAAGAGTAACAATGATGATACTTTGCTTCATTTTTATTAATATTATACTTGAAACAACTAAGGTGTCAAAAAAAATTAAAAGTTGTCCATATGGTGAACAAAAAAAATGGTTGGATGAGCTAGTTCAACATATGTTGTTGGAAAGCTCGAGTTTGGACTTTCGGATATGAACAATTATATTTGCTTTGCAAAATGATTTACTTGAGTATCTCAGATGAAATAATCAAGTTGTCAATCTTACTATGAAGCTTGGAGAGCGATCATGAAAAGGAAAACGGGAGAGTACATCATCAACACAAGTGTAGGTTATGATCCGATGTACATTCTTGTTGTTTTTAGAAAACGATATAAGAAAATATGAAATCAAGAAATCATATAAGCACATAAAACATTTATGTTGCACACATGACAAACTCAATAAAAAAGCCATTTAGTGTGTTATATGCTTTAAACATTTTTTAACTTATAAAACTGACATTTTCGACACAACTAAATGTTATCCCAAACACTCCTTCAAGTAGCACATTGATTAGTAGAAAATTATTAAATCAACAAGCAAGAGAATGAATAGCAAGGTAAGGAAACCACATATGTTATTCAATCAAACAAGAACAAAAGAAATTTGAGATAAGCAAATAATCAAGTAATGCAAGGAAGACAATTTATCATTTAGCATAGCATACGAAAGTTCTTTTCATCGCTTTGTGTTAAATATAAACATGTATACCAAGCTTGATTAGTTTCTTTTATAAATATGATCAAAACCTTAATTTCAAAAGAGGATACATTGTTATTCAAAGATGAAAACATCCGTCTCCAATTAGATCAAAAGTTTGTGCAACAGTTATGACCGAAAAATGACTTTCTATTATAAATCAATGATTCTATAAATTTTTGTTTTGAAACAATTTATGAAATCATTTTTAAATGAAAGTAGACTCAAATACCTTTAAAACGATAGGTGGCACGACTTCTAACGACTTACGGTTAATTAGTTATGAATTTTTGAAATTCAGACAAAAAAATGTCTTCTGTACCATGGATCCCACAGATCCCTTGCTTGAGGGATCCGTCCAGTGTAAACTGAGGGATCCGAAGATCTGACATGATGACATACCCTCCGATCAGGTCGAAGGACCCCCCTTCGGCCTCAGTCGAATTTGCATTACGAAGACCCAAGTCTTTCTTCATAAGTCATTGGTGGCGTAAAACCATTCATCATTGACATGGTTACCAGTTGGGAATCCATCAGCCAAAGGCCTATGCCCTTCGGTGTCTTCTCTTGAAGATGCCAAGACAAAGAAGAACCTTGACTTGGTCTTCCCCCATGTTCCCACTATTTCCTTAGCTTCCCCGCCAAGTCCGAGATAGTGGGGATGAAGCCCTAGCGGTTACCACAAATCAGGGGACACCCCCATGATCTCCTAAACGTGTTCTAACACTCTCCAAGCTATTTTCATCACCTATAAATAGGTTGGACGAGTCATTTCAATGGTATGTTCACTTAACACTGTATTTCACATACATCATATTATTTACAACTCATATCACATACTTACTCTCACGCCGGAGGTGGTTCGCAGGGCCCAACCCCTGCACAATCACTTAACGAAGTGTCTACTATTTCTTATTGCAGATTGGCTACAAGTTTGGCGCAAGCATATCACCCTTCATACCCTTCGATCACCATTGAAGGCCTGGTCGTACAAATTATTTTACAATCAGTGGCGCCATCCGTGGGACCCGCTACTATTGGTCTCGTTATTCCAAACTTACACCCAGTCAATCACTCTCACTAGTTTTACGGCATGAATCAAGGAAGAGAAGATACACCCCCTCCGGGTTTCTCGACCTTGACACCAATCCCAGTCAATGATCCTAACAACCTTCCCAATATAACCGCATCCACTTTTACCACACGATCTCACCCTGAAATAACTCCCAACAACCATGCTTCAACCTCGGCTAACCCTGAACCGGTAATTAGTCCAGCGTTTGTCGAAGCTAACATCGAAGCATTAGAATCTTTACTAAGGGCTCGAAGGAGGCAAGCTCGGAATGTGGAGATGCGTAGGGAGTTAGAATACTCAAGCGATGAATATGACGAAGAGTTGGAGATGGAGACTAGGCCCTTGGTTCCTGGGGCTACACGCTCAGTGCTAAGGATAGGGTCTCCGAACAGTCGAAGGCCTAGTGGAAGGTCGGTTGGTTTTGAAGACGTTCCGAAGAGGGCTCCGACTAGACGGGAAGGCACGATAGAAGGCTCCAATGGAAGGAGTCACCGAAGGGATGCTACGGAGGTTAATTTGCCACCACCTTTGGCGGCTCATCTGGGAAGAACTGAGGCAGGGGTTCCGTTGCAGCCTTCTCACGCATCCGGCGTGGAAGGCAATCCATCTCAAATGAATGGGGGAGGAAATCTTCCTCCTTATGGTGTGTACCCTCCTCTTCAGGCTCAATCTTACCCTCAAGGGGTTTATCCCCCACCTAATGGGCAGGCTAGCAACCCCCGTTTTACTCAACCATACGGAAGTATGCCCTACGGGCAACCTATGGTATATCCTTCGTACCCTGTTGGAAGTCACCCACCTTATATACCTACTGTTTACCCTCAATATGTTAACCAAAACCCTGTTGGAATACCTCTAAATCATAACCCGTACAATGCTGCCCCTACCTACATGCCACCTTATAACTTCCTTTATTCAGAGCCCATGGGCTCTACAACATCCTTCGTAAGATGGATAGAAGACTACCCTTTTCTTGATGGGTTGAAAATGCCCGCGCATATTGGTACCTACGATGGGAAAGGGGATCCGGATAACTTTTTACACTTGTTCGAAGGGGCTATTAGAATGCAGAAGTGGGTTATGCCTGTTGCTTGTCACATGTTTACATACACCCTATGAGACTCTGCTCGTATATGGTGGAACGGGCAAAAACCAGGTAGCATTGTGAATTTAGATGATCTCAAGGCCAAGTTCAGATCACATTTCAGCCAATAGAAAAAGTTTACAAGAACGCACCTAACAGTGCACAACATCAAGCAGAAGGAGAACGAGAGCACCAGAGCTTTCATCACCAGATACACCGATGACACGTTACAGATAATGGGCTTGCACGAGGACCAGCGCATCTCAGGTTTCGTGCATGGCTTACGAAACAGAAGTTTGGTTGAATTCCTCTCCACTGATCTCCCTGCAACCTATAAGGGTTTGGTGGAGAAGGATTACACCTGGATCTGTTAGGATTTGGAAAATCCAGTAGTTAAAGTGTCGGTCACCTCAAGTATATGTAATCGTTAGAAAGCTCATGGTCGTAGTTATTTGATGTTAAGTAGTATTTAGTTTAGTAACACCGTGGAGGACGGACGGGTCTTTACCCACTGTATGCCTGATCCACAGCCCGTCAGGTGGCGTTTTATGTAATGACTATAAATACTCTCTACCTCCCAAGGTAGAGAGTTGGAGCTCATAATAATATTTTTCTTTCTCTCACTAAAGTTCCCAACTCTCTTCCATTTCTCTCTCTAGAACTTTCTCTCTCTAAACACATTGTACGCCTCATATGATTATGGTTTAGTGTATTTGTGAAATCCAATATGTTACAAATGGTATCAAGAGCCATGGTTTGATCACTCATCTTTCATGCTCTTTGTTTTGGTGGATTTCATAAGGTTTTTAGGGTATTAAGTGTTTTGAAGAGTTTGATTCATTTGGACAAATTTTAGTGTTAAAGTTTGAATTTTGCTTGTACTTTTGTGTTTAGGATCATCATATGTGTTTATGCTTTGAATTGGAAAGCTTAAATCATTGTGGTTTGGTTGTTTTTGATTGTAAAGTGGTTATTTTTGAACTTTGTACTAAGCGAGTTGAGTCTCGGATATACATTTCTTTGAAGCGAGTTGTTGTGTTACTGGATGCGAGTTGTTATATGCGACTTGGCTATTTAGCGAGTTAAGCTTTTAAGCGACTTGGTGGTTAAGCGAGTTGTGTCTGTTTGTGACTTGCTATTAAGCGAGTTGATTATTAAAGCGACTTGTTTCATTAAGCGAGTTGATTGTGTTGCGAGTTGGTACTAAGGCGAGTTGGCTATTTAGCGACTTGTTTCATTAAGCGAGTTGATTGTGTTGCAAGTTGATACTAATGCGACTTGGCTATTTAGCGAGTTGATTCCTTAAGCGAGTTGATTCTTTGAGCGAGTTGGTTGTTTAGCGAGTTGATACCTAAGCGAGTTGAGAGTTTAGCTACTTGTCTATTTAGACTTGTTACTTCTTCGTGATACATTCTTACGGTTGTTCTTTTGGTTTAGTAAAATCCCGTGAAAGAATCAATTTCTCGGTTTGATCAAAGAATAGTAAAATCCCGTAGAACTTGTAATCATGGCAAACATCGTTCCTACTATTGTTTCTTCTGTAGCTGAGGACGTCCAAGCAGCGGGATCAGATACTCGTCCACCTATGCTTGACAGAACTGATTATGACTCATGGGCTCAACGAATCAGATTGTACTGTTTGGGAAAAGAAAACGGAGTCAACATTCTTAAGTCAATCGATGAAGGACCTTATCAGGTTGAGACTACAAGAGACTTAATTGATACAGCTACAGATGGAACTATGATCTATGGATTAGACAGACCAAAAATGTATGATGAACTCAATGATAAGGAGAAAAAGAGATTCGATGCTGATATCAGGGCTTCTAACATCATACTTCAAGGTCTTCCAAAAGATATCTACAAGCTTATCAATCACAACATCGAAGCCAAGGCAGTGTGGGATAATGTCAAGATGCTTCTTTCTAGTTCTGAATTAACTATGGAAGACAGAGAATCACAACTTTATGATGAATTTGAGCACTTCAAGATGAAACCAGATGAGAGTGTCTATGAGTATTATGTGAGATTCCACAAGCTTGTTAATGACATGAGGAACATCAGAATGACAATGCCAAACATTAAGCTGAACTCAAAGTTTGTGAACAACATGAATCCCGAATGGCACAAGTTTGTCACCTCTGTGAAGCTAACCAAAGGATTGAAGAATACAAACTATGAGCAACTCTATGCCTTCCTTCTTCAGAATGAGAGGCATGCCATGTTTGAAAAGAGGATTCTTGAACAATTCAAAACAAATCCAGGAGAAACAAGTTCATCAAATGATTCCACTGCCTTTTACACCAATGTTGGGATTACCACCAAAGCCTCACAAGTTATACCCATGGGTAATGGTAATCACAAACTCATTCCCGATCCACGGTTCAAACAAGCTGATGCTGATGCAGCCGTAGGACACTTCATTAATCAACTAGCTCTCATGGTTAAACAAAACTTGACTCTTAGTCCACACACCAACAGTTTTCACACTAACAATGAGATCAGAACTGCATCCAATCTTCACAATCATGCTCTTGTCAGAGATGGAAAAATTATGGTGCAACCAGTGCAAGGTAGACGATATGAACAAGGGATGGTTGGAGCAGGTTATGGTAATACTGGAGTAGGCGGAGGTCATGTAGCAAATCAGAATCGTGGAAGGAATCCAAATCAAGGACAAGCAAAACCAGTCAAATGCTACAACTGTTGTGGTGAGGGACACATTGCTAAGAATTGCACATCTCCAAAACGTCCTCAGAATGCAGAATACTTCAGAGACAAGATGCTGCTTGTGCAAGCTCAGGACAACGGAGCAACTTTGGATGAAGAGGAGTTGTTGTTTCTTGCTGAAGGGAATGCTAAGACATATGATGCTGATATAGATGAACAGCCAGTGCAGGGAATGGGTCAGAATCATCAGAATGCCTTTCAAGTCACTGATTATGATGCATACGACTCTGACGTTGATGATGAACCTATTGCACAAACCATTTTCATGGCTAGCATTTCTCCAATGGTCTCTCCTAAAGTATCTTCATCACCACAAGCTGGTCCATCCAAAAACAAACTCATTTCTGAGGTATTAAAACTATACAATGATGCTGATGTGCAAAAAATGCATGACAAAGTACAATCAACTGAAACTATTGAGTCAGATATTGAAAATATGGGTAATATCAATGTTGTCCCATATGATAAATATGTGAAACAAAGTGAAAGTGAGGCAGTACCAAGTGATGTATCTTCTGCAGTCAATGATGACTATCTTTTTGATGAATACACTGCATGTAACACATTGGATTTCACATACACATCAAACCATAACCAAAGTAGGCATACACAAGAGTTTTAGAGAGAGAAAGTTAGAGGTTTGGGAACTTTAGTGAGAGAAAGAAAAATCTTATTATGAGCTCCAACTCTCTACCTTGGGGGGTAGAGAGTATTTATAGTACTTACATAAAAGCCACCGATGGGTACGTGGATCAGGCATACAGTGGGTAAAGACCCGTCTGTCCTCCACGGTGTTACTTAACTAAATACTACTTAGCATTAAATAACTACGACTACGAGCTTTCTAACGATTACATATACTTAAGGTGACCGACACTTTAACTACTGGATTTTCCAAATCCTAACAATCTCCCCCTAAGGGAGGTCACCTCAAACACACATTACATTACATAGAAAAACAAACATATATTACATTTGAGATTGTTCTTAGATTCTTGTTCTGTAGCTCGTAGTCTTTGATTCTTCATCTTTGCATGTTTTGGATAATCTGAGTGGAGGTCTTTAATTGATCCACGTGATACTGAGTTTTGAGCCAGCTTTGAGATCATCAGCAACATTAAATCTCTGAATCATCCTTTGTGGTGTTGGTATTATGTGATGGTGTGACTTTTGGACCGACATGCTCACATTCTGGATCATGATTTTTTCTTATCAGAGTAGCGGAAGCTTTTGTTGATTCATGATATTGGCGCAGCGTAGCGAAGCATGGAGTGATAATGTCAGAGTCATTGATGTACTAATCATGATTTCTTTCGATACGAATGTGTTGTGTGAGCATGCGGCTATGGATTGACCGCTACATTCTGATCAGCTGCAAACGTCGGGGTGTACGCATAAGACGAGTTAGCAATAAAGCGCACGAAAGTGTCTTTGATCACTTTCGATGAATTGAGGTACACGGCCCATGGTTCCCCGTTGATCAGTACAAGTACTGCCTGTGATCAGGTATAATTCAGAAGAATTTCCTTGACAGGGTTTCGCAGCTGCTCTAGTTGTTCTCAGACCGGAACGTCTCAAAGAAGACAACACGGAGTGAGTGAACCAGCGAAGCGAGATTCACTGATTGATGAAAAGAGATTTGAAAAACAATCGTGTATTGCTCAATAGAAATTGTTTTTGCAATACAACGAAGGTTTTAATGAAAATCAATTATCAATCATAAACACCTTTTATTTTGAGAAATAAGTACACAGTCGATGTGCTAAAGAAAAGAGTTTTTAAGCACAATGGCCGGTTTTTCAAAGGCATCCGTCAATCCATAACCTGAACCAGGATTGATTTCAAAAGATTGAATCTCTCCATTGTTTATGTCCAGTTGTCACATGGTTGATCTATTGGATAGTGTGGAAACGTAGAGGGGGGGGGGGGTGAATACGTTACCGTTAAAAAACTTTAGATCTTTAGTATCAAATCGCTTATGAAGCTTGTTATAATATGAAAGTACCAATTATTGTTTGTGACTAATATAAAGTATGGTAAACCAAGTTGTCACACAATCATGAACATCAAACCACATCACAAACAATAGTATAGTGCAAGTATAAAAGTAAAGAGATAAAGAAAGGAAAGTGCAAACCGAACACAAGGATTTATAGTGGTTCGGTCACGGATCTCCTTTCCGCCCTACTCCACTCCTCGAGTACCCAACTAGAGAGTTACTTCACTAAATCAACAAGCTCCCTTCTCGGCGGAGAAAAACCTTACAATCGCTAAACACACTTTTTCGGTACAAAGCTAAATACCGGGTTCTAGTTCGAGGTAGAACCAACCTAACGTCGCCTATACAATATTTCCGACACTAAGCTGGATGTCGAGTTCTTTTACAAGGGTACAACCACTCCCAATATGTTTTATGGCCCAACATAATAAACCTTGTGTTTTATGGCACAAACACATAAACCATCTAATCTAGTTTGGTGAAAGTGTTGTTATAATGCAATGATGTTTACACTAATGATCCATGACACAAATGTCTAATGGATATGAATAACTACTTCTAAATGAACTTCCATTGATAGGAAGCCTTCATGATGAAGATCACAAGTTCCCTAAACTTCTTGTGATAGATCTTCAACTTGTGGTAAGTGGGGATGGCTAAATCTCCAAACTTTCCTTGGTTGATCAAAGAGTATGCTTACAACAAAGATGAATGTTAGAAGCATTATGATCATGATCATTAGGGTGTTTAATGTATGTTATTACATTGTTAATGATTGATCTAAATGTATGCAAGAAGGTGGAGAAGATGTGATTTGAAGTGGTGAAGAAATGGGAAAACAATGGGCTTCTATTTATAGCCAAAAGTGGACAGGAGCGTCCACGGACCAAGGAGCCCTTTAAAGGGTTCCGTCCTTTATGCAATTTGGTGCCGTGGGTGCCTGACAGAAAATCTAAAAAATCTTTCTTCAAATCTTTCCAAGATATTACCAAATCTTACTAAGATCACATTTGATATATTGAGTGTCAATTTAACCAAAATATTCAAGTGATCTTTCAAGGGTTTTAAAGATGATGCATGACATGATGTAACATGTATTTCCATTTTTAGATTAAAAGGTTTATCAAGGTAAACTTGTAAAATGTATTATGTAACTAGTTAATAAAATGTCTAGTTACCTTTTGAAATACTTGTGAATGCAAAATGTAAAATGAGGTTCGAAATAGAATGGTTAACCTATTAAAATACTTAGTGATTCTAAATGTATTTTAAACATTCTAAATGATTTGTTAATGGGTTTGATCATAATGCCACATAACAAACATGTACGAACCTGTGTTGTAACATACGAGGACTTGAGACATCGAGAGGTGTTGAATGTATGTTGAGACAAAGTGTGATTACAAGTAACTTGCACATTTTACGTTATGTATTACAAGTTACATGTTTGTCATCAATCAAAACAAACGAGACTGTATAGATTAAATATCGTAATATTTGCACTAACAATCTCCCCCTTTTTGATGATGACAAAGATATGTAAACGTAATAGAAAGTAAAATGTAAAAGGTTACTTGTATCCTTACTACCTTTACATTACCTTCTCCGTTTACACTCTTCTCCCCCTTTTGTCGAAACAAAAGGGCGTGTCCTTGGAGTTTAACTTTATTTCTCCCCAAAAAGGCGAGCTTGCATCATCCCTAGTGAAGTTAAATCGTCCACTTCAATCCGTCCCTTGTTTGGTAGCGGATCCATGGATCAAATAAAGAGGCTTAACCTACATCAAGGTTAGTTCTATGCAACAAAAATTATGAGAAATATATGAAAAAGGAAAATCCATAGCAATGTTAGCCTATTTTCTCCACTTTTTATCGAAGCACAAATACTTGTTGAAAAGTGAGAATGATGCTAAATGCGTGCATGCTCCCCCTTGTTTGAGGTGTCAGGGTATGATTAAAAATCTACAAAACAATTATTAGTGCAAAACTATATTCGTCATTGGACGAGTAAGTGATATACACAAAGTGTATATAAGATGCATTCATAAATTCTTGTGGAAGCTCCCTTGCTCTAGGGCGTCAAGATGAACCTTCAAAATAAATATTAGTATAATAGAAGCTTTGTCTTTAGACAAATATGTCATATACAACCAAGTGTATAGAAGATGCAATATGAGTGCTTAAAGGGTATTCCTCCTTGTTCTAGGATGTCAAGAAGCACCTAAAATAAGAAAAATAATTGATGCAAACTTCATCCTTAGATGAGTAAGTTATATACAATCGAGTGTATATGGTGATGAACCTACAATGAAAAACATTAGTGCAATATATTTCATCTTTTTCACAAAGAAAAATAAGATGTATATATGTGATAAATGATATAATCAAAGATCGCATGAAGTGTAGTCTCCTAATTACAATCATAAGAAAAGTGAGAATATAATATGATAAAAGCCTACAAAATAGTTCCTAGAAATAAGATATGAAGTCTTCCACGGGTGTGCCACTAGTGGTGCTAGTGTTGGTGTCGGTTTACTAGTAGGATTCATGTGGTGATGATAGATGACTCGAGATTTACAAAAGTAAGTTTTCGCTAATCCATGGTGGTGATGATTAGTGAAAATGGTGATGGAAGGTGGTGGTGATTAGGTAGGAAGCTATTAAGGAGTTAGAAACTCGTATGTATAGCAAATATAAAAATATGGACTCATGCAATCCTTTCGTCATGTCAAGTGACCAAAGCTAAGAAGAAAAAAATATGAATGGACATTGCATTTCAATGATGCATAAGGGTTATGATTTGAATGATTTATTGATGCTAACAATCTATTGTTTTGAGCAAGTTCTCATATGCTTCAACCCAAGAGTAATCAATAATGCGTTCTATCTAAGAATATTATAATGAAGATACCAAAAGATATAAAAGTGATGAAGATAAATTCGTTCATTGATTGACACGAATTATAAAAATGACCTATTCTTAGGTGACAATGGGAAAGGTAGTATTAGCATGGTTTTGACCGACATGGATGATTATCACTTTGAAAAGAAGTGAAGACAATATGGAAAATACTAATAATGAGTACCTATATGAGGATGAGAATGACATCATATGAGTGAGAGTTGGATGGACCAACGTGTTGGAGATGTCTGTTTTGATTAATATATCGTTTGCACTGACAAGGACATGTATGATAAGCGAGAAAAGGATAAGATCATATGATGGTGTTCTAGATAGTGAAGTTGTAAGGTGCTAGTTTAAGGAAAATCCTATATGTGGAGATGAAGACGTTTTGTAAAAACACATGATGCGTTTTCACTTGATGAGGTATTGGTGCGAAAAAGGTTGAACTAGTTGTGGTTTCATGAACGGTTTTAGCTAAGTGGTGTTTACCTATGTGTTGGTATTGTAGAGTCTAAGAGACATAAAATTTGACAAAAGACAATTATGTGAATGAATTTCTCTCCCCCTTATTTGGTGGACATCCAACATAATGTGTAATGTATCAAATAAGGAATGACAACAAAGTGTTTAGGAGGTTATTTGGGTTAACGAAAGAGGTGAGCTTAGTGATGTTTTACTGGATGATGGTTAGCATACAATGAACTTCATCCTTAAAGTCATGTACCTCTTCTCGATTAATACGAGATGATCGTATGATGAGGCATGTGGTTTCCTAATAGGAAGTGAAGAGGATTAGAGTATTGTTATAACTAAATAATGATGGAGGTGATTTTTGGAAAGCGGAAGCAAAAATGAGATTTGGAAAGAGGTCGGTTGAAAGACAAAGATGAAAAGCCACCGCTAGAACTTAATTCTATATGCTTTTAAACTATATGCAATTGTAGGGGTCACATAAAGCATAATACTAATCTACGTAGCAATAAAGGGGATTATGCAAAGTGAGCATATAAAAGTTAGAACCAAGTGAGATAACAAATAATTTGTTATCAACCTACAAAACAAATTTGTTAGTGACAAAAGATGTTAACATGATAGAAATCAAATGATAACATATTATATAAGCAAAAACAACACATTGCATTTAGTAGACAAGAAATCACCACACAAGATAGCATCAAAACAATCATATTATGCAAGAATATGACTTTATTCAAGACATTTTATTATGAGATTGTTTTGTCGTTATACTTAGACACTTAAGCATACTTGGATATACAATAATCTATGTGATTAATTTGTAAGATAAAAAGGCTTCTAAAAAGTTTGTTATACCAAAAGCACTTTGACAGATTATATGTGCACACATAGCAAACAAATGGTGTGATAAGCAGCAAAAGAAACAAGATGAAAGATTTATGCAAGCCATGTTTAAGACATAACAATTTGGAGCATGTATCATTTAGACCATCTTGTGCATAGATTTAAGGAATGTCAACAAAAGACAATAGCTTTCAAACATGGATACATCAATGACATATTATGAGTTCACATTAGTCATGTGAAACATTATATAGATGACAAAAATTTCTTCAACCTTAGATATCATGCAAATCATGTTTACGCTTAACATTAAGTGGCATAAAGCATCACAAAGACAAAAACTTTCTAGGGTTTACACATTTGACAATTAATCAAGTAGGTATCAAACACCAAGAAAATGTCAAGACAATTGATCATTGTAAACAAGAGCATGTATCATTTGGATCGTACTACACATTGATGTAATGAATGCCAACTAATAGCTTTCAAACACAAATATATCATATCAAAATTATCACGTATCAGAATGCCATATTATGAGTTCATAAGTAACATGTTAATCATGCTAAAAATAATTCAAAAGTAAGCATCATGCAAATAAAGTTTAGGTTTAAACGTTTAGTAGCATGAAACAAGAATACAAGCATTATGAAGATAAAACCGTACTAAGGTTTACACATTTGACTAGTTATCAAACACTAAGATAATGTCAAATCAACTTATCGTATCAAACAAGAACATGTAATCAACACATGTAAGTGCAATGCAAGTGGTTTTAAAAGAAAAGTCATATATACTACTTGTTTGATTAGTATTCCTAAGGCGAGGCAAACTATCAATGTTTTAACACTTACCTTAGGCAAGTATAGGAAAATAGATTTTTCAAGTTGGAGAATGAATATGAGACTATTACTAGCGGTGCTCAATTAAGGCTAAACACGACCATTTTTACGGGTGATTCCACATACCCAACTTCTCTTCAGGAAGCAATTCAACCGTTAGGTCAAATTGAGTTTCTAGTGCAATAGGTTCTCCAGTAGTCATTCTCATGTTAGAAAGATGGGAACTCCTACTTTTGCATATTAAAGTGCATAAAAGATGATAGTTTACCAATACTTAGCTTAATGTGACTTAACTAATATGCAATATAACTAAAGTGATGAAGACGTCATGTTATACACATGAATTTTAACAATGGTGTGTTTGATAAACAATGTGTTTTAATCTTGTGTGAAGAATCTAAGGTTTGTTCAAATTACAAAGCTAATTGTATGATCTAATGGATGACATCTTTTATGTTGAAGTGTATACTTTAAAAGTGATTGAATTATCTAAGACTAGGGAATGGAATATGTTAAATTAAGAATGTTCTCAAGAAAGTTCTTTGGAACTTTATTTGACAAGAATCTAAATAAGGTTACTAACTTCAATAGATCATGTGTATGTTCTAGAGATGTGTAGTTTCAACCTTGGATGTGCACAAGGTTTGAGCAAGGTTAGGTTATGATGTACGCTTGAAAGGAAATGAATACAAATAGTATCTTTCAACAAATGAGATTATCGCATGGGATAAAGTTATCATGCTTATGAAAATAAGTATGACAAGATGAATTGGATATGCTAGTTCATAGAACTTTTGGATGTTCGTTTCCAGATCATTTAGCCAATGAGGTGTAATGAAATCTCTTGTAACATAACCATATATGTCGCAAGGAGAGAATGATGCATAGGATATACAATATCCTTTTAATAAGATGAATACTTAACGCATGATTTCTTAGGCATAATGTTTTTCAAAACATCATGTTTTCCTAAATGAAGATATGAAGCCAACGTGTTTGAATTGGATAGTCCTATCTAAATAAACTTGGTCTCAAGATTATATTCACTAGATGATGAAAAGAGGAATTCACTCGAGTTTCTTATGTATACTCCTCAAGAGTCATTGTTGCTTGGGGTGTATGATGTTGCCTTTGAGATTGCATTTTAACATATGTTGTTAAAATGTTGATTTGAGGTTTAACGAAATTTATGCAGAAGTTTAATGACAAAGTATTATGATGAGTGCGTATTCACTCATCATTTTAGGTCAAAACTGAGCTGCAAAAACATTAAAAACACTCCGAAAAGCATCAAAATACTAAAAATATCTCAAAATTGTGTTTTATATGTTTCAGATGCAAAACTAATGAAAAACGAACAAAGTTTGCATAATTGGCGGTTTTCCCCCAACTTTTTAAAAATGGCAACTTTAGTCCCTGGAATTTCAAAGAATGACGAAATTTACCCTGGACATTTTAATTTGGAAAATAAACATTTTTAGTCCTTTGGTAATTCTTACTTGTCAAAATTGGTCTTTTTGAGAATTTTTGGAAAACTACAATTTCAGTCCTTCAAGTATCACAAATGACAGATTCGGTCCCTTGGTTTATTTGAGATTCACAAGAAAGGCCCTTGGAATACTTTGCAGAGATTACATTAATGGTCCTTGGATGTTCGGATGTTACACATTTGGTCCCCTAATGTTTAAATGGACTAATAATCTAAGCCTAAGTCCATTATACAAACTATGGCCCATGTATTACCAATTCAACCCACAACCCAAATCCTTACCCAACCAATCTTGACCCGGTCAAACCATAAACCAAACCCGGTCAATGAAATAAACACCACACCCTCGTCTTCTTCATTCCCGCCCAAACCTCTAACCCAGAACCCTAACTCACCCAAATCCCCAGAACCCACTTTTCTTTCTCTCCTCCCCAAACACTCAACCCCAACCTCTCCTCTTTACCCAACTACACCTCAACCCAAAACACCCTTCAACTCTTTACCGGTTTTTCAAAACCTAAACCCACTAATCTTTTTCCCCTCTTCCCCAAATGCCACCATGGCAATCCCAGCTTCAAAAGGCTCAATGGATGGCTCAGATGATACTCAAAGTGGTACCTACCTAATCAATGGTCAAGGTTTGCTCAAGAAAGCACAAGGATGGATGTTTGCCTACCTGGCACTCACAGGAGAAAGCACAAGCTCAAGAATGAAGCCAGTAGTTTTAGTATAAATAGTGGTTGTAAGCCAAAGTATAAGGCACCCCTGATCTTAGTTTTTAAAATTAGTTTTTCAAGTTTTTAATCTCTCTGTAATTTTTTTCTAGTTAATGAAATGAGTTAAATTTCTTTCCTGCTTTTTTCCATCATTGCTTATTTTGCTTGTATTAAATCAGTATTCAGGGGTCTCACAAGTTGTTAGGTTTTTGATAAAAGTAAAGGTTTAAGTTCAGCTAGTAACAATCTGTTTCAAGCATTCTTACACCCTTGAAGGGTTGTTTGGTTCAAACTTTTCAGAAATCAAAGAGTTGCTTTCTACCTATTTGACTTTCAAAGTCAACCTCTCTATGATGTATTTAGTTAAGTGTTTAAAAGATAAATCAGTTTTAGCATGTGTTTAGAAGTTTAGCTTGAAAAAAAAAGTGTTTCTGTTTTCAATTCTCTGTACACAGAAAAGTATAGCAGTTTAAGCTGCTGTAGGTGGTGTTTGATTTTCAGCTTATTAGGTGTTCAAATAGTGTAAAAGTTGTTGTTATCAGTTCCTGGTATGCCCAACTTGTTTTAGTTTCAGTTTCGTGTACTAGCATCATCTCTAGCATAGTCAAAATTGAGTTCAAAAGCTTGACTGTCACTTTTTTTTGCTCTGCACCAGCAGTCAAAACAGCAAAAGCCATGCTGATAACAGCTTATTTTTAAGCTATTAAAAGCTTCTTTTTGTCACCCACTTGGTTTATTTTGCTTCCCCACTTGGCTAACTATGTTTTTGCAGCTTGTATTGGTCTTGGGAACTACCCATTCAGCCTTGAAATAAGCTTGAACAGACATCCCAGGACTGCTTGCAGCCTGCAAATGTGCAGCCAACAGGTCCCTTGCATTCTCTCTCTGACTCAGTAGCTTTCAGTTGAGTTGAGTAGCTTCTTAGGAATCTTATTGATTGTCATGTGCTGTTAGGTTAGCTTAGCTAGGTTTAGTTTATTAGACCCACCTTGTGCTTATTTGTTGCTTATTAGTTGCCTCAGTTTAGGACTCCCACTAGTTTTAGATTAAAGCCAACTGATTCCCCCCTTAGTTAGTCATATTCAGCTTATTTTGATAGATTATCTCATGTCTTAGCTTATTCCTGAATCTCACTGCTTATTTGTCTATTTTCATTTGCCTATACATTGCTTGTCCTTGCTTATTTTAATGCTTAACTGCCAAAGGGGTGTTTGGTTAGCTTAACTGTGCAAAACTGAAAACAATAAGCAGTCTTAACTGCTTATTGCTAGCTTTTTACAAGTTGAGTATTTACAAAAAGTTCTTGTTTCCATCCCATATTCAAGTTTCAAAAGGAAAGACAACAAAAAAAAAAAGGGTGTGTTTGTTTTGAAATCTGTCAAAAGGAAGGAAAACAAAGATTGAGTTGTTTTGTTTGTTTTTGCTCTCTGTTGAGACAAGCTGATTCTAACAGCTTATTTCAGGCTTTTCATACCAAAAGTTTTCACAAAAATCATCAATTTGGATTGTCACTTTAAGGTTTGAAAAGAAAAAGTTAAAAAAAAAATGTTTTCAAAAAACTGACAGTGGTGGGACTCGAACCCAAGCCACTCAGCTCACACACAACACTCCTTACCAGCGCCCTTGGGACTTGTCTCATTCAAAGATTGCATAATTTAATACATAGGGGTTCTTGGCAGTTTGTACTCTAAGCTCTTTTGAGCTTATTTGGCAGCTTATTTTCAAAGCAACCATCACCTTTTTCATTTTTTATAGACTCAGTAGGACTTTAAGTAATTTTAGTTAAATTTTCAGATTTTTCTAAATTAGTTTAGTATTTTTAATCATTTAATTAGAGTAAATTAGTTTTTAGTTCGTAGAAATCAATTTAAAAGTCGAAAAAAATATTCCGCTTTTTCCTAAAATCATTTTTAGTCAAATAGATCGTAGGAAAATTGATTTCACACCCGTAGCCCTTAAATTTCATAATTTTTACGTTTATGGCTCGGGTTGTTTTACCGTTTTTACGTTTTTGCACCCTAGGACTTAGTGTAACTTAGTTTTATCATTCCTTAGGCCTAGTTTTAGTTTAATTTTAGTTTATTAGGGTTCCCTTGCCTTAATTACTTTCCCGTCCATTTAAATTGTAGAATACGTAATCAAATCCAAATCATTTAAAATCCAATTCAAGTTCTAATCACGAAACTCAACGAATCCTTCCATTCACATCTCGTTGGGACACGACCCGGGGAAATCACTTTCCCGGTATCACTTTTATCACACCCGTGAGGTTTGGCACGTTGACCTTTTTCCTAAAGGGTTGATTTGTCGAATTTTACGGCTAAAGTTTTTGGCGATTAGTGACTTGAAGAACCTTCCTCGTGAAGTTATTATTTTTATAAAAATACAAAAATACAAAAATATTTTTCTTTTCTTTGTATATATATGTAAAAGATTAAAAATACAAAAAGATTTTTGCTTGTTGTTTTAAATAAATAGAAGACACAATCAATATAACATTCTCAACTGAGGTGTTATCATTATAAGTTCCGAACAAAAGATTTAAAACTTGCCTTTGTGTCGCTCGTGTTTTGGTTTGCTTCTATCGGTTTAACAAACTGTGTGAGGGGTATAAGGACGGCCTGACATTAAATTGCGGCTGTAAAGAGACGGGGTTTTAATAAGCTTCGCGCTGACCTACAAAGTCTCTCCGCTCCTTTGTGCGTTTTACTTATAGAAGTGATCATTTCACGTGGGATTATTGGTTTAAGTTCATTGTTGTTTTGCCTCGGTCTTGTTTTAATTGAAAGTGTTGTTTTTGGAAGTGCATGCGCACGCTTTCGCAAGCTTCGTAGACGTAACCGTAACCAAGCAAACGTAAAACCCAAAAAGATTCTTCGTTCCTCATTTTCATAATTCTCTTGTTTCCTCGAGTTTCGTCTAGTGCATGCACTTTTCGTTCTTCTAGATCATTGAGCCCTTTTCGTGATCTAGTAGAAATTCCTAGAAGACGTTCTCATCGACGTCTTTGCCCGAATAGTCGAACCCGAGATTCGTACTATTCCAAACAACAATATGGCAGACGAACGAACTATGGCGGAGATGCTCCAGGCACCCACCGAGGGTTATGGAGATGCCATTGTTTTACCACCAATCAATTCTGATCACTTTGAATTGAAGACGCATTTGATCCAACTTGTGTCTACGAATCAATTCCACGGGTTTGATCGAGAAGACCCGTATGCACACATCCGTTGGTTTAACAAATTAACCTCAACTATCAATTACAAGGATGTGCCACAAAAAGTGATCAAATTGATGCTCTTTCCGTTCTCACTTGAGGGGGCAGCCCGGATTTGGCTGGAAAAAGAACCCCCTCGATCCATCGAAACTTGGGAGGATCTTGTTCAAAAGTTTGTCAATTATTTCTTTCCTCCATCAAAGACGACTAATCTTAAAAATGAAATTTCTGGATTTCGTCAAAACTTCGATGAAAACTTTGGAGAGGCATGGGAGAGATTCAAAGATCTCCTCAGGAAATGCCCCCATCATGAATTCACGGAGCTTCAACAAGTTAATATCTTTTATAATGGGTTGAGCGGTAACGATCAAGATTCTTTGAACGCAGCCGCCGGTGGCAACATCTTGAATCGTAAACCTAAAGATGTGATTGAGATTTGCGAAATAAAATCAAAAGTTCCTATTTCCCGCAACAAAGCAAATATTCCGAACACTCCTGCTTCTTCATCCGGCAACTCTTCCGAGTTAGCGCTCAGTTAAGCCGCTCTAACGGGACGTCATCCGTTGTATGATGAAAGAAGTAAAGGAAATCAAAAGCGAAATTCATAAACCGGAACCAATCAAAGCCGTGAACAAGGTGTGTGAAACGTGTAGTGGTCCACATGCGTATTATGATTGTCCAGCAACCGATGCTTCTTTTTACCAAGCTCCCGTAGCTTCTGTAAACCACAATCAATACCGACCACAAGCTGATCCTCAACACCGTGCACCTAGCGGTATGACACCACCTGGTTTTCCCCCTGTGCAAAACCATGGCAATCAGAATCGTTTTGTTCCAAATCAAGGACAAAACTTCAATAACTCTCAAAATTTCAATCAAAACCGGAACAATTTCAACCAACCATATCAAGCTCCTAATCATCAAAGTTATCAACAACCTCCTCAAGCTCCCATGCCAAATGACTTCATGAAAATGAATGAGTCAAACATGCGTTCAATGCAAACTCAGATCAATAACATGAGAGGTGAGCTAAAAAGGGAAATTGATACTACATTATCTCGGCAGACAAATGAGTTAAAGAATATGATGAGCAGTTTCATGAACATGAATATGAACAAAGCTTCATCATCTTCTGGAGGACTCCCAAGCAATACAATTCCTAATCCAAATGCCGAGTTGAAAGCCGTCACCACTCGTAGTGGTAAGACGCACAATGGACCTTCGACTCCAATGCCCCCTCCTCCTGTGGCATTGAGTCAAGTTACCAAGGAGACAACGGACAAGGTGCATTTTTCTAGCCCACGAAGTACCGCACACGTCCCACCTTCGGTAGTCCAAGCTTTAAGTCCGGAACCCGATGTTCCGAGAAAAAATCCTGAGCCAGAAAACATTTCCATCCCGGCTCAAAAGTCTAGTCAGCTTCCTTACCCATCAAGAATGAATGATGAGAAGCTCAAAGACAAAAACAAAGAGCAAATGGAGAAATTTTTCCAAATCTTCAATGAACTACACTTTGATATAAGCTTCGTTGATGCTCTCGTTCTAATGCCCAAATTTGCATCCACGCTTAAAAGCTTGCTGACCAACAAAGATAAGTTATCTGAGATGGCTAAAACCCCTCTCAATGAGCAATGCTCAGCGATCCTTCTCAAGAAGCTTCCCAAAAAGCTTGAAGACCCCGAGGTTTTAATCCGTGTGATTTCTTAGGGATGGTTCAATGCTCCGCCTTGGCCGATCTTGGCGCTAGCATTAACCTCATGCCACTCGGTTTGGGAAAAATTGTCTCTTCCTAAACTCACACCCACTTGTATGACACTCGAGCTAGCGGACCGTACCCAAACTCGTCCACTTGGGATAGCCGAGGATGTCGTGGTGAAAGTAGGAAAGTTTCACTTTCCTACTGACTTTGTTGTGGTAGACTTTGATGCAGATCCTAGAGTTCCCCTCATCTTAGGAAGAGCTTTCTTGAGAACGAGCCGTGCTCTAATCGATGTATTTGCTGAAGAGTTGACCATACGGGTTGACAACGAAGAACTCACGTTTAATATCAATCAGAACTCCAAACCTCTATACAAACATAGTGTTGCCACAATTGATCAAAAATCTGAAAGAATCAATGCAACACTCTCAAATTTCACGGTTAAGAAGAGTCACCAAAAAGCGTCTTTGAGCTAAAAGCTTTGAAAATCAACCCTAGTTCAAACAAATGGTTTGATAGTTGTACCAAGGATGTCCAGAGTGTTCTTGATGACGATGATCTAGAATCGGAGACTTTATCGGAAGTGGTGGAAACTGCTAGCTCTAAGAGCACACCACTTGTCCCACCTCCGGAATCAGTTTATCGCATCGAGTTTGTTAACTCTGTGAATGAAACCCAACTCTCTTCGGTTTCATATGGATTGGATGATGATGTTTGTGATCCAATGGGAGACACTCTTCCCATTGAAGAATTGCTCAACAAGAATCCGTCATCCCCTAGTCCCATTATTTCCGACTCTTCCATCCCTTCTCTCACTTCGGATGAGGAAGATGACAACTTTTGGAATGAAGTCGATGCCTTTCTTAGTGATGAGTCAATTCCAACAGGAATTGATAACACTTACCTTGATCCGGAGGGAGACATCCTTTTTCTGGAAAATCTGTTGAATGAAGAACCATTTCCAACCCTCCCTCCCGGACATCTTCTTGACAATCACCATCTAAGCTCCAAGTTTAAGCTTAAAAATGTCAAACGGTGATTTGCTTCTCTCTGATGAGGAATGGACTTGCATTCTCATGTGCGTCTTTATTCCATTCTTCACAGATGGTGTGGTTGCTCTTTCCCTTTTCTCTTTTGGGAATGAGGACACCATCTTTGACCATTATCATCCTTTATAGTTTCTACTATTAACAATACCGCGGGTGTATCTCATCGGTGTGGAACTTTCTGATGTTCAAATGTTTGTCCAAACATTGTGAACGAAAGTCCGATCGAGATTGGTTTTCCACGTTGCTTCCCCAAGAACAAATGAATTCGGGGTCGAGTCAAGCTAGCGACTCGGTTAACAAAAACAGTAGCACTCTATATGGGTTTTCACCCGTATTTCTGATTTCTTTCTACTTTCTACCACCCTAGTGTGGGGGGGTTGCCCACATGTTTAAAAATCTTGAATAATGGCGTAGTATTTCCTTTTACGTTCTCAGTTTTCGGCATAACCGCCGGTACTTTGAATATTGAGGGCAATATTCATTTCTAGTGTGAGGGGGAATTCTCGCGAATTTTATCATATGTTTTACCACCCAATTCCCCCGTTTTTGGCCAATTTTTTTTTTGGAGTAAGTGTTTTACACTTTCTCATTTGGTTATCGAGTCGCCATGTCGTAAGACTAAAGGATTGGCTAATCCAGGAGCAAGCGGCTCTTGGTAAAGATTTATCAAATCCGTTGACGGCTTGCAATTTGCCCAAAATTGTATGGTGTTCAACTCACCATATCTTTAATTAGTGAAGAGGTGGCTAGCCCGCAAGTTTATGGCTTGTGGTAAAGGCAGTTGGAAATCCATAATTGGTAATCGACTCACCAAAGATAATAGTGATAATTTATCTAAGAGTTGGCTAGTCCAGAAGGCGGCTTCGGTAAAGAAAATCAAAACGTTGAAAGCTGGTGGTTTGCTCAAAATCACATGGTTATCAGTGTACCATAGTTCTCACTTGAACTAAAACATTTGGCTACTTCAGAAGTAATGGCTTTTGGTAAAGAGACTCAAATCCATTAAGTTTTCTCAAAAGATTGCTAGAGACTAGCAATGTTTTAGTAATGGGGATTTGATGAGTGCGTATTCACTCATCATTTTAGGTTAAATCTGAGCTGCAAAACATTTAAAAACACTCAAAAAGCATCAAAATACTAAAAATATCTCAAAATTGTGTTTTATATGTTTAGGATGCAAAACTAATGAAAAACGAACAAAGTTTGCATAATTGGCAGTTTCAGTCCCCAACTTTTAAAAATGGCAACTTTAGTTCCTGGAATTTCAAAGAATGACCAGAATTTACCCTGGACATTTTAATTTGGAAAATAAACATTTTTAGTCCTTTGGTAATTCTTACTTGTCAAAATTGGTCTTTTTGAGAATTTTTGGAAAACTACAATTTCATTCCTTCAAGTATCACAAATACGATTCGGTCCCTTGGTTTATTTGAGATTCACTGAAAGGCCCTTGGAATACTTTGCAGAGATTACATTAATGGTCCTTGGATGTTCGGATGTTACACATTTGGTCCCCTAATGTTTAAATGGACTAATAATCTAAGCCTAAGTCCATTATACAAACTATGGCCCATGTATTACCAATTCAACCCACAACCCAAATCCTTACCCAACCAATCTTGACCCGGTCAAACCATAAACCAAACCCGGTCAATGAAATAAACACCACACCCTCGTCTTCTTCATTCCCGCCCAAACCTCTAACCCAGAACCCTAACTCACCCAAATCCCCAGAACCCACTTTTCTTTCTCTCCTCCCCAAACACTCAACCCCAACCTCTCCTCTTTACCCAACTACACCTCAACCCAAAACACCCTTCAACTCTTTACCCGGTTTTTTTTCAAAACCTAAACCCACTAATCTTTTTCCCCTCTTCCCCAAATGCCACCATGGCAATCCCAGCTTCAAAAGGCTCAATGGATGGCTCAGATGATACTCAAAGTGGTACCTACCTAATCAATGGTCAAGGTTTGCTCAAGAAAGCACAAGGATGGATGTTTGCCTACCTGGCACTCACAGGAGAAAGCACAAGCTCAAGAATGAAGCCAGTAGTTTTAGTATAAATAGTGGTTGTAAGCCAAAGTATAAGGCACCCCTGATCTTAGTTTTTAAAATTAGTTTTTCAAGTTTTTAATCTCTCTGTAATTTTTTTCTAGTTAATGAAATGAGTTAAATTTCTTTCCTGCTTTTTTCCATCATTGCTTATTTTGCTTGTATTAAATCAGTATTCAGGGGTCTCACAAGTTGTTAGGTTTTTGATAAAAGTAAAGGTTTAAGTTCAGCTAGTAACAATCTGTTTCAAGCATTCTTACACCCTTGAAGGGTTGTTTGGTTCAAACTTTTCAGAAATCAAAGAGTTGCTTTCTACCTATTTGACTTTCAAAGTCAACCTCTCTATGATGTATTTAGTTAAGTGTTTAAAAGATAAATCAGTTTTAGCATGTGTTTAGAAGTTTAGCTTGAAAAAAAAAGTGTTTCTGTTTTCAATTCTCTGTACACAGAAAAGTATAGCAGTTTAAGCTGCTGTAGGTGGTGTTTGATTTTCAGCTTATTAGGTGTTCAAATAGTGTAAAAGTTGTTGTTATCAGTTCCTGGTATGCCCAACTTGTTTTAGTTTCAGTTTCGTGTACTAGCATCATCTCTAGCATAGTCAAAATTGAGTTCAAAAGCTTGACTGTCACTTTTTTTTGCTCTGCACCAGCAGTCAAAACAGCAAAAGCCATGCTGATAACAGCTTATTTTTAAGCTATTAAAAGCTTCTTTTTGTCACCCACTTGGTTTTATTTTGCTTCCCACTTGGCTAACTATGTTTTTGCAGCTTGTATTGGTCTTGGGAACTACCCATTCAGCCTTGAAATAAGCTTGAACAGACATCCCAGGACTGCTTGCAGCCTGCAAATGTGCAGCCAACAGGTCCCTTGCATTCTCTCTCTGACTCAGTAGCTTTCAGTTGAGTTGAGTAGCTTCTTAGGAATCTTATTGATTGTCATGTGCTGTTAGGTTAGCTTAGCTAGGTTTAGTTTATTAGACCCACCTTGTGCTTATTTGTTGCTTATTAGTTGCCTCAGTTTAGGACTCCCACTAGTTTTAGATTAAAGCCAACTGATTCCCCCCTTAGTTAGTCATATTCAGCTTATTTTGATAGATTATCTCATGTCTTAGCTTATTCCTGAATCTCACTGCTTATTTGTCTATTTTCATTTGCCTATACATTGCTTGTCCTTGCTTATTTTAATGCTTAACTGCCAAAGGGGTGTTTGGTTAGCTTAACTGTCCATAACTGAGAACAATAAGCAGTCTTAACTGCTTATTGCTAGCTTCTCACAAGTTGAGTATTTACAAAAAGTTCTTGTTTCCATCCCATATTCAAGTTTCAAAAGGAAAGACAACAAAAAAAAAAAGGGTGTGTTTGTTTTGAAATCTGTCAAAAGGAAGGAAAACAAAGATTGAGTTGTTTTGTTTGTTTTTGCTCTCTGTTGAGACAAGCTGATTCTAACAGCTTATTTCAGGCTTTTCATACCAAAAGTTTTCACAAAAATCATCAATTTGGATTGTCACTTTAAGGTTTGAAAAGAAAAAGTTAAAAAAAAAATGTTTTCAAAAAACTGACAGTGGTGGGACTCGAACCCAAGCCACTCAGCTCACACACAACACTCCTTACCAGCGCCCTTGGGACTTGTCTCATTCAAAGATTGCATAATTTAATACATAGGGGTTCTTGGCAGTTTGTACTCTAAGCTCTTTTGAGCTTATTTGGCAGCTTATTTTCAAAGCAACCATCACCTTTTTCATTTTTTATAGACTCAGTAGGACTTTAAGTAATTTTAGTTAAATTTTCAGATTTTTCTAAATTAGTTTAGTATTTTTAATCATTTAATTAGAGTAAATTAGTTTTAGTTAAGTAGAAATCAATTTAAAAGTCGAAAAAAATATTAAGCTTTTCCTAAAATCATTTTTAGTCAAATAGATCGTAGGAAAATTGATTTCACACCCGTAGCCCTTAAATTTCATAATTTTTACGTTTATGGCTCGGGTTGTTTTACGTTTTTACGTTTTTGCACCCTAGGACTTAGTGTAACTTAGTTTTATCATTCCTTAGGCCTAGTTTTAGTTTAATTTTAGTTTATTAGGGTTCCCTTGCCTTAATTACTTTCCCGTCCATTTAAATTGTAGAATACGTAATCAAATCCAAATCATTTAAAATCCAATTCAAGTTCTAATCACGAAACTCAACGAATCCTTCCATTCACATCTCGTTGGGACCACGACCGAAATCACTTTCGTTATCACTTTTATCACACCCGTGAGGTTTGGCACGTTGACCTTTTTCCTAAAGGGTTGATTTGTCGAATTTTACGGCTAATTTGATATTGTTGATATTTGTGTTTTTCTCACACTCACTTCACAACGAATCATATTACTAATACTTTGATAATTTGTGAAGGTAGTACTACTTATACCTAGTGGAAATTGACAACAATTACCAAGAGCACCATGCTTATTTGATAGTTGAGGTTCTAGCCATAATGAATTATCTAAGTCCTTATATGTGGGAAGGAATGTTTGAGTTTGTTCAAACGTGCATTTGATTCAGTACAAGTGTTGGACACAAGGGCTTTTTGAGCAATACACTTAACAAATTCAAATGATGGTAAGGATGGTGGATTGGTTGATCTAGGTGGTAGGTTTTCTAGTGTGTCTAAAAAGGATGTGGTGATGTAGGGGTTTGTTGTGCTATGTGAATACTTAGGTTTATTGTCCATAGATGTTGAACATAAAAAGTACGGATACTAATTCTTATGGTTCATTGGTTGCTACAACTAGTGGGTGAAGTACTTGAAGCTTTGGTTATGTCTATGAAGCTTAGGGGTTGAGGTATAGGTTCACCTTGAAAGGGGGCGTTTGATTTAAAGGATGCTCTTGGAAGATCATGAGCAATACTCTTAATGGTGCCAAAAGATGGAAGAGGGATAGTAGGTGTCAGAGAGGGATAAGTGACACAATGGGTTGTTTGTTTTGGATAAGTGTTTCAACATGTGTTGTTAAAATACTTGGGTGTTGATTTTTTGGATATGACTTTTAATGACTACAATCGTAAGTCGCATATACTTGAATATTTCGGATGAAATACTTAAGTTGTCAATTCTAATTTGTTGAGATTATAAAGCTTAGATTGAACTCAAGTATAACAAGACTTGATAGTATGTCTTTAACATACGTGTGAGTTATGACTCTATGTAAATACTTATCGTCTTGAAGGATGACACATTATTTTCATGTTAACCAAGTGAGGCAATACATGTAGATACAAAACAATATCTATAGTCATATGATAGACATGTGTATGATACCTTTGCAAATAATGAGTTCAGATTTGTTAGTCTCGGTAAGTCATCTAAGTCATCCGCAAACGGGTGAGGAGATGTTGGTGGTGTTGCACAAAGTTTGATAGAGACAAGCTTTGGAGACTTTGGTAGTGACGGTGTTTTGGATGGTTGTGAAGTAGTCATAATGGTGGGTGATTTTGGTGGTGGAGTTGGAGTACTTAAGTTTAGAAAGTTCACATCTTGAATGGGTGATGAGATGTTGAGAGGTAATGAGTCTAAGGATGAAGAGTTCAATTTAATGTAGCAACAAGATCGAATGTCAATCCTAGTGGTTTTCTTAAGTGTCTTATTTGAGGTTAAAGATTTAGTCATTTTGACTTTGCTTTGAGAAATGCTAAGCTTAAGGAAAAGTAACAGTGAAGGTGTGAAAATGACCATCCTGAATGTGTCGATTTATGGAACTAAGGATTCATGCACTTGATGTTAATTAATACAAAGATAGTAGTTTCTAATGAGATGGAAGTGTCTAAGATCATGTCAAACATCCTAAGTTAATTCATTGAGGATGTGTTGAGTGAGGTATGAAAGATATGCATTAACAACTATCCTAGAAACAAAATTTGGTAATCTAGATTGCGAGATTTAGTAAAATTAAACAACTTACCTGTAGAATCCACGGCACCAATTTTTCGCACAGGCGGAACCTTTAATTTGGTGCCGCTTTGGTCCGCCTTGGTACTTGGAATGGCGGTACCAAAATGCATAACAGACGGTACCAAATTTTTGGTGCCGTCTAATCCGTGGACACCAGAAAACTTTACAGACCCATTTTTTAGGTGTCGGGGAGTTTTCCGAAACCTGAATTTTTGCTTAAAACATGTGACATTAATCATTTCTAGTTAGGAAAAGTCAATAACACATATACAAACATAGTGGAGCATAGACTTTGACCAAGGGCTAACGATTTTCACATATAAGTGAAAATGGGTAAAATTGATAACACCCGTGTGTTATCCCCTGCATGAACCGGTTAGCATACATCAATGTTTTAAGTTAGTTTATCATCCTATGAAGTGAAAACATATAAATTACATCATACAACATTGTTTTTGTCCTTGTACCAAACACTCTCTTAAAACCTTCATTTTTCAAAGTACTTGACTAATTTACTTAGTACTTATTGCTAAGTGAGTTATGACATTTCATAAGTTTTGCGAGATGTTAGTATAACCTATGCAAATGAAGTGATCTAATTCTACAAACGATGGTAAAACAATTTTCCAACTTAGTGCACAAAATCTATCAAATAACCTATTGTGCATAAACAAGAAATCGTCAAACAAGCGAATAAATAACATGGCAAGATTGACACTTATATTATGCAAACAAACAAGTGTAAACAACAATTTGAAAATTAAGCAAGCAACATATATGCAAACAACATAAACAAGTGGTCATTTAGCATAGCATAACAAGAAAGACACTTTTCGTCATTTTGCGTTTAAATATGACGATGTATACCAAGCTTGATTAGTTTCCTTTAAACATATTACCAAATTATTTAGTTTCAAAGGAAGTTGTATCAAAGTTCTAAGAATACCAACTTAAATTGCTTGATTCAAAAATTTGAGTTTTTATGTTAAAGCGAAACTCAATATTTTAGACATACTGTAGTATTTGGTATATTTAACTTATTTAAAATTAGACTCAGGCTATGAGAGTATTTTTAAATGAAAGTAGACTCAATTCCCTTTAAAATGATAGGTGGCTCGACTCGTACGGACTTACGGTTAATTAGTTATGATTTTTTAAAGTTGCCCAAAAAAGCATCTTGTACACACGGATTCCACGGAACCAAATAAAGGGATCCGCCCTTTATAAGATTTGGTGCCGTGGTCCTCTGAGGCAGATTCACCAAAACTAGTATTTGACATAGAGAAAACGTGTGTGACTTACTAGATTTCATAGTAAACATATAATACACATATTTAACAACATATCTACTTGTGTAACTTATCTTAAACATTTACGGAGGTGATTTTTCAACAAAATTTATAGTTATCCCAAACACTCCTTTAAAATCATATTTCTTCGTAAATTTTCTATAAGCACACAATACAATACTTACTAGTTCTTTCAACAAACTTTTTATTTTATTTTTCAAGAAAACCTTCAAGCTTGTATACAAAGTTACATTTAACAACAAAATTTCTAAGTATAACAAGCAAAACATTTTTCATATTATTTTTCGCTTCAATGGTAATTTGATACATGGATCGTACTCTATTTTAAAAACCATTTGTTTTGAAAATAAGAGCTACATGGCTCTGGTACCAATTGTGGAAACGTAGAGGGGGTGAATACGTTACCGTTTAAAAACTTTAGATATTTAGTATCAAATAAACATGAAGCTTGTTATAATATGAAAGTACCAATTATTGTTTGTGACTAATATAAAGTATGGTAAACCAAGTTGTCACACAATCATGAACATCAAACCACATCACAAACAATAGTATAGTGCAAGTATAAAAGTAAAGAGATAAAAGAAAGGAAAGTGCAAACCGAACACGAGGATTTATAGTGGTTCGGTCACGGATCTCCTTTTCGCCCTACTCCACTCCTCGAGTACCCAACTCGAGAGTTACTTCACTAAATCAACAAGCTCCCTTCTCGACAAAGAAAACCTTACAATAAAACACACTTTTTCCGGTACAAAGCTAAATACCGGGTTCTAGTTCGAGGTAGAACCAACCTAACGTCGCCTATACAATATTTCCGACACTAAGCTGGATGTCGAGTTCTTTTACAAGGGTACAACCACTCCCAATATGTTTTATGGCCCAACATAATAAACCTTGTGTTTTATGGCACAAACACATAAACCATCTAATCTAGTTTGGTGAAAGTGTTGTTATGATGCAATGATGTTTACACTAATGATCCATGACACAAATGTCTAATGGATATGAATAACTACTTCTAAATGAACTTCCATTGATAGGAAGCCTTCATGATGAAGATCACAAGTTCCCTAAACTTCTTGTGATAGATCTTCAACTTGTGGTAAGTGGGGATGGCTAAATCTCCAAACTTTCCTTGGTTGATCAAAGAGTATGCTTACAACAAAGATGAATGTTAGAAGCATTATGATCATGATCATTAGGGTGTTTAATGTATGTTATTACATTGTTAATGATTGATCTAAATGTATGCAAGAAGGTGGAGAAGATGTGATTTGAAGTGGTGAAGAAATGGGAAAACAATGGGCTTCTATTTATAGCCAAAAGTGGATAGGAGCGTCCACGGACCAAGGAGCCCTTTAAAGGGTTCCGTCCTTTATGCAATTTGGTGCGTGGGTGCACTGACAGAAAATCTAAAAAAATCTTTCTTCAAATCTTTCCAAGATATTACCAAATCTTACTAAGATCACATTTGATATATTGAGTGTCAATTTAACCAAAATATTCAAGTGATCTTTCAAGGGTTTTAAAGATGATGCATGACATGATGTAACATGTATTTCCATTTTTAGATTAAAAGGTTTATCAAGGTAAACTTGTAAAATGTATTATGTAACTAGTTAATAAAATGTCTAGTTACCTTTTGAAATACTTGTGAATGCAAAATGTAAAATGAGGTTCGAAATAGAATGGTTAACCTATTAAAATACTTAGTGACTCTAAATGTATTTTAAACATTCTAAATGATTTGTTAATGGGTTTGATCATAATGCCACATAACAAACATGTACGAACCTGTGTTGTAACATACGAGGACTTGAGACATCGAGAGGTGTTGAATGTATGTTGAGACAAAGTGTGATTACAAGTAACTTGCACATTTTACGTTATGTATTACAAGTTACATGTTTGTCATCAATCAAAACAAACGAGACTGTATAGATTAAATATCGTAATATTTGCACTAACAGATAGATCTCACATGCCACCTACCAGGAGCTTGTATGATGTTGGATCCAGAAGGCTTTCCATCTTCATCGTGAATATGTATGCATATCACTCAGATGTTACGCAATACCACAAGGATAATGCGTAGGACTCATAAGATATAATCTCTCTTTCCACATTGTGTGAAACAGAGAGTCTTCATTGTAAGTGTCCTAATGAGATTTATTGGATGATCTCTTGGCTCTAGACTCAATTTTGCACATTTGGTTCCTATGTCGGAGACTAGGGAGAGGGTCTCCTTCTTCAATATCAACAATCTCTAAGAGAAAGTCGATAGATTATGTCGGTTCCCTGTGAGAATGAAACAAGCCCTTTTAAGAGGAACTTGAGTGGTTTGGAAAGTTGAAGTGCAGTGCGTCACTGGATCCATGGCGTATTGTCTTCAATACCGATGTTACCTTGGTAACCACCAGTAGTATTTGAATTGAACCCGGTTTCTGCCCTAAGGTTGAATAAATGGAGGGCTATTTCTTTTCACCCTTTTTCACATTCAATTCTTTTTCATTCTTCAACCCCTTCAGTGCTTACTGAGATTTCATTACTAGAACCTTGTTGGGTTTATTCCAGTACTAGCTCAGTCTCAGTCCGCACTCTTCCCATATCTCACTTTTCTCCTTTTTCATCATACCTAAGGACTTCTACACTATCTAGTGGATTGTCCCTGGGTAGATCCCTCGGTTCTGGCGGATCATGGGACCTCAACCTAACCTTATCATCCTTATATCACCATACATAAAGTAAAGTTGGTCGGTCTTTTTGGTATCGTTCATCTGCCCTTGGAACCAATTGAAAAACCATTTGAAAAATCAATCAAGATACTTGTGATATATAATCAAAGCATTTTGTATCTTAATTGTTTTGATATTTTAGAAATGCTCCCCCTCAACATATGCATAAAGATTTAGAAATTGTTTAGCATATGGAGGCAAGAGATCTTTGAAATCGTTAGATTAAGAGTGAAAGGTCCAATCTTTTGATTAACATTTTCTAAAATGATCATCATCACTTCCCAATCAATTTGAGTAGATAAAACATTTTGAGGAAGGATGAGGTTTTCAAAAGTTTGCTCCCCCTCAATATGTGCCTAGAATTTTGAAAGAATTTTGCACATATTAGAGGGAACCTGCACTTAGAGACAATTCAGTCACGTTTCAATAATTTGAGGTTTAAAATAGTTGCTCCCCCTCAACATGTGCACGGAAAATTTGAAATCGTTTGTCACTTACGGGGAGGCAATCATGCTAAACACTTATGAAACCATTTATCGAATTATCAGTTTTAAATCCAATTTAAATCACAAATTCTCCCCCGATCACAATTATCAAATCATTTGAGATTTGTGATCTCCGTAGATTTAAATTGATTTTGAAAGCTTTTAAGGAGAATTGTGACTTGATTATGAAAGCGTTTTAACTGATAAGGATTGGATTTTGAGACTTTAAACTCCATTGATTAAACATGCATAATTATCTTTTGAAGACATAATAATAACTAAGGTCTGGAACCAATTGTGTAACAATTTGTAAAACATTTAGAGTAGACCTTACTCATTTAAGTGCAAATTGTTTGAAAAGAACACTTTTTAATTAAAAAATCATTCTCCCCCTCAATCAATGACAAAAGTCGTTGATTGATGAATTGAGATTTTGACACTTGATATATTCTTTTGATTTTCAAAAATAGAGTCCGAAGTGTTTTTCAAAACAATTGAGTTTTCAAAAGATTACAAATATTTTTCAGAGGAATCTTTTAGAAGGAAAAATATTTGAAATTAAACATTTGTCTTGTTAATGACAAACATTTGTTTTTAGAATCAGAGCATTAGGTTTGAAACATGAGATAAAGCATGGCTCTGTTCTTTCTTTGAGAAGCGGGTTACTGCCTGAAATAACAGTAAACCATTTGTTTTACTTTCTCCCAAAAATAATTTTTTTTAAACATTTGAACAACATCTAAAGTCCCGTGTCACTCTTGACTGACAGCACAAAGACCGTAGATATATATCGAATCAAGAAAGAAAAGACAAAAAGACAATATTTTTGAGATTTTTCGAGATTTTCATATTTTTATGGATTTTTGAAAGTTTTATATTTTTCTATTTGTTTTTAGAAGGTTTTATAATTTTGTATTTTGCTTTTTGGATAAATATATACAAAGATATAGATGAAGGAAAGACCTTTACTCCTCGTCTTCCTCTTGAAGACGTTTGAGTGTTTCTGGTTGAAGGCTTTTCAAGCAAAGTCGAGGAAGAATAAACTCAAAACGTTCTCTTGGAAGAGCTTTGGTGAAGATGTACGCTAACCGGTATTTTGACTTCACAAAATAGAGTTCCACCACACCGTTTTCCACTTGCTCCCTGATGAAATGATGTCGGATGTCAATGTGCTTTGCTCTTGAGTGTTGTACGTAGTTGCATGAGAGAGCAATAGCACTTTATTATCACAATCTGAGAGGATTTTGTTGAATTCAAAGCCATAGTCAGATAATTGGGATCTCATCCAAAGGATTTGAGCACAACAAGATGACATGGCTATGTATTCAGCCTCTATAGAGGAAATAGAAGTACTCATTTGCTTCTTTGAAGACCAGCTCACAAGCTTATCACCCAAAAACTGAGCACCTCCTGATGTACTTTGACGTGTATCTTGACATCCTGAATGATCAGCATCTGCATATTAGTGACATACCGTGTCCTTCGGGTACCATAGTCCCATATTGATGGTTCCTTGGAGATACCGAAAGACCCGTTTAACCGCTTTAAGGTGCTTTTTAGTAGGCTTTGCCGATATCTAGCACACATGCACACAGCGAACAAAAAATGTCGGTCTGCTAGCTGTGAGGTACATCATGGATCCAATCATGCTACGATATTTCATTTGATCTACCATGATCCCTGAGTGGTCCTCATCCGAGCTTAGTTCAATTATGGGGTGTCAACGGTGTCACATGATTCAAATCAAAATTTCTTTAAAATCTCATTTGCATATTTAGATTGATTTATAAAATGCCTCGAGGACTTTGTGAAATTTGTAATCCCAAAAAAAATGACATTTGTCCCATCATTGACATTTGAAATTTGGAACCCATTTCATTTGAAAACGATCACATTCATTGGGGTCAGTCGAGGCAAAGATAATATCATCAACATAAATTTGAACGTGAATTAAATGTTTGCCGGACTTAGTGAACAATGTAGGATCAATTGCTCCTTTCTTTGAATCCAATTGGATAGAAGAAACTTTGACGTACGTATCATACCATGCTCTAGGAACTTGCTTTAAACATAAAGAGCCTTTTTCAGCGATAGACATGATTAGGATGCTCTGGATTCACAAAACCCTCGGCTAGGCTGCGTAAACCACTGTTTCAAATCACATTAAGAAAGGCGTTTTCACATCCATCGATATACTCACGACCATGTTCTTACTAGCGCATTAGCCAAGAAGATTCGATAGCTTCGTCTACGAGCAACAGGAGCAAAAGATTATTCAAAGTCAATACCCTCTTCTTGTGGTATCCTTTGGCAACCAATCGAGCCTTGAACTTTAGGACATCACCATGCTCATCAAGTTTCACTTTGAAGATCCATTTCAGAGCGATGATCATAGCACAACTGCAGGTACTAACTCCCATACATCTAGTCGATCAAACTTATGAATTTCTTCTTGCATGGCATTGAACGTGCATCTTCATTCATGGCGGTTTTAATGTCTTTTGGTTCGACCTTAGAGAGTACGGAGTTGAAAAAGCACCATAAGGCATCGGTTGCAAGTTTTTTCCATGTGGAAACTGGGCGAGAGGGGTTTCCAATGATGTTGTCAATGGGTGATCATGTGTCCATTTTCTAAGGTGTTCATGTGGTTGTTGTTGTGGAACTGAAGTTGCAGAGTCGATATCTCCTGATGAAGAAGGTTCTGATGATGATTCAGGAGCAAAGATATTTTCAAATGGAGCATCTTTGAGAGTTGCAAATGGATTAACTTCATCATTGATGCCAGACACAATTCCATGATGTACATTTGATGATTGATGATTTGTTGATGAGACAGTGATCAGCAGGCTTCTTGACTTAATGATATTGAGACTGAAGGGTTGACTTCATTCACGGGGATAGGAGCAGCCTCTGTTGATGGAGTTGACATTTCATCAGCATTCGGTTCAAAGTGTTCATCAAACATTGGATCAAACAATTTCTTTAAATCATCTTCGGATGGAGGTACATATGGAGTTCTTTGGAAATAAGTTTGGTACAAGGGATGAACCAATGGGACTGTTTTTGAAGTGCGGGTCCAGCGTATTGTCCAGGAGCCATTTGACCGGTCGCTCATCGAACGTAACGTGAATTGTTTCCATGATATTTCGGGTTCTCTTGTTGTAGATACGGTAACCTTTCTTGTTTGGTGCATAACCAACAAAAACTCTAATATCTGCCTTTGCTCTTAGTTTACCTAAGTCTTGACCATCATTAGTTGGGTAACACAATGCACCAATCACACGAAGGAATGAGAGATTAGGTTTTCTATTGTGGACAAGTTCATATAGATTTTTCCATGAGCAGTGTGAATTAGGGACCGATTTTGAGTGTAGCATGCAGTGGCAATGGCTTCAGCCCATAGAAACATTGGAACCTTTGAGTAAATCAACATTGTTCTTGCGGCTTCCACAAGAGTTCGATTTCGTCTTTCAACTACACCGTGCTGTTGAGGAGTTCGTGGAACACTTCTTTGATGACTGATTCCAACACTTTCATAAAACTCACTAAGTTGTTTATTAACAAACTCAGTTCCATTGTCTGTTCGGATGATTCTGACAGTTTTGTTAAGTGGAACCTGCAGCTGTTTGATAAGTTTGATGATGATATCTGGAGTTTCATCCTTTGTCCTGAGGAACTTAACCCAGGTGAATCGAGAGTAATCATCAACCACAACTAACACGTATTTCTTCCCAAAGATATTCTGCACTCTCATGGGTCCACATAAGTCTATGTGGATTGTATGAAGAACTTCTGTAACAGAGTTTGTAGGTTTAGGTTTGTGGGCATACTTCTTGCTCTTTCCCAATTGGCATGCTAAACAAAGGTGATCCTTTTCATACTTTAGTCTAGGTAACCCTACAACTAAGTCCTTTTTGGAGAGATCATTGATGGTGCCGAAGTTCAAGTGATTGAGACGTCGATGCCATAACCATGATTTGGTTTTTGAAGCCTTTGACAACAAACAAATTGGAGAGGACTTCATCATATCTTCGATAGAGATGGTGTATAGATTTGAGCCACGTGTTCCTCTTAAAAGTTCCTTACCATCAAGTTTTCTAACGAAACAAGTATGTTTTCTGAAGGCCACTTCTAGATCGAGTCCTTTGAGAATTGTCCGACAGAAAATAAGTTATGACCAAGACCTTCTACATAATATACCCTGGAGATAACACTCTCACCGACAACATAATCTCCATAACCCATAATAGCACCGACATGATCGTTCCCGGATCTAACAGTCCCGATGAATTTACTCATGAAGTTCATGAGCCGCGACCGGTCTCCAGTCATATGCTTGTGTCACACCCCCAAATTACCTGTTTTGCAGCGGAATGGAATTCCTGGGGATTGACTGTCATAGCATCACAATCACAGTTATATTGAACGACCTAAAGTGTCGTTTGGAAAATACATCGTTTGATTTAATAAAACAATCAGAGTTTACAAAGATAGGTCCCAAATGAGAATCAACTTGTGCGGAAATAAGTTTGTTACAATTCAAACGATGTTTTAAAGTACGTAAAAACCCAAGTGAGACGCGTCGTCATCGCGACCCCATGATGCGTCCAAATGCATGCCATGAAGTGAATACCTTAGATACCTGAGATAAAACATGCTAAAAAGTGTCAACACAAAGGTTGAGTGAGTTCATAGAGTTTGTTTTGAAATGAAAAGCCGTTCGAAATCGTTTATGCATCAAAGGCATTGTAAATCGTTGAAATGTAAAGACTTTCAAAATCGTTTATGTAGCAAAGGCATTTTAAATCCACTCAGTTCAAGTCGCCCCATACAAAACTTGCAACCTGTGTGTTCACAACCCACTGCCGAAATGTGTATAGTTTATGTTCCAAACATATGATGTCAAATGAATTCACAAAAATAGTGCATGACTCAATGTATCGAAATCGTTTATGTAGCAAAGGCATTGTAAATCCACTCAGTTCAAGTCCCCCATATGCGAAACTTGCATGTGTGTTCACAACCCACCTTAGGAATGTGTGTAGTTTATGTTCCAAACATATGATTTCAAATGAATTCACCATAGTACCTAACTCGACGTAGAACGATAGCACTTAATCAATAGCACTTAACTCGACGTAGAACAATAGCACATAATCCATAGCACTTAACTCAATTTATCAGTAGTCAACTGATTTATAACGTTATACGACGTGTAGTATAGCCGCAAACAAGAACAATTTATATAGTATAACCTTTGATTTAGAAACAATGGAAATCATGATAGATTTTAGCCTTAAAATCTAAAGTACTTGTGAAAGTAAATGAAAACAGTTTGAGCATGTATTCTCCCCAAAGAGTTTAATAACAGACATTAAAACAAGAAAAGTGGGGCTATAGAACTCACTTGGTAAACCAGATGACAAGAGTGAGTACACGGAGGTATAATGTGATGCGTTATCCGGTACCTAGTACCAATGATATGATATGATATGAGTTTCAATGTAATGTATGCATGCACTCGTATGTAATTTATACCATTTACGGGTTTTTGAAAATATTACTCGTCGTCGAAAAATACTCGTTTGACGTCTCGACCAATCAAAAATCACTTTACATGTTTTTACGTCAAAATGTCATCCTACAATGGTTTTATAATGATTTTTAGAGAAATTACCACTTTTCGTCGCAAAACAACGTCGTCGGAAAAATCATGAAATTGCCAAAATGGCTTTGGAAAACTAGTCGTAAAATGGTGTACGTCGATCGTTAGAGAACGAACTTCGACTGTTTTGGAAAGTTTGTATCGATATCTAAAAGTTTCAGTTCAGGAGTTTTCGTTCAAAAGGTCTCGAACATAAAGATAATAAGGGTTAAAGATGGTGGTTTTTTTTTGGCTAATAGTGTGCAGAAAATTAGTTACGGCAAGTTTAAGAAAAAGTGCATATCTTTGTCGTTTCAAATCCGTTTTCTACGTTTTATATGTCCTTAGCTTCGTATTGAAGTAAACTAATATATTTTTGAGAAGTCGAAATAATTTGTGAAGCTTAAGGCTCGTTTTTGACCCAAAAACACTAAAAACATGTTGCTGAAATTTCTGGAAATAATATATTTCGTCGTCAAACTTGTAAAATCCATAACTTCTTCGTTATAAGTCCGTTTTTATCCGTTCAAGCGGCCACGGATTCGTTTTAAAGTATATTTTCTAAAAATCAAGGCCAAAAAGTCGTGCCTACTGTCGGATTTTCCAGAAAAATGAAACAAGGACAGAACATAATATATAGTTATCGAAAATAGTTTTTCTCGGACAAAACCTATTCTAATCCCTTCAAATCAACTCCAAAACTAATCTAATCCTACCATACACCTTCTTAGGGTGTCATGGGTTCCTAATCACCATCAAGACCAACCAAAACCATGGGAATAATTATAGGATGACCATAAGTATAATATAACTCTAAAAATCATGACATAAATGGTATAAATCACAATACATGCATATAAGCTCCAAAAATGAAAAGGAACACATGAAAATGAAGAGGAAACATAAAAATGATAAGAATATGCTTACTAGTGCAAGTGAAGAGGTGTAAGTAACAAAGGATTACACTTAAATATCCTTGGTTTTTATTTCAAAACCATGAAAAGGATATGATCTAGGTTGTATAAACACTTGAACTTAGCAAAAATCTTGATCCCTTTTGAACTTGATGCTTGGCCGGTTTTGGAGAGCCCCAAAGAAGAGAGAAAAGTTTTTGTTCTAACACTTTGTAAATGAGAAGTGAAGTGAATGAAATAAATTTGAGGTAGACTTTATTATTGAGTGTATTTCAAACCAAATCAAGAAACCATACACAATTAAATGCATCCCTCCCCTATGGCCGGATTTAGGGGAGGATTGTTTCCCAAGATATATTTTTTTTTTTTTTTTTTTAAATGTTTACTTGTACATATTTGTAAGACTTGTATAAATAAAATGTGTAAGTAAATGAATGTAAAGGTAAATGGTAATTTGTGGTACAAGTAAGTTTTTAGTAAATCAAAATAGATTGTAATGAGTTGATAAAAATTGTAAAAATACTTTCCTCGTGAAAATCGGGTGATAAAATAATTATCGTAAATTTTTAAGAAAACGACGTAATAATTAAATTTTAACGATTAAAATACCAAATAAATTTGGAACACTAGGAAAACTAAAAATATAGTTTTTATGAACTAAATGTGAGTTTAAAATACCTCGGGATCATTTTTGAAAGTAACGGGTTAAATAATCAAAATAAAAACTCACGCGATAAAAATTATTAAATATAAAAATTACGCGTATAAAGGGTGAAATGAAATGTCATGAATGTACTAATGAGATGCTCATGATGTCAATGAAATGTAGACTAATCATAGTCCATATGAAATGTACGTGATGTCATGATCATGAATTCGCCGCTAAACCTCCAAGGTTACGCGAATTTGAAACAAGTAAACCAAGTTTACTATAAATGTTGAAATAATGAGACATGAATCGTGTCAAGAAATGACCTGAAAGTACGAGTTGTCACATTCGCCCATCCAAAAAGGAATTCAGATCCACTGAATTCAGTCGTTGTTAGGTCTAACGGGTTTAGGGTTTGATGTGGCAAACTTTCCCATTCCCGAGCAAAACCCTCAAAAGACTTTTTGGTAACCGATTTTCACTTAATCTCACAACTCATCAAACAAGAACTGTCATGAGATTAGGCTAAATCGGTTTAGGTAACAACTTGTTTCTAGCTCGATCTTTGCAACTCATCAAACAAGAACTGTCACGCGGATCAAAGTGGAAACAAGTGGTTTGAAGAAAATCTTTTGAAAATTTGGCTCGATTCAGAAATTGCTTACTCATATAAGACTACTACTCCCTTCATTGCATGATTCTTCCTGAATTAGACATAGGTGATCAGGCTATGTATAATTTAGGAGTAACTATGCAATGCTTGGACTAATCGACTCATATGTTTGTTTGGTGTTGAGTCAACTGATGCTAAAATTGTGATGAACATCGAGGAGAGAAGACATGGAGAAGTGTCGTTAAAATGATAGCTAAGGTAAAAAGAATGAAAATCCTCGTAAATGATAACAAATCGGAGAGAAAATAAAGTACGATAGATAAGTATATTTTACAATGAGTGGTTTAGCAAAAGTAGTACATCTTAGGTTATAAAGATTCGGGTACGATGGAAAACATAAACTTAGTACAACATAGTACATAAGGAGAAATAAGACTGTTAGTTTTCGAACTTCTTCAGTCTTCCGCGTCGTTGATACCTTGACGAGTTCCTTCTAACAAATATACATTCCCATGAGCACCTTCGACTTGTTGACCTTGGTTTTGAGGACATTGATTTCGATAGTGTCCTTGCTCCCCACATCCGAAGCATGTGACTACGGCTTTGCCCTTACAGTCCTTAGCAAGGTGTCCTACTTTGTGACAGTTAAAGCATGTACCACATGGACCATTATGATGTAGCGTGCATTGGTGGCATCGCGGTAAGTTTCCTGCATAAGCTCTTCCCCTTATTGGTGCAGCGGCAACATAGACCTGGCGACTTCTTGTCTTCTATTACATTTGTTGGTGATGGTTAGTGTTATGGTTTTGGTTGTCGTTTCATAACCTTCCCTGGTCATTTTCCATTTTCTTTTGTTGTTGTTGGTTTGGTTATCGTTGTTGTTGTTGTTTTGGTTATTGTTGTGGTTGGTGCGGTTGTTGGGGTTGTTGTTGTTTTGGTTGGTGTTGGTGTATTTGTCTCTCTTCACTACCTGGGCCATGAGCTTTTGAGTCAATCGAATAGCTTCCTCAATCGTTTGTGCGGGATTTCGAAGAAGTCACATCGCCTTGAATAATCTCGGGAAGTCCATCAATGAAAGCCTCCAGTAGCTTCTCATTATCTGAAACCATAGATGGGCATAATACGGCCAATTCTTGAAATTCCGAATGGCGTCGATATCGTACCCAATAGTCATTAGTTCATAGAATTCTGTCTCCAACTTTTTCACTTCCGTACGAGGACAAAACTTCTTAGTTACTAGATTCTTGAATTCATTCCACGTGAGCTTGAAAGCATTCTCCAGCCCAATCGGTTGAGCGTATGAATTCCACCATGACAACGCTCCATCGAGTAAAGTGCTCGTAGCAAACTTAACCTTACTATCATCCGGACAGTTACAAAGCAAAAACACCGATTCCAATTTCTCAAACCATCTAACCATTCTGTTGCTCCTCGGTACCTCGGAACTTAGTAGGTTCACCACTTTTGAAATCTTTGTAAGAACATTTCTTAACCCCAGATCCTCCTGCATTACATTAGCTTGAGTAGCAAGCCTTCAAAGCGGCTTCGGCGGCAGTACGGCCATCGCGGCCTCAGCGGCAGCAGCATACTTGTTTCCCTTTCGACTCTTAAAGCATTAGCAATGCTATCGTTTACCAACTTCTGAATTTCCGCTTGAGTCATCCCAGGTGTAGCTTTCTTCGGTGCCATAATTCTTCAAAATAAGAGGAAAGGGTGAGACGTAGCAAAATCCGATGTTAATAATAAACGCTCCAAAGAGATGTGATAAAAATGATAAGTTTGGGGTTATGTTTCAAAATGATCGACGGTTTCCTAAGGAATGGGTTATGAGGTGTCGTAAGTACTTCAAATGTATGATGGTTTAGTGACTTAAGTGTGAATAACGTGTAACTCGACATGTTAGTAGTGAAACAAAGGAGTGAGAGCGACTTTGCCCTACTTAAAGTTCATCTCGGCATTCGACGTTATCGGTGATGAATCAGCTGATATAAAAATTGTGATGAGGAATGACAAGGAATTCTCCACGTTAAAGTATGAGGAAAAGATAATGGGATGGGCATTTAAGGGCATCCATGTGACAATCGATGTGAAATGAAAGTGAATAACTCGAAAAATGTACGTAATGACCACATGTGAAGTGAACCCGCTTATATGATGAAATGACGAGATGCTATGATGATGTAGTTATAGTCTAGGGTCAATGATGCAACCTAGTTCTCTATAATGAAGCTCGATGCCAATCTGTCACACCCCCAAATTACCTGTTTTGCAGCGGAATGGAATTCCTGGGGATTGACTGTCATAGCATCACAATCACAATTATATTGAACGACCTAAAGTGTCGTTTGGAAAATACATCGTTTGATTTAATAAAATAATCAGAGTTTACAAAGATAGGTCCCAAATGAGAATCAACTTGTGCGGAAATAAGTTTGTTACAATTCAAACGATGTTTTAAAGTACGTAAAACCAAGTGAGCGCGTCGTCATGCGACCCCATGATGCGTCCAAATGCATGCCATGAAGTGAATACCTTAGATACCTGAGATAAAACATGCTAAAAGTGTCAACACAAAGGTTGAGTGAATTCATAGAGTTTGTTTTGAAATTAAAAAGCCGTTCGAAATCGTTTATGCATCAAAGGCATTGTAAATCGTTGAAATGTAAAGACTTTCAAAATCGTTTATGTAGCAAAGGCATTGTAAATCCACTCAGTTCCAAGTTTCGCCCATACAAAACTTGCAACCTGTGTGTTCACAACCCACTGCCGAAATGTGTATAGTTTATGTTCCAAACATATGATGTCAAATGAATTCACAAAAATAGTGCATGACTCAATGTATCGAAATCGTTTATGTAGCAAGGGCATTGTAAATCCACTCGAGTTCAAGTCCCGCCATACATACGAAACTTGCAACTACGTGTGTTCACAACCACCACTTGGAATGTGTGTAGTTTATGTTCCAAACATATGATTTCAAATGAATTCACCATAGTACCTAACTCGACGTAGAACGATAGCACTTAATCAATAGCACTTAACTCGACGTAGAACAATAGCACATAATCCATAGTACTTAACTCAATTTATCAAGTAGTCAATGATTTAGAGCGTTATCTGACGTAGTATCGCACGCAAATGGCAAGAACAATTTATATAGTATAACCTTTGATTTAGAAACAATGGAAATCATGATAGATTTTAGCCTTAAAAATCTAAAGTACTTGTGAAAGTAAATGAAAACAGTTTGAGCATCCAGTATCTCCCCACCGAAGAGTTTAATAACAGCATTAAACAAGAAAAGTGGGGCTATAGAGACTCACTTGGTAACTGACGAGATGACAAAGAGTGAGTTTTGAGGAGGTATAATGTGATGCGTTATCCGGTACCTAGTACCAATGATATGATATGATATGAGTGTCAATGTAATGTTATTGCATGCACTATCGTGTATGTAATTTATACCATTTACGGGTTTTGAAAATATTACTCGTCGTCGAAAAATACTCGTTTGACGTCTCGACCAATCAAAATGACTTTACATGTTTTTACGTCAAAATGTCATCCTACAATGGTTTTATAATGATTTTTGGTGAAATTACCACTTTTAAGTGCCAAACAACGTCGTCGGAAAAATCATGAAATTGCAAAAATGGCTTTGGAAAACTAGTCGTAAAATGGTGTACGTCGATCGTTAGAGAACGACCTCGACTGTTTTGGAAAGTTTGTATCGATATCTAAAAGTTTCAGTTCAGGAGTTTTCGTTCAAAAGGTCTCGAACATAAAGATAATAAGGGTTAAAGATGGTGGTTTTGGCTAATAGTGTGCAGAAAATTAGTTACGGCAAGTTTAAGAAAAAGTGCATATCTTTGTCGTTTCAAATCCGTTTTCCACGTTTTATATGTCCTTAGCCTCGTATTGAAGTAAACTAATATATTTTTGAGAAGTCGAAATAATTTGTGAAGCTTAAGGCTCGTTTTTGACCCAAAACACTAAAACATGCCTTTGCTGAAATTTCTGGAAATAATATATTTCGTCAAATTCAAACTTGTAAAATCCATAACTTCTTAGTTATAAGTCGTTTTTATCCGTTCAAGCGGCCACGGATTCGTTTTAAAGTATATTTTCTAAAAATCAAGGCCAAAATGTCGTGCCTACTGTCGGATTTTCCAGAAAAATGAAACAAGGACAGAACATAATATATAGTTATCGAAAATAGTTTTTCTCGGACAAACCTATTCTAATCCCTTCAAATCAACTCCAAAACTAATCTAATCCTACCATACACCTTCTTAGGGTGTCATTGGTTCCTAATCACCATCAAGACCAACCAAAACCATGGGAATAATTATAGGATGACCATAAGTATAATATAACTCTAAAATCATGACATAAATGGTATAAATCACAATACATGCATATAAGCTCCAAAAATGAAAAGGAACACATGAAAATGAAGAGGAAACGTAAAAATGATAAGAATACATACTAGTGAAAGTGAAGAGGTGTAAGTAACAAGAGTTACACTTAAATATCCTTGGTTTTTATTTCAAAACCATGAAAAGGATATGATCTAGGTTGTATAAACACTTGAACTTAGCAAAAATCTTGATCCCTTGTGAACTTGATGCTTGGCGGTTTTGGGAGCCCAAAGAAGAGAAAAAGTTTTGTTCTAACACTTTGTAAATGAGAAGTGAAGTGAATGAAATAAATTTGAGGTAGACTTTATTATTGAGTGTATTTCAAACCAAATCAAGAAACCATACACAATTAAATGCATCCCTCTCACATGGGGATTTAGGGAGGATTGTCCCTCAATATATTTTTTTTTTTAAATGTTTACTTGTACATATTTGTAAGACGTATAAATAAAATGTAAGTAAATGAATGTAAGGTAAATGGTAATTTGTGGTACAAGTAAGTTTTTAGTAAATCAAAATAGATTGTAATGAGTTGATAAAAATTGTAAAAATACTTTCCTGTGAAAATCGGGTGATAAAATAATTATCGTAAATTTTTAAAAAAGGCGTAATAATTAAATTTAAGATTAAATACCAAATAAATTTGGAACACTAGGAAAACTAAAAATATAGTTTTTATGAACTAAATGTGAGTTTAAAATACCTCGGGATCATTTTTGAAAGTACGGGTTAAAATAAAATAACTCAGCGATAAAAATTATTAAATATAAAAATTACGCGTTGAAGGTGAAATGAAATGTCATGAATGTACTAATGAGATGCTCATGATGTCAATGAAATGTAGACTAATTATAGTCCATATGAAAATGTGTGATGTCATGATCATGAATTCGTAGCGCTAAACCTCCAGGTTATGAATTTGAAACAAGTAAACCAAGTTTACTATAAATATTGAAATAATGAGACATGAATCGTGTCAAGAAAATGACACGAAATACAGTTGTCACGGCGAACATTGAGTCAAGTACCGGCATTTAGCGAACGTCTGCAGAGTTGAACACAGGGAGGAAGAATGGATAACGGATAATTGGGATCCACATGCAAGAATGGGTTCCACTTGGTTATGCAGTGATTGGAACACCCACATCGAAATAGAAACATTAAATATCGAAGTAGAAGCGATATTGGAATCATTAGGAATAGATGCAGTCTTTGGTGTCTATATTTGACCTATTTAAAGTATGTTCACTTCTTAAGAAGATAGTTCTACTGTTAGGCATCCATTTTCTAGTGGGCATTGTCTTAGCTTGATTGAGGCGAGTGATTGACCTTATGGCCAAAAGGTATCCATTGATAGCTATCTTGCTAAATGTTCTTCTGTGGGTTTCCACTTGTTTTCAACTTTCATTACGCTTTTGCCTTTTAGCCTTCTTTGCAAGATTTTTAGCATTAACAATTTTAACGGGCATTTGTGACATTAGACAAAGCATTCACACCATAAACATGATTAGAAAGCGAAATTCTCCACAGTCATTACATGGTTTTATAAATAGTACTCAATTGAATTAATTCAGATACGCTTTATGGCTAATACTAAGTCAACACGATTCATTTTATTCAACACAAACTTAA
>OU343225.1:148465016-148587718 GCA_910596185.1 Chrysanthemum makinoi
CAAGTTAATTTCATTTGAAAAAATCACATTCATTGGGGTCGGCCGAATAATATCATCAACATAAATTTGGAACGTGAATTAAATGTTTGCCCGACTTGGGTGAACAATGTGGATCATGCTCCTTTCTCAATCCGGTGATAGAAGAACTTTGGCGTATCATACCATGCTCTAGGAGATTGCTTTTAACAGTAAAGAGCCTTTTCAAGCTTATAGACATGATTAGGATGCTCTGATTCACAAAACCCTCTGGTGGTGACGTAAACCTGTTTCAAATCACCATTAAGAAGGCTGTTTTCACATCCATCGATATACACATGTTTCTTACTAGCGCATTAGCCAAAGAAGATTCTGATAAGCTTCGATCGAACAGGAAGCGAAAGATTATTCAAAGTCAATACCCTCTTCTTGGTGGTATCCTTTTGCAACTCGCAGAACAGAACATCACCATGCTCATCAAATTTCACTTTGAAGATCTATTTTAGAGCAATGATCATAGCACAATCGGGCAGGTACTAACTCCCATACATCAAGTCGATCAATCTCATGAATTTCTTCTTGCATGGCATTGAACCAGCTGTCTTCATTTATGGCGGTTTTGTCTTTTGGTTCGACCTTGAGAGTAACGGAGTTGAAAAAGCACCATGGCATCGGGTTCCAAGTTTTTCCATGTGGAAAGGCTGAGAGGGGTTTCAATGATGTTTGTCAATGGGTGATCATGTGTCCATTTCTAAGTGTTCATGTGGTTTGTTGTGAACCGAAGTTGCTTGAGTCAATATCTCCAGTGAAGAAGGTTGATGATGATTTAGGAGCAAAGATATTTCAAATGGAGCATCTTCGAGGAGTTGCAAATGGATTAACTTCATCATTGATGCCAGTACGGTTCCATGATGTACATTTGATGATTGATTTGTTGATGAGACGAGTAGTCGGCAAGGATAACACTTAATGACTGAAGGTGAAGGGTTGACTTCATTCAGCGGGATAGGAGACCCTCGACGATGGAGTTGACATTTCATCAGCACATTAAAGTGTTCATCAAACATTGGATCAAACAATTTCTTTAAATCATCTTCGATGGAGGTATATGGAGTTGCTGGAAATAAGTTTGGTACGGGGATGAACCAATGGGATCGTTTGAAGTGCGGGTCGGAACCCTATTGTCCAGGAGCCATTTGACCGGTCCGCTCCAGCATGCGTGAATTGTTTCCATGATATTTCGGGTTCTCTTGTTGTAGAAATCAGAACCTTTCTTGTTTGGTGCCTAACCAACAAAAACCTAATATCTGCCTTTGCTCTTAGTTACCTAAGTCTTGACCATCATTAGTTGGGTAACCAATGCACCAAACACACGAAGGAATAGAGAGATTAGGTTTCTATTGTGGACAAGTTCATATAGAGTTTTTTCCATGAGTGTGAATTAGGAGGACCCGATTTTGAATGTAGCATCTTGGTGGCAATGGCTTCACTATAGAAACATTGGAACCTTTGAGTAAATCGCATTGTTCTTGCGGCTTCGCAAGAGTTCGATTTAGATCTTCAACGTTCTTGTTGAGGAGTTCGTAATTTCTTTGATGATTCCAACTTTCTTCAATAACTATTGTTTATTAACAAACTTCGTTCCATTGTCTGCTTCGGATGATTCTGAAGGTTTTGTTAAGTGGAACATCAGTTGTTTGATAAGTTTGATGATGATATCTGGAGTTTCATCCTTTGTCCGAGGAACTTAACCCGGGTAGATCGAGTAATCATCAACCACAACTAATATTTCTTCCAAAGATATTCATGGGTCCATAAGTCCATGTGGATTATGAAGAACTTCTTGAGTTTGTAGGTTTAGGTTTGTGGGCATACTTCTTTCTTTCCCCGTTGGCATGTTGAACAAAGGTGATCCTTTTCATACTTTAGTCTAAAACTAAGTCCTTTTGGAGAGATCATTGATGGTAAGTTAAGTGATTGAGGCGTCGATGCCATAACCATGATTTGGTTTTAGAAGCCTTTGACAACAAACAAATTGGAGAGGACTTCATCATATCTTCGATAGAGATGGTGTATAGACTTGAACCACGTGTTCACCCTAAGTTCCCTTACCATCAAGTTTTCTTGAAACAAGTAATGTTTAGAAGGCAGCTTCTAGATCAAATTGAGGTGTCATGAAAATAGTTATGAACAGGACCACTCATAATATACGGAGATAATAACACTCTCACCGACACACAATCTCATAACCCATAATATACGAACATGATGATTCGAATCTATGAGTCAGATGAATTTGCTACGAAGTTCATGAGCCAGGTCTCCAGGTCATATGCTTGGAACAACACGAGTCCAGTACCAAGAACGATTTGAACGATCTGCTGCTTGAACACGGACAAGAATGGATAATCGGATAATTGGGATCCCGGTACAAGAATGGGTTCCACTTGGTTAGTAACAGTGATTGGAACACCCGCACAATAGAAACATTCATATCAAAGTAGAGGCAATGGAATCATTAGGAATAGATGCGATGTTGGTGTCTATATTTGACCTATTCAAAGTATGTTCACTTAAGAGAATAGTTCTACCAAATGGGCATCCATTTTCTAGTGGGCATTGTCTTAGCGGATTGGTGACCTTATGGCCAAAAGGTATCATTGATAACCTATCTTGCTAAATGTTCTTCCTCGTGGTTTCCACTTTTTCTAACTTTCATTCGCTTTGCCTTTTAGCCTTCTTTGCAAGATTTTAGCATTAACAATTTTAACGGGCATTTGACACATTAGACAAAGTTACACCATAAACATGATTAGAACGGAATTCTCACAGACATCATTACATGGTTTTATAAATAGTAATGGAATTAATTACGATGCTTTATGGCTAATACTAGAATCAACACGATTCATTTTATTCAACACAACTTCGTTCCTAGGTTGGTCTTCACTCTCTTCAATGCATTCTTAGCTTGCGAGGTCATCTTGCTTGGTATTACACGGAGGCTTTGACCCGCTTGCTTTATTAATCACTGATTACTCCTGTAGAGGGAATTATGGGAACATTAGTTGGTTGATCTACTTTTTGCATTCTGAACTAGATGTGCAAGGGTCTGTACTACTAGAAGGCACATTGGTGTTCACTTTCTTGAAACTGGGCCTAGAATGGTTTGTATGCTTGGCACTAGGCATAGAACAAGGCATCACAGCTTTGCCTTTTTCACCTAAGGATTTTGGACATGTTGCAATTACACATTCTAGCATCTCTTGAGATCGTTTGGCCTGAAGGCAAGCAAACCTAATTTCTCTATCGAGAGGTTTATTGATGAAATCCTCTTCAACAATCTCACGGAGACATTCTAGACTATCCTTAAGATGAGCACAATAGTCATGAAATGCAGGTTCATTATTCCTAAGATGAGGAGGAATGTATTTAACAATCGCACTATATTTTGATCGAGGATAGCGTTGATGCAACATTCTTATTAAACACAAGTGGCGGTTTCCCATTTTCACGACTTCCAGTTCTCAATTTCCTTTTTGTAAAGACGTTATTTTTTCGTTTTTTGGTCACGAGTGACTTTCATTGAATCATATAACTCTTTAAAGTGTCGTTTAACTTTTTCATTTTCTTCTAGAAAACTTTCGTTTCCTTTTGTAAGGCATTTACTATGTTTTGAAGATGAAAAGTTTGAGAGTCACCTTGAGAATCTAAAGGAGGAGGCCATTTGGGATCAGGTCACATTGTTCATTTCACCCTTTAATTGAGATTTGGGTTTTCAACTTTCGATCGTTTACAATGAGCTCGAATCGTCGTCATGTTTGTTTATCTGAAAAGCGCATCAAACTCGGAACATCGAGGATGTCTTGATATTTGAGGTTTTGACATTTCATTTAAGATGTTGATATTTTAGTTGTAAATCAAAATGTTCAACTTCTAGTTTAGAAAGATGCTTTACCAAATTATTGTGATCATCGATCAATTTTCTCATTAAGTTTTGAATTAATCTTTTCAAGCTCAATGACACGATCATGGGAGACTTTCAGAGCAACAGATAATTCATGAAATTGAGAAGCATTAATGGAACAGTTTGTAGCATTAAAACACATCTTGAGCAATACATTTAGAAATAAGATTCTCATTCAAGGTATGCAAGTTCTTCCTTTCAATCTCATTATATTTTAATGCTCGATCATAGTCACTAACCTCAACTATCATTGCATCAAATTCCTTTTCCATTCCTTTAATATCTGAATCTATCCCCTTTTAAGACTCTCAAATTGATCTTTTAGTTGTTTAAAGAAAGGCATGACCTCAGTTAGATAGCATTTTTTTGTTTGCTCAAAACCCCTTTCCCCCTCAGTTATCCCGGTGGGTGTGATCCTTTTCTTACATGTTTTCTCAAAATCGACAAATAGTTGAAGAATAACATATTGGCTGATTAAGGTCTTACTCTTAGTGGCAATAGTTCTAGGAACTAAATGCATCAGTGTATTTGGAGGATACCACGGTCAGCTGGGCATTTTCCTAAGGGGAGGGTTTGTTTCAATAAGATTTTTAGCTTTTTGCTTATCTAAGTCCCTTTTCCAAAACTTGTTGGTGTTAACAACGCGTTTGAGGCTTAAATTTGTTTAAGGAGATCCAGTTTTCCTTCTTGTAATCATGGGGTTTGATTGTGATGTTACTCTTTTTACATTCAGATCTTCTAGCTTCTTATTCATTTTCTCCCTAGATGCATCATCTAATTTTCTATCTTCCTCAATGCACTTAACGCAACTAGGTTTCATCTAGTTTAAGAATCTCATTGCCATCATAAATTACATTTTGGTCGCTTTTGCAATCTTACCGTACTCAGGGTTAGGTTTATCTATAATGGGAACACTATGCTTATCGTTTAGAACTCTATGCTTAGTGACCATGTGGCATGTCGAATGGTATTCCTTATGCGTACAACTTATTTTCAAGCTTGTTCTTCAAAGGTTTTAGATTAGAAAAATCATTCAAAAGTTTTGATTCCTTAGCATGAAATTCTTGCTTAAGCACTTTAACATTTTCTTGAAGTTCTTGTTTTTGCTTAGCAGTTTTAGAAAGCTTTTCTTGTAAGGAGTTTAACTCTTGTTTTAACACTTCTTCTCTAAAATTACTTTTTCTAATAATTGTGCGCATTTGGTTATCCAACTCCACGCCCTGCTCACAGTAGTTAGCTCAAACTTAGCACGTTGTTCATAAATGGCAACTCGTTCTTTTTAGGCATTAAGTTCAGGAGATCACGAAATCATCAGAGGGCACATGCGGTGTATTCATCAAAGACATAGTCATCGTTGACTGCAGAAGATGCATCACTTGATACGAACTCACTTTCACTTTGTTTCACATATTGATCATATGGGACAACATTGATATTACCCATATTTTCAATATTTGACTCAATAGTTTCAGTTGATTGTACTTTGTCATGCATCTTTTGCACATCAGCTTCATCGTATAGTTTTAATACCTCAGAGATGATTTTGTCTTTGGATGGACCAGCTTGTGGTGATGAAGCAACTTTAGGAGAGACCATTGGAGAAAGGCTAGCCATGAAAATGGTTTGTCGCGATGGAGTTCATCATCAACAGCAGAGTCATATGCATCACAATCAGCTACTTGAAATGCATTCTGATGATTATGGCCTATCTCTTGAATTGGCTGCTCATCAACATATGCATCACAGTTGTAACATTTGATTGGCTTAGTTGGACCCTGGTTTCCATTCCTTCCCCTATTCTGATTTGTAGCATAACCTCTACCAGCTCCACCTCTTCCTTGTTCATAATGTCTTTCTTGAATTGGCTGCACCATAACTTTCCCATCTCGGCGGTGGCTTGATTTGTGGATTGGATGCAATTCTGAGATTGTTGTTGGTGTGTGGAAGAGAGTTCATGTTTTGACTAATTAGAAGAGCCGGTTGATTATGAAGTTTCCACGTGTGCATCGGCATCGGCTTGTTTGAATCTTGGATCGGGAATGAGTTTGTGATTGCCATCTCCCATGGGTATAACTTGAGATGCTTTTGTGGTAATTCCAATGTTTGAGTAGAAAGCAGTTGAATCATTTGATGAGCTTGTCTCTCCTGGTTGGTTTTACCGATCAAGAATCTTTTTCAAACATAGCATGTCTCTCATTCTGAAGAAGGAAGGCATAGAGTTGCTCATAGTTTGTATTCTTCAGTCCTTTGGTTAGCTTCACAGAGGTGACAAACTTATGCCATTCGGGATTCATGTTGTTCACAAACTTTGAGTTCAGATGAATGTTTGGCATAGTCATTCGATGTTTCATGTCATTAACAAGCTTGTGGAATCTCACGTAATACTCATAGACACTCTCATCCGGTTTCATCTTGAAGTGCTCAAATTCATCATAGAGTTGTGATTCTCTGTCTTCCATAGTTAATTCAGAACCAGAAAGAAGCATCTTGACATTATCCCACACAACCTTGGCTTCGGTGTTGTGGTTGATAAGCTTGTAGATATCTTTTGGAAGACCTTGAAGTACGATGTTAGAAGACCTGATATCAGCATCGAATCTCTTTTTCTCCTTATCATTAAGTTCATCATACATCTTTGGTCTGTCTAATCCATAGATCATAGTTCCATCTGCAGCTGTATCGATTAAGTCTCTTGTAGTCTCAACCTGATAAGGTCCTTCATCGATTGAGTTGAGAATGTTGACTCAGTTTCTTTCCAAGACAGTATAGTCGATTCTTTGAGCCCAAGAGTCATAGTCATTCTGTCAAGCATGGGTGGGACGGGTTATCGAACAGCTGCTTGAACATCCCGGTAACGATGGAGATGATTGTAGGTACGTTGGTAGACATGTTAAAAGATTACACAAGATTTTATAACTCTATGATTAAACCGGGAAATAGATTCTTTCACGGGATTTTACTAAATCAAGAGAAAACCGTATTACAAACAAAAATTAACCAAGTCGCTAAAAATCCTTGAATCAAGTCGCTAAAAACCAAGTTGCTAAGACAAGTCGCTAAGTTACCAAATCGCTAAGAATTTTGACAGCAAGTCGCTATGCACCAAGTCGCTATGCACCAAGTCGCTAAGAAATCAAGTCGCTAAATAGCAACTCGCTACTGGTCCAAATCGCTAACACCAAGTCACTACAAAACTTAAGAACAAGTCGCTATCAAAATTGAAAGCAAGTCGCTACCTTACCAAATCGCTACCCGTAGTGGAGAATCCACCAACAGTACTTTTTGTCGGCTTGTCTCTAAAGCAAGTCGCTAGGATCAAATCGCCACCAAACAACACTGCAACTCGCTACAGACTTTCAAAGCAAGTCGCTACCAAGAAATTACACGAGAGCTAATCGCTAACATGAAAAACTTCCAAAACACACTTTTCAATCCAAAACAACCCAACCACGATGATACAAGCCTTCCAAATCAAAACCTAAACACTTGTGATGATCCTAAACACAAAAGTACAATCAAAATCCAAACTTTAACACTAGAAATCAACCAAATGATGCAAAAACCACTAAACTTTCTCAAACTCAAAAACCACTAGAAATCCAAAGATATGTAAGAGATGATCTAACCATGGCTCTTGATACCAATTGTAACACATTGGATTTCACATACATCAAACCATAACCAAAGTAGGGTACCAAGAGTTTAGAGAGAGAAAGTTAGAGGTTTGGGAACTTAGTGAGAGAAAGAAAAATCTTATTATGAGCTCCAACTCTCTACCTTGGGAGGTAGAGAGTATTTATAGTACTTACATAAAATGCCACCTGACGGGCTGTGGATCAGGCATACAGTGGGTAAAGACCCGTCCGTCCTCCACGGTGTTACTTAACTAAATACTACTTAGCATTAAATAACTACGACTACGAGCTTTCTAACGATTACATATACTTGAGGTGACCGACACTTTAACTACTGGATTTTCCAAATCCTAACACTGCATGTGCCCCTGATAATTCTGTTATCTCTGAACTCAATGCCTATAAAGAACGTGTAGCTATTTATGAACAACGAGCCAATTTTGAATTAACCACCCGTGAGCAGGAGATGGATGACCAAATGCGTACAGTTATTAGAAAAAGTAACTTTAGTGAAGAAGTCTTAAAACAAGAGTTAAACTCCTTACAAGAAAAGCTTTCTAAAAATGCTAAGCAAAAACAAGAACTTCAAGAAAATGTTAAAATGCTTAAGCAAGAATTCCATGCTAAGGAATCAAAACTTTTGAATGATTTTTCCAATCTAAAACTTTGAAAAACAAGCTTGAAAATAAGTTGTAAGTACAAGGGAATACCATTCAGACTGCTCACTTGATCACTAAGCATAGAGTTTTGAGTGATAAGCATAGTACTCCCCTTGTTGAGGAACCAAATCTAGAGGTCATTAAAAAGGCTAGAACTGCTCATAAAGTAATTTATGATGGTAATGAAATCCTTAAGCCTAGACAGAAACCTAGTTGCGCTGAGTGCCTTTGAGGAAGATAAGAAATCATATGAGGTCACTAGGGAGAAAATGAATATAATACTCAACAACCCTATATGTAAAGAGAAAAACATAACCATCAAACCTCATGATTACACTAAGGAAAATTGGATCTCCCTTAACATGTTTAAGCCTCAAACTCAATTAACCCCAGAACAGATTTTTTGGAATAAAGATATGGAAAAGCAAAAAGCAGAGAATCTTGTTGTAACGAACCCTCCCCTTAGGAAAATGCCTTCAGTAACTGTGTATCCTCCAAATACACCAATGCATTTAGTTCCTAGAACTATTGCCACTAAAAGCAAGACCTTAATAAGTCAATATGTTATCTTTCAATTATTTGTTGATTTTGAGAAAACGTGTAAGAAAAGGATCACACCCACTGGAATAACTGAAGGGGAAAGGGGTTTTGAGCAAACTAAAGAATGTTATTTAACGGAGGTCATGCCTTTCTTTAAACAACTAAAAGATCAATTTGAGAGTCTTAAAAGGGGATGATTTAGATATTAAAGAAATGGAAAAGGAATTTGATGCAATGATAGTTGAGGTTAGTGACTATGAGCGAGCATTAAAATATAATGAGATTGAGAGGAAGAACTTGCATACATTGAATGAGACTCTTATTTCTGAATGTATTACTCAAGATGTGTTTTACACTACTACGAATTGTTCCATTAATGCTTCTCAATTTCATGAATTATCTGTTGCTCTGAAAGTCTCCCATGATCGTGTCATTGAACTTGAAAAGATTAATTCGAAACTTAATGAGAAAATTGATCAGGATGATCACGATAATTTGGTAAAGCATCTTTCTAAACTAGAAGCTGAACATTTTGATTTGCAATTAAAATATCAACATCTGAAAGAAAATGTTAAAACCTCAAATATGAAGACATCCTTGGATGTTCCTGAATTTGATGCAGTATTTGAAATTAGCAAACGTGATGAACAGATTCGAGCTCATTGTAACACGATCAGAAAGTTGAAAGCCCAAATTTCTCAATTAAAGGGTGAAAAGATCAATGTGACTGGCTCCCAAATGCCTCCTCCTTTAGATTCTCGGAATTCTCAAAATTTTCATCTTCAAAACTTGGTTAATGCTTTACAAAAGGAAAATGAGAGTTTTCTTGAAGAAAATGAAAAGGTTAAACGTCATTTCAATGAGTTATTTGAGTCAATAAAAGTCACTCGTAACAAAAATAACAAAAAAATAACTTCGTTGCAAAAGGTAATTGAGAATCTAAAGAGTCAGGTAAAAGGGAAAATGCCAATGACCAATGGGGAGAATGGTGCTTGAAAGGTGCATGTCTGTAATAAATATGCTTTGTCTGTGAAATATGTTCCTTCTCATCTTAGGAATAACAAACTTGCTATTCAAACATATTTCTCACACCTTAAGGACAGCCTAGAATGTCTCCCTGAGATTATAGAAGAGGATAAGTTAGAGAAACCACTTGATAATGCAATTAGCCATGCATGCTTATATGCCAAACGATCTCAAGAACTTCTAGAATGCTTAATTACAATATGCTCTAAAACCTTAGGTGAGCAAGTCAATCCCTTGATACCTTGTTCTATGCCTAGTGCCAAGTATACAACTCATTCAATGCCCAATGTTATGAATGTGAATCTAGTATGCCTTCAAGTAGCTCAGATCCCAGCACCTCTAGTGTTAAGAAAGTGAACTTCAGTGCGCCTTCTAATAGTTCACATCCCAGCACATCTAAACAGGAAATGCAAAAAGTAGCAAAACCAACTAATGTTCCCATTGCCTCTACAGGAGTAATCAGTGACATTAAAGTGAGAAGGTCAAAGTCTCAAGGCAATACAAGGAATGATAGGACCTTGCAAGCTAAGAATGTGCATTGGAAAAGAGTAGAAGATCACCCTAGGAACACTATGTCTGAGTTAAATAAAACGAATCGTGTTGATTCTAGTATTAGCTATAAGCGTACTGTAATTAATTCAAATTCTGATACTTTCTGCAAACCATGTAATGATGTCTGCTTGAATTCTGTTGCTAATCATGAATGTGGTGTGAATGTTGTCAAATGCCCAGTTAAAATTGTTAATGCTAAAAATCATGCTAAGAAGGCTAAAAGGCAAAGACCAAAGAAAGTTAGAAAACAGTGGAAACCCACAGGAAGAACATTTAGAAAGATAGGTTATCAATGGATACCTTTTTCTGCTAAGACAATGCCCTCTAGAAAATGGATGCCTATTGGTAGAACTATTCCCTTAAGAAGTGAACATACTTTGAATAGGTCAAATACAGACACCATCATTGCATCTATTTCTAATGAGTCCATTGCTTCTATCTCTGATGTGGGTGTTCCAATCACTGTTACTAACCAAGTGGAACCCATTATTGCATGGGGTTCCCAATTATCCAGTTATCCATTCTTGTCTGTGTTCAACTGCAGATCGTTCAAATCGTTCTGTGGTACCTGGACTCAGGCTGTTCCAAGCATATGACTGGATACCGGTCGCGGCTCATGAACTTCATGAGTAAATTCATCAGAACTGTTAGATTCGGGAATGATCATTTTGGTGCTATTATGGGTTATGGTGATTATGTAGTTGGCAAAAGTGTAATCTCCAGGGTATATTATGTGGAAGGTCTTGGTCATAATCTGTTCTCTGTTGGTCAATTCTGTGATTCCGATCTTGAAGTGGCCTTTAGAAAACATACTTGCTTCGTTAGAGAACTTGATGGTGTGGAATTATTAAGAGGTACTCGAGGTTCTAACCTATACACCATTTCTATCGAAGACATGATGAAGTCTTCTCCAATCTGCCTGCTGTCAAAGGCTTCTAAAACAAAGTCATGGTTATGGCATCGTCGTCTCAATCACTTGAACTTCGGCACCATTAATAACCTTTCCAGAAAGGATCTTGTCAGAGGCTTACCCAGATTGAAATATGAATGAGATCATCTTTGTTCAGCTTTCCAATTGGGTAAAAGTACGAAATATGCCCACAAACCAAAACCCACAAACTCAGTAATGGAAGTTCTTCATACCCTTCATATGGATCTGTGTGGACCAATGAGAGTGCAAACCATTAATGGGAAGAAATACATTCTAGTAGTTGTTGACGACTACTCTCGATTTACTTGGGTAAAATTTTTAAGGACTAAGGATGAAACTCCAGATATCATCATCAAACTAATCAAACAGCTTCAGGTTTGACTCAACAATACAGTCAGAATAGTTCGAACAGACAATGGCACATAGTTTGTTAACAAAGACTTAATTCAGTTTTATGAAAGTGTTGGAATCAGTCATCAAAGAAGTGTTCCACGAACTCCTCAACAAAACGGTGTAGTTGAAAGATGAAATCGAACTCTTGTGAGCGCGAAGAACAATGCTAATTTATTCAAAGGTTTCAATGTTTCTATGGGCTGAAGCCATTGCCACTGCTTGCTATACCCAAAATCGTTCCCTTATTCATACCTCTCATGAAAAAACTCCATATGAACTTGTTCATAAACGAAAACCTGATCTCTCCTACCTTCGTGTGTTTGGTGCTGTGTGCTATCCAACGAATGATGGTCAAGACTTAGGTAAATTAAGAGCAAAGGCAGATATTGGAGTTTTTGTTGGTTATGCACCAAACAAGAAGGGTTACCGAATCTACAACAAGAGAACTCAAAATATCATGGAAACAATTCACGTTACGTTCGATGAGCTGACCGGTCAAATGGCTCCTGGACAATCCAGTTCTGGACCCGCTCTTCAAAATAGTCCCATTGGTTCATCCCTTGTACCAAATTCCTCTCCAGCAACTCCATATGTACCTTCAACTGAAGATGATTTAAAGAAATTGTTTGATCCAATGTTTGATGAAGACTATGAACAAAATGCTGATGAAATGTCAATTCCTTCAACAGAGGCTGCGTCTATCACTATGAATGAAGTCAACCCTTCAGTCTCAATATCATTAAGTCAAGAAGCGCCTGCTGCTGAGCACTCTGTCTCATAAACAAATCATCAATCATCAAATGTACATCATGGAATTGTTTCTGGCATCAGTGATGAAGTTAATCCCTTTGCTACTCCCGAAGATGCTCCATTTGAAAACAAATTTGCTCCTGAATCATCATCAAAACCATCTTCATCAGGAGACATCGACTCTGCTACTTCAGTTCCACAACAACAACCACATGAACACCTTAGAAAATGGACTCATGATCACCCATTAGATAACATCATTTGAAACCCCTCTCGTCCAGTATCCACACGGACACAACTTGCAACCGATTCCTTATGGTGCTTCTTCAACTCCGTACTCTCTAAGGTCGAACCAAAAGACATTAAAACCGCCATGAATGAAGACTGCTGGTTCAATGCCAAGCAAGAAGAAATTCATGAGTTTGATCGACTTGATGTATGGGAATTAGTACCTGCTCCAGATTGTGCTATAATCATTGCTCTAAAATGGATCTTCAAAGTGAAACTTGATGAGCATGGTGATGTCTTAAAGAACAAGGCTCGATTGGTTGAAAAAGGATACCGTCAAGAAGAGGGTATTGACTTTGAAGAATCATTTGCTCCTGTTGCTTGTATCGAAGCTATCAGAATATTCTTGGCTAATTCTGCAAGTAAGAACATGGTAGTCTATCAAATGGATGTAAAGACGGCGTTTCTTAATGGATATCTTAAAGAAGTCGTATCGCATTCAGCCAACCGAAGGCTTTGTGAATCCAGAGAATCCTACTCACGTCTATCGTTTGAAGAAGGCTCTTTACGGTTTAAAGCAAGCTCCAAGGCATGGTATGATACGCTATCAAAGTTTCTTCTATCCACTGGATTCAGCAAAGGAGCAGTTGATCCGACATTGTTCACCAGGAAGTCAGGCAAACATTTAATTCTCGTTCAAATTTATGTTGATGATATTATCTTTGCCTCGACTGACCCCAATGAATGTGATCGTTTATCAAATGAAATGGGTTCCAAATTTCAAATGTCAATGATGGGACAAATGTCATTTTTCTTGAGATTACAAATTTCACAAAGTCCCGGAGGCATTTTTATAAATCAATCTAAATATGAAAATGAGATTTTAAAGAAATTTGGATTTGATTCTAGTGACCCTGTTGACACTCCCATGATAGAACGTACTAAACTGGATGAGGACCACTCAGGGATCATGGTAGATCAAATGAAATATCGTAGTATGATTGGATCCTCGATGTACCTCACAGCTAGCAGACCGGACATCTTGTTCGCTGTGTGCATGTGTGCTAGATATCAGGCTAAGCCTACTAAAAAGCATCTTGAAGCGGTTAAACGGGTCTTTCGGTATCTCCAAGGAACCATCAATATGGGACTTTGGTACCCGAAGGACAAAGGTATGTCACTAACACCTATGCAGATGCGATCATGCAGATGTCAAGATACTCGTCGTAAGTAATGCGTCGGGGAGGTGCTTTAGTTTTTGGGTGATAAGCTTGTGAGCTGGTCTTAAAAGAAGCAAATGAGTACTTCTATTTCCTCTACAGAGGCTGAATACATAGCCATGTCATCTTGTTGTGCTCAAATCCTATGGATGAGATCCCAATTATCTGACTATGGCTTTGAATTCAACAAAATCCCTCTGTACGGTGATAATAAAAGTGCTATTGCTCTCTCATGCAACAATGTTCAACACTCAAGAGCAAAGCACATCGACATTCGACATCATTTCATCAGGGAACAAGTGGAAAACAGTGTGGTAGAACTCTATTTTGTTAAGTCAGAATACCAGTTAGCAGACATCTTCACCAAAGCTCTTCCAAGAGAACGTTTTGAGTTTATTCTTCCTCGACTTGGCTTAAAAAGCCTTCAACCAGAAACACTCAAACGTCTTCTGGAGGAAGACGAGGAGTAAAGGTATTTCTTCATCCATCTTTTGTATATATTTATTCATAAAAGCAAAATACAAAATTATAAAACCAACAAAATCCAAATAGAAAAATATAAAACTTTCAGAAAATCTCAAAAAAAAAAATATATATATATATATATATATAATTTTGTCATATCTTTCTTGATTCGATATATATCTACGGTCTTTGTGCTGTCATTCAAATAATGACACGGGACTTTAGATGTTGTTCGAATGTTTTAAAAAAAAAAAGAAAATTTTTGGGAGAAAGTAAAAAAAAAAAAAATGGTTTATTGTCATTTCAGGCAGTAACCCGCTTTTCATAGAAAGAACAGAGCCATGCTTTATCTCATATTTCAAACCTAATGCTCTGATTCTAAAAACAAATGTTTGTCATTAACAAGACAAATGTTTAATTTCAAATATTTTTCCTTCTAAATGATTCCTCTGAAAAATATTTGCAATCTTATGAAAACTCAATTGTTTTGAAAACACTTCAGACTCTATTTTAAAAAAAAGAACTTATCAAGTGTCAAAATCTCAATCCATCAATCAATAACTTCCGTCATTGATTGAGGGGGAGAATGATTTTTCAATTAAATCAAAAAGTTTTTTTAGTTTCAAACAATTAGCACTTAAATGAGTAAGGTCTACTCTAGATGTTTTACAATATGTTACACAATTGGTTCCAGACCTTGGTTATTATTATGTTTTTAAAAGATAATCATGCATGTTCAATCAATGGAGTTTAAAGTCTAAAAATCCAATCCTTATCAGTTAAAACGTTTTCATAATCAAGTCACAATTCTCCTTAAAAAGCTTTCAAAATCAATTTAAATCTACAGAGATCACAAATCTCAAATGATTTGATAATTGTGATCGGGGGAGAATTTGTGATTTAAATTGGATTTAAAGTGATAATTCGATAAATGGTTTCATAAGTGTTTAGCATGTTTTCCTCTCCGCATGTGACAAACGATTTCAAATTTTCCATGCACATGTTGAGGGGAGCATCTACTTTAAACCTCAAATTATTGAAGCGTGATTGAATTGTCTCTAAGTGCAGGTTCCCTCTAATATGTGAAAAACTCTTTCAAACTTCGAGGCACATATTAAGGGGGAACAAAATTTTTGAAAACCTCATCCTTCCTCAAAATGTTTTATCTACTCAAATTGATTGGGAAGTGATGATGATCATTTTAGAAAATGTTAATCAAAAGATTGGACCTTTCATTCCTAATCTAACGATTTCAAAGATCTCTTGCCTCCATGTGCTAAACAAATTCTGAATTTTTATGCATATGTTGAGGGGGAGAATTTCTAAAATATCAAAACAATTAAGATACAAAATGCTTTGATTCTATATCACAAGTATCTTGATTGATTTTCAAATGGTTTTCAATTGGTTTCAAGGCGGAAGAACTACACCAAAAGACCGACCAACTCTACTTTATGCATGGTGATATAAGGATGATAAGGTTAGGTTGAGTTCCCATGATCCGCTAGAACCGGAGGGATCTACCCAGGGACAATCCACTAGATAGTGTAAAAGTCCTTAGGTATGATGGGAAAAAAAGGAGAAACGTGAGATATGGGAAGAGTGCGGACAGAGTCTGAGCTAGTACTGGAATAAACCCAACAAGGTTCTAGTAATGAAGTCTCTGTAAGCACTGAAGGGGTTGAAGAATGAAAAAGAACTGAATGAGAAAAGGGTGAAAACAAATAGCCCTCCAACTATTCAACCTTAGGGCATAAACCGGGTTCAATTCATATACTACTGGTGGTTACCAAGGTAACATCGGTATTGAAGACAAGACGTCATGGACCCAGTGACACACTGCACTTCAACTTTCCAAACCACTCAAGTTCCTCTTAAAAGGTCTTGTTTCATTCTCACAGGGAACCAACATAATCTATCGACTCTCTATTAGAGATGGTTGATATTGAAGAAGGAGACCCTCTCCCTAGTCTCCGGCATAGGAACCAAATGTGCACAATTGAGTCTAGAGCCACGAGATCATCAAATAAATCTCATTAGGACACTGTCAATGAAGACTCTCTATTTCACACAATGTGGAAAGAGAGAGTATATCTTATGAGTCCTACGCATTATCCTTGTGGTATTACCAGAACATCTGAGTGATATGCATACATGTTCACAATGAGGATGGAAAGCCTTCTGGAGCCAACATCAAACAAGCTCCTGGTAGGTGGCATGTGAGATCTATCCAATAGATCAACCATGTGACAACTGAACATAAACAATGGAGCGATTCAATCTTTTGAATCAATCCTGGTTCAGGTTATGGATTGACGGATACCTTTGAAAAACTGGTCGTTGTGCTTAAAAACTCTTTTCTTTAGCACATCGACTATGTACTCATGTCTCAAAATAAAAGGTGTTTATGATTGATAATTGATTTTCATTAAAACCCTCGTTGAATTGCAAAAACAATTTCTATTGAGCAATACACGATTGTTTTTCAAATATCTTTTCATCCATCAGTGAATCTCATTTTTCGTGGTTCACTCTTTCAGTGTTGTCTTCTTTGAGAGCGTTAGGTTTGAGAACGCTAGAGCAGCTGCGAAACCCTGTCAAGGAAATTCTTTGGAATTATACCTGATCACAGGCAGAACTTGTACTTGATCAACGGGGAACCGTGGGCCGTGTACCTCAATTCATCGAAAGTGATCAAAGACACTTTCGTATGCTTTGTTGCTAACTGTCCTATGCAGGTACACCCCGACGTTTGCAGCTGATCAGAATGAAGCGGTCAATCCATAGCCGCATGCTCACTCAACACATTCAGTTCAAAGAAATCATGATTAGTGCATCAATGACTCTGATATTTTCACTCAATGCTTGCTCTGCTGCTGCCAATATCATGAATCAACGAAAGCTTCCGCTACTCCGATAAGAATATATCATGATCCAGAATGTGAGCATGTCGGTCCAAATGTCACAACATCACATAATACCAACTCCACAATGGATGAGTCGAGATTAATGTGGTGATGATCTCAAAGGCTGGCTCAAACTCATTATCACGTGGATCGAGTTAAAGACCTCCACTCAGATTATCCAAACATGCAAAAATGAAGAATCAAAGACTACGAGCTTCAGAACAAAGAACATGAACAAGAATTCAAGAACTATCTCAAAGTAATATCTGTTTGTATTCTATGTAATTTCAATGTGTGTTTGAGGTGACCTCCCTTAGGGGGAGATTGTTAGGATTTGGAAAATACAGTCGTTAAAGTGTCGGTCACCTCAAGTATATGTAATCGTAAGAAAGCTCGTGGTCGTAGTTATTTGATGTTAAGTAGTATTTAGTTTAGTAACACCGTGACGGATGGGTCTTTACCCACTGTATGCCTGATCCACAGCCCGTCAGGTGGCGTTTCATGTAATGACTATAAATACTCTCTACCTCCCAAGGTAGAGAGTTGGAGCTCATAATAAGATTTTTCTTTCTCTCACTAAAGTTCCCAACTCTCTTCCATTTCTCTCTCTAGAATTTTCTCTCTCTAAACACATTGTACGCCTCATATGATTATGGTTTAGTGTATTTGTGAAATCCAATATGTTACAGGATCGAAGCAAAAGAAGTGTCTACTAACGGAGCTCCGGTCGAAAATAAAGAAAGTCACAATAAAGCCCCGAAGCATCCTTCGTGGGAAGGGTCAAGGAACAAACACAAAAACAGTGACAGGTTTACACCGTACCACAAAAACATCAACCATGGGCTCTTGGCTAATCTGTCCAAATCTCCAAGGGAGATACTTGCTACGGAAAAGGCTGCGAAGACCTTTGATCCTCCTCCTCGCTTGGCAAACAGAGGAAGGCCCAGAGATACTTCCAAATTCTGCTACTTCCATGACGATTACGGACACGACACCAACAACTGCAGAGAGCTCAAGAAACAGATAGAAGAGGCCGTGAAGTCCGGCCAATTGGGACATTTGGTGAAGGGTATAAAGAAAGGTAAAGACAAGGTCTCCGACACACAGTTGGGGAAAGATACCACACCTGTAGAAGCACCCATCCTCATGGTGTACAAGGATGACTCTGGTTTGAAAAGGAAAGAAACGGAGGAAGCCTTGTGCGGAGTAGGAGATGTCACTTTTCCTTCAATCACAGGGAAAGTTCTTTCAAATGACCCCGTGGTCATCAAGGTCTTGATCTCCAATAGAGAAGTAAACAGGGCCTACCTCGACTGCGGTAGCTCCTGCGAAGTTATCTACGAACGCTGTTTTCTAAAACTCAAACCTTCGATAAGGTCGAAGAGAGTAGATTCGAAGGTACCCTTAGTAGGGTTCTCAGGGGAACACTCATGGCCCTTGGGAGAAGTCCCTCTAGAGGTTACGATTGGAGAAGGAAGGCTAAAAAGAACATAAACTCTGGTTTTCACGATCGTGAGGTCTGAATCTCCCTATAACCTATTGATAGGGAGAACGGCAATGCAGAAGATGGGCATCGTTGTCTCAACCATACATGCCGCGATCAAATTCCAAACACCCTTCGGCATTGGAACGGTTTTCTCCAGCTATAAAGTGAAGGGGCCTACGGAATTAGGCAAAAGGATCAAACAGGTTTCGGAAGAGCCTCCGAAGGATGTTCTCAGTTTTACTGACGCTGAAGAACGTATTGTGGTAAATGATCTCTACCCTGATCAGACGGTGGTAATCGGAAAGCAGCTCCCAACCCCCTTTAAAGCAGAATTGGAAAAGGTACTACGTGCTAATGTAGATGTCTTCGCATGGACCTACTCTGACATGATGGGGGTCCCCAGAACTCTCATCATAGACGGAAAGCCCTTCGGCACTGAACACAAGTTCAATGAGTTCAAACATATTGAACCCATCAAACAAAAGCGTCGAAGCCTGGCTCCCGAAAGAAGCGTCGCCGCATGCAAAGAAGTGGACGAGCTTGTAACAGCAGGCATACTCAGAGAGGTGAAGTATCAAAATTGGGTGGCCAATCCGGTGATGGTCAAGAAGCATGATGGAGGATGGCGAATGTGCGTGGACTTCACAGATATTAACAAAGCTTGCCCGAAGGACTGCTACCCTCTGCCAGAAATTGATTAGAAGGTGGAATCCTTGTCAGGGTTTCAGCTAAAGTGTTTCCTAGACGCTTATAAGGGTTACCATCAGATACAAATGGCGGAAGAGGACGAAGAGAAGACAGCCTTTTTTACAGGAAAAGGCGTTTATTGTTACAAAAAATGCCTTTTGGTTTGAAAAATGCAGATGCCACCTACCAACGTTTAGTGGACAAAGCCTTCCACAAGCAGATAGGTAGGAATCTGGAGGCGTACGTAGATGATATGGTCATCAAGAGTAGATCGGAGGAGGACATGCTCTCTGACATCAAGGAAACCTTCGACCAGCTTCGCGCCATCAACATGAAGTTAAATCCTAAGAAGTGTTCCTTCGGCGTGGAAGAAGGAAAATTTTTGGAGCATATGATCACCAAGCAAGGTATTAAGGCCAATCCTTTGAAGGTCAAGGCCATCACGGATCTACAACCTCCTAAGTCCCTAAAGGAAGTGCAAAGTCTGAACGGAAAGCTAGCAGCACTCAGCAGGTTCTTATCGAAGGGTGCAGACAGATCTTTGCCGTTCTTCAAAACACTCAAAGGATGCACGGACAAAAAGACGTTCCAGTGGAGTATAGATGCAGAAGCAGCCTTCCAAAAGCTCAAGGATTTCATGGCTATTCTACCTACACTTACCGCCCCAATCAAAGGCGAAGTGTTGTTTATGTATATCGCAGCCTCCTTCGAAAGCATCAGCGCTGTGTTATTGGCAGAAAGGGAGAGGAAGCAAATCCCCATCTACTTTGTTAGCAGGGTTCTACAGGGAGCTGAGCTAAACTATCCAGCATTGGAGAAGCTAATTTTGGCCTTGGTCTATGCTGCGAGATGCCTTCGAAGGTACTTCCAAGCTCACCCCATAACCGTACTTACTGACAAACCAATTAAGCAGATACTTTTGAAGCCGGAGAAATCTGGAAGGATAGCTAAATGGGCTATTGAGCTAGGAGAACACGAAATTGAATACAAGGGCAGGAACTCGGTCAAAGGGCAAATATTGGCAGATTTCTTAGCAGAAACACCCTCCGAACCAAAGCATGACACAAAAGTTTCTGAAAAGAAGCCTAACAAAGAGGTCGAAGGGTGGAAACTTTATACTGACGGAGCCTCCAGCTCCGACGGTTCTGGCGCAGGTCTCATGCTTGTTGATCCCAAAGGGAAGGAGTACACTTATGCACTCCGTTTTGAATTCGGCTACGAACAATGGCGAGTCTGAAGCCTTGCTAGCAGGCCTCCGATTGGCCAAAGACATGGAGGTGGAAGACTTGGCTATTTTGTTGACTCGCAACTGGTGGCCAACCAGATAAAAGGCTCCTACGAGGCAAGACAACCTATGATCAAGCAATACCTGGATAAGGCCAAGGAAATGCTCGAAGGGTTCGCATCCTACAACATAGAGCATGTTCGGAGAAATCAAAACAAGAAGGCGGATGCACTTAGCAAACTGGCATCAATGGCATTTACTCATTTAACTAAGGAGGTTCTGGTCGAAGTGTTGGCAGATAGGTCCATCTTCCGAAAGGAGGTGTCTGACGTAATACAGGAGGAAGACTCGAATTGGATGACTCGAATTAGAGAATATCTAATAAGTGGTATCTGCGGGAAGATCAGAAGTTAGCTCGAAAGGTCCGCATCAAAGCACCGCAGTACATAATCATGGGAAATTATCTATCAGAAGATCCTTTATGTCCCCATGGCTTCGTTGTGTAGGATCTAGACAAGCTGCCAACATCATTCAAGAAGTGCATGAAGGATCCTGCGGACTTCATGCAGGGCCCCGCTCCGTTGTCTCTAAAATCATGAGGGTTGGATATTACTGGCCTTCGATGCACAGGGACGCTGTTGAAATCATTCAGAAGTGTGAAGCCTGTCAAGTACATTCAAGGGTTCCAAGGCTACCAAAACAAGATATGACTTCCATAGCCAATGGGGGATAGACATCGTAGGTCCGCTGCCAATTGCTCCTGGAGGAGTAAAATTCTTGGTTGTAGCCATCGACTACTTCACTAAATGGGTGGAAGCGAAGCCTTTGGCATCCATCACAGGCAGGCACATGGAAAAGTTTGTATGGGAGCATATTATCTGTCGGTTCGGAGTACCTCATATCATCATTTCATATAATGGGAAGCAGTTCGCCGAAGGGGTATTCCCAGTATTTTGCAGAGGTCTGAATATCAAACAATCTTTCACTTCCGTTTACCATCCTCAAGGTAACGGACAAGTGGAGGTTACTAACAGAGACATCATACAAGGAATAGAATGAAGGCTGGGATACAGTCACCACGGTTGGGTAGATGAACTACCTCAAGTACTTTGGGCTCATAGAACGCATACGAAGTCAAGTCACGGAGAAACACCTTTTAGCTTGACATATGTACGGAAGCATCATCCTTCGGAAGTGAGCATCGAAACAGAAAGGGTCATGAACTTCGAAGCAGCAGACAACGAAGAAAGACTCCGTAGTAACATGGACCTACTTGAAGAACGAAGGGAAATAGCCTTAATTAGAGAAGCTATCCATAAGCAAAAAATTGAAAAGTACTACAACAGTCGAGTTCGGCCTTCGACCTTCAAACCAGGGGAATACGTCCTCCGACTCAACAACGCAAGTAAGTACCATGGTAAACTAGGACCTACATGGGAAGGGCCCTACGTTATTAAAGAAGCACATGGCAACGGAGCCTACAAGCTGGAAACTTTGGATGGAGACGCTATTGATAGAACCTGGAATGGAACTACCCTTCGTAAGTTCTACGTATGAAACTTAAAATGTCTACGGACATTTTTTATTTTTCTTTCAATCAATGTATTTGCATTCTTCTCACTTGGGGAAAGAAGCATTAATGGTAGGCGTCTAGTATTCATTTCTTAAAATGATGTAATTCTCCCTACCCACTTAATGATATAACACATTTCCCTCAAATCTCTTGTTTCGTTCAATACAACAAAGATTTGCCCACCAAGTCGCTTTATAAGTTTCAATGTCGAAAGGGTGTACAAATACTAAACAACATGTCTTGCTCATATGCATAACGTCCATCTCAACTTCACATTAACTTTCCTATATGGCCTTAAGGTATTTTAAGCCTTTCGTTGCCCAAAGGATCAAGATGGAGTGGGTCGCGACCCTCTGCGATCAAATTATATGATTGCTAATATTCTTGGTGAAGTAACTACACACAATGAGGCTATGCATCTACCATACGCCTTAGGTTGTAAAAAATATTTTTTACGCAAGTAAAAATAAAAAGAAAAGAATCACACATGGCAAAATTCGAGCCCAAGTGGCTTCAATGTAGATTACTGACTAGTCTAGCTAGTCTAAAACAGGCCGAAGCCTTAACGATCCAACAAAATTTAATATTGTCTTAGGCCGTAGCCTACATCACACATACCACATGTTAATTGTTTCATCAGGCATGAAGCGTGGAAAGGAACACAGACAATTGTTTTAAACAGGGTACATACCACCCTGGGGATCAAATTACAACCACATGGTTTCCTTCATCAAACCTTGGAATGAGTGGGATCAGCTGAACCTGGGGAGGGAACCTTGGGTGAGGGAGTCTTCTTGGAGGAAGATGGAGGCTGGACTGTCCTTGGCTTCTTGGCCAGCAGGTCCTCAATTGAGGCCGCTGGGTCCTTAGTCACATCTGCAAGGAAAGGGAACTCTAAAGCAGTTAATTGATTACATGCATCATCATACTCTTTTTCATGAGTTGCCCTGTAGTAAGGAACTTTCTCCAGCACCACCGATTCCCCAGTCTTGGCTATCTCCTCAAAAGTGGTACACTTGCCATGGAAAATGGCAGCATTCACCACATTCCCAATGGCAAACCCCACATCATCGCTATGGTAAAGTTCTATAACGACATAGGAGATCACCTTGGTTACCAAGTCCACCCTGTCCTTCTTTAGCATTTTCAGACGAATGTTTAAACCATCTACCTTTTCTTTGAGCTTGATCTCTTGGTCCAGCAACTTTGCCCTCTCTTGTTCAAGGCCTCCACACTTGGATGAAAGAACAGATATCTGCTCTTTATAGCCTACGACCATTGAGCCTTCGACAATCAGCCTGCTGCATTCAGCTTCACTCGTTGCTAGTTGACCTTTGAGCTTTTCATTCTCAGCTCTGAGATCTTGCACCAAGGGGTTCTTGTCAAAATCTTCCAAGGCATCCTCACACTTCTTCTCCAAGACTGCATACTTCTGATCCCTAGCCTTCTCCCTTCTCAGCATAACATCCATTTCTTCCCGAGCTTTGGTGACAGCACGAAGCAGTTCCCTTGTCCTAGCGTTGAGTTGGTTATCTAGCATGCACTGTCAGACATAACTTTTGTCATGAAGGACGCAGAGCCTTTCTATGGACATGTTATCCATCACCCCCTTCCATTTGGGTGGGATCACATGGCCCACGATCTGGTGACAAGCTAAGGGAGAGGGAAGTTCTTTCGTATCAGGAAGTCCTGCAACATTTGTACATTTGTTAATATATTATTATTGGTACTTAAATTTTGTTCACAGGTAAGAAACTTTACCATGGATATCATCGCCGCTGGGCCCTTCAATGGCTGGAAATTCCACACCTTACCCTGGCACTCTTTTGTCGGGTAGTTCGAGAGGGAGGAGTAGGTAGGATGAGCTTCCTTTTCGAAGCAGACTTCACAACTTTAGCACTGGCACCTTTCCTGCTTCCGACCTCTCACCTATCTTTGGAGGGTCCTACGATGGCTAACTGTCCTTCGGAGACTGGTTCGTCAGAGTCAGCAACGTTCTCCACAAGTTGATCTTCCACATCTATGGGTTCCTTTGACGGATGAGCAGACGATACAAGCTCGATGGGCTGGGCTTCCACATCATTGTTGTTTATGGACACTGATGGGGAGCCCACGCCATAGCTTGTCTCTTGGGGATTCTTTGGAAGGAAGCTTACTTCCTTTGCACCACCAGCCACCACAAAGTTCCTGAACGACATCTCTGCACAAAGAAGCAAATAAGATAAATATCAAAAAGATAAGTTTTTATTTTTTATTTTAAATAAAAAAAGTACATACTTTCTCCATCACAAATAATCTCAGGTACCAAAGGAGACCCCTCCCATCTTTCAGCAATGCCAGCCATGAAAAGGATTGGCTCAGGGAATGTTTGGCAGTCAGCTGGATGACGAGCCAAACGTTGATACAAAGGGTTTCTTCTCACAGTATAGGGAAATGGATCGTTGAACCTTTTTTCATCATATTGAAATTCTGGGTTTAACAATGCAGAGTATGCCGGAGGGATCATGGTGTTTTGGATATAAAAGAATTTGCCTTTCCAGTTCCTTATGTTCGTAAAAGGCCTATCTATCAGAATGGGCACATCCCTTTCTCCCCTTTTGGCCAAGGTCAACCAATCTCCTCCCGGGTATAGATTCAGAAAACCCCTAAGCACAGTCAAGGATGGTTCGAACCCATAAGCTTTGCACATCACGATGAATGTTGTAAGCTTGGCTAGGCCAAAAGGGTTGAACCTAGAAATGTGTACCTCATAATACCGGAGGAATTCTAAGATCATAGGATGCAAAGGTATCCTAAGGTTGGAAGTGGTGAAGGCATGGGTATAAAGGCCTACATAATTTTCAGGGGCATCAAATATCCCTTGATTTCTACTCGGTAGCATGATTTTATGTTCCTTTGGAATCGGGTAATCAGTGAGGAACGCTTTAAGCTCCTCCCTTGTTAATGTGCAACCTTGTTGCTTTATTACAAATTTTTTATTGGTTGACATGGAGCCTTCTAAAATACACAATAATGTATTTGAAATACAGAGAAGAAGGAGCACTTTACCTTGTTTGACCGAAAGCTTGATCGGAAGAGGTTTTAGTAGGTGAAAACACTTGGGCGAGAGATAAACTTTGTTAGGGTTTTACTGTTTTTACATTTTATACCCTACAAGATGAAAAATCTCGGCCCTACACGCGTAATTACTTATCCCCTTACCACCGGATTTCAAAACTCTTTTAAATTTTGAAAAGATGTTCTCTTTTACCGAGGAAAAGGGGTGGTTAGGATAATTAGTTGCATTAATTACGGTCAATAGGCGCAAGACTTTTCATCTTCGTTCGTTTTTGTGACGAAGGGGAAGTTTCGTTCTTATTTATGAGTCGTAAGCAATATTTCTTGTTCGTACATATCACTTTCGACTGGGGGGCTTGATGACGTACCCTCCGATCAGGTCGAAGGACCCCCCTTCGGCCTCAGTCGAATTTGCATTACGAAGACCCAAGTCTTTCTTCATAAGTCATTGGTGGCGTAAAACCATTCATCATTGACATGGTTACCAGTTGGGAATCCGCCTGCCGAAGGCCTATGCCCTTCGGTGTCTTCTCTTGAAGATGCCAAGACAAAGAAGAACCTTGACTTGGTCTTCCCCCACGTGGGACGCTCCTCTTTACCCATGGTTATTTTGGTCATGGGTCATGAGTCATGGGTTATGGGTTGATCCATGGGTCTTTTACTAGATACAATGTATCTTATGAGTGCAATGCACCTAGTCACATGGGTATGGGTCAATACCATGGGTTATGGATATTATCCATATATGATCTAGGCATGATGTCATGCAATGGGTTATGGGTCAAGCTCCATGGGCTTTGGGTTGTACCCAACTATATTCAATGTATTTGGTCAATGGGTTATGATACTTAGGTTTCTACCCATTTATATTACCCAATATACTACATACTAGTTATGTGTATGTTTTACCCAAATATGTAAACACTAGTTGTTGTACATATGTAATCATAAAATTACTTATACTTGTTTTAGTGTTTTATGTGAAAATGTAAGTATGTTAGAAACTATTAGTTCAAACCATTTACGTATTTTATTTGTTTCGTTAAAATGATTTTACGTTTGTTATCGACAAAACATTAGAAGATCGTAAAATATAAATAAACATTTTTACGGCTTATTTGTATTAACAGAACCCTAAGATACTGCCTAAGACAACCAAAGTTCGGTTTAGGTTTTACTCCACAAAACTACCTCTCTAAAAATCTGAAAATTCGAATTCTATATATAGAGTTACAAAATGCGACGGCGTCACTCTTTATTTGTGACACCGTCGGATCGCCGCCATTAGGTTTTCGTCTTGGCCACGTCCACTTTGTGCGGCGTCACCTTATGGTTGTGACGCTGTCGGCTTCATCTTCTGACGCCGTCGGGATCCGAATCTAGGACGTATGAGTTGTGACGCCCTACTCTTTAAAACCTGATGCCGTCAAGTGCAAAATAGCAATTTCGCTACTGAGTCATCAAAAAGCATGTTGCGACGACTTCGCCCTTTGGCTGTGACGCAATCACCTTCATTTCCAGAAGCTTGAGTGTCTTGATCTTGAGTTTGGCCATTTTCTTCATATATTCGCGCCTTTTCGTCCGAATAAGTGTCATTCCAGCAATTTGCCTTCAAGAGACCTAAAAAGTGAAAAGGAACAAAATTAAGCATTAACGGATATAAAAGTGGTCGATTAAGAGCTTAAATGACCCCTCAAAAGTGTACCTTTTAAATCCTTATCAAATATCCCTACACTTGGTATTTGCTTGTCCTCAAGCAAAAGTGCTTTTTGGCTAATTAATTTACAAGTTAGGGGTCATGAAGCATTAGTTTAGAACAATTCACAACACGTATAAGCCCCGCAAAGGTCATATCAAGCACAAAAATTACATACTAGCACCTCACAAGTGGTGTTTGGATACTCTCATCTCTCGGGTGTATATGAAATATATCAAGTTGGAAATGGAAGATAAACACTCATTAACCGCTCCTAGTACATAGATTACCATAGGCTTGAGACTAGATCAAACCTCCATCGCTTTGGTGTAAGCACCTAGGAAAAACTATCGAAGAGGTCTTTTAAAGGGTTGTAACGTTAGGCTTATGGTAGGGAAACAAAGGGTTTGGTGGGATAGGCGATTTAGTGGTGGCAAGTCAAAAATCTTTATGTTACAAGCATGAAAAGAATGGCGTTGCTAAGCCAAGACTCGACTCTCTAAACTCTAGATAACTTTGAAACATAAATCGAAAGATAGATGCAGGATGGTAGCCCGTTTTTTTTTTGTGAACACTCTATTTTTTTTTTCTTTTTTCTCCTTTTTCTATTTTTTTTTCAATTTATTTATTTATTTATTATTTTTTTTCATACACTTTTACTCTACCATCCTCTACGATAACATCAAAATAATAGGGATTTATAGGCACATCCCTACACTTGGGTTTTTATTACTCTAACATTAATTTGACCCGAATTGAAAAGATCAAAACACTTGGAGTACATTATTACGTAAATAAAGGGAATTTGAATTTAACGTTCCTTCCCGTCACTCCATAAAATTTAACTTTTCCCATGAGTCCCAATCGTCCCAAAACTGTGTACAAATGATATGACTCGACTTAGCAACTTATGCAAGTAACTAGATAATTGAACCAAGGGTTTAGTATGATAACAATAATGCACTAAAAGTGAGTGCATACAAGGTAGGCTAAGGCGATTTGGGTGTACATGATAGGTCACTAGTTTTACAACACAAGCAATATAGAAAGAAATAGAGAGGCGATTGAACAAGATTCACACACACACACGAAATACTATGTTGGTTAGGCTTAGAATGTAATGAAGAGAATAACTTGAACAACCAACCCTCAAGTGAGGGTTATACAAGAGTATTTATAGGTGGGAAGCTAGGGCAACACTCCTAGTTCCCATCCTTTTCTTATTGGGCCTAAGCCTAAGCTCATGGGCCTTCTACATAAGCTTAAGGCTAAATAACAAACATAAAGGCCATAATTAAGCTATTACATGTAAATTACTAACACTTGATTAAGGTTTAGGAGTGATTCCAACAATCTCCCCCTAAGTGTTAGTGATGAATAAACGGTGAAGGTGCAGTAGTAATAGTAGCTTTGACGTCTTCTGACATTCTTCTTTCTTGTTAGAAGAATTGTCTTGATTCGAACAATCTCCCCAGTGTAGAGAGATAGTTTTCTTTGAGCAGTTCAGCTTTGACGTCATCTTTATCTTTGTTCTTTTGTTCTTTGTGGTTAAAGTGATAGTATGTTGTTGTCTGCATCTAGTCTGCTTCGCTGCTTCAGTGTCTCCACGTCTTTCTCCAACATGCTCACACACTCTTTAACGTTGGATTACGGTACTGATGAAGTTCTTTAAGTCTTTAACTTTGTAGATTCTTTGATTTGACGAAGAATTATTCTGACTTTTGTGTTGCTTTAAGATAGAACTTCTTTGATGATGTTGTTGGTGTGAACAAGTGGAAAATCTGCACGATCATTCCCTCGAGCTTCCATAAGAAGTAAACATTAAAACGGTTAGTAATAAGCGGATTCCGGCACTTACAAGTTTGAACATCGAGAGTGTTAACAGCATAGTGTGAAAACACAACTCTAATTCTTACAAAGGCGTTCCGAATCGAGTCCTTCAAGTAAGATAACACGATGTACCGAAGTACACCTACGATTCAGATGAGTTTCTGAGGTACACCGAAGCATCACCTCACGACTGTAGACCGTTTGAGACCACTAAGCGCAATCCACGGGAGTTGCCGAAGCGACCTGCTGTCAGGGCTGTTTGATGTTGACCCGGCAGGAGTTTCCATTCAATCACTGAGGATCACAAATGTGAACCTCTCATATATGTTCTCGACAGATTGCTAAGATCTGTGAACCTCTCATAACCTCTCATAAATGACTCGATAACGTACCACGTGATGAAATGTCAAGTGTACCTAATAGATCTTTTGATGAATCTCGTGGCTCTAGACTCAATAGTGCATTTTGGTTTTCCTGAGCGGAGACTAGGGAGAGGGTCTCCTTCTTCAATACCAGCAATCTCTAAGAGAAAGCGGATAGTTTACGTAGGGTTCCCTGTGAGAATGAAACAAGCTTCTGTTGAGAGAAACTTGAGTGGCTAAGAAGGTTTAGTGCATGCGTCACTGGGTCCATGACGAATTTTAATCTTCAATACCGGTGTCATCTAGTGACAACTAGTAGCATATGAATTGAACCCGGTGTCTGCCCTAAGTTGAATAATCTGGAGGGCTATTTCTATTCACCCTTTTCTTTGCATTTCTTTTTAATTCTTCAACTCCTTCTTTCTCCGATTCTCATTTCTCCTTTTTATCATCATACCTAAGGACTTCTAAATTCTAACTATTGGTAGTGTCCTTGGGTAGATCCCTCCGGCTCTGGCGGATCATAGGACGGTTATTCCTAACATTAATCTCCTTATAACTCCATTGCCATAAAACCATTTTCAAGAAAATCTCTCAAAGGGTTTGTAAATGAGAACATGTTTGAACCACTTGTGAGAGTTTTATCTTTTAGCATAAATACTCCCCCTCCACATGTGCTTAAGAGTTTTTACGGAAATCTGCACAGTGAGGAAAGAGTGCGCACTTTTGAATTGATCGACTCAAGATAGACATTCCCCCGCGAGACACGGTTACGTGGCATAGTTAAAGAGTTGCATTGTCAGCTTTTAGGTGATAACTAGCTCTAATAACTTCTTGAAGGTGTGGACAACCCCGAAAGGTTGTCAAACCCGTCAAGGTTCATGTCTACCAAGAGTTTCTCGAATGGTACATTCTACTCGGACAAGTCCTTTGCGAGATACGTTTACATCACTAGCGAACTAGCTTGAAATTATTACCCGTCCCGGACAATTCTTTTCGAGTTTCTAACAGTTAAGATCTCGTCAATTCACGGGTTAAAGTCTTTTCACACGAGAGTTCATATAGCAAAACACAACATATTTCTTATCACGTATTTTCTCCCCCTAAAAAATGGCATATAAAATGTTATTTTTGAAAAGTTGAGAATAAATATGACCATTTCGAGTGTTGCGGGAAGAATGACCACTTGTGAACAATTTGTGAACAAAGTTTTATGTCAAGTACTCCCCCTCAACGAGTGATATAAACGGTTGAGGTTTTGAAAAATCATAAGGGAAAGTACTTGTTCTTTTGAGCAAAACCTTGAAAAGTGAAAGGTTTGATAGGTTTTACTCAAAAGTAAGAAGCTTTCGCTCCTTTTATAAGGATTGTGGCACTGAAGCGTACCACAGGGTCCTTTATTTACAAGTACGGGTTGTACACTGTAATGTGTGCACAAGCCATCGACATTGAAAATCACACATCCAAAAGTATAATGAAAGAAGCAGTTCAAGGGGTACCAGGAAGCCCAGTGATGTTGCCAGGAGTGTGAATCGGGCGTTGAAAGCCAGTGATATTAATCCTGGGTCGACCACCACCAAAGCTTTCCAATCTTCTGAACTGATCCCTTCGATACAACCGTTCATCAATCATTGTGATGATCCTCCTCACATCCCTTTGATCCTGAGAATTCCATCGCTTAGGAGACCCAATCTTTTGACGTATATCCTTCAATCTGTAAGCTAATCCGTCCCTAACCATCTTCAAAGTGTGATCCGCAAACTTGTGAAGATCTCTACACGCCATCAAGCAATTTCTTTGAAGTTCACTGCGGTAAACGACGCCGAATGGTTTGCTGATGAGTGTATATTGTGAAAGTTTGTTGATGTCGGGAAGATCAAGCTGAGGTGGAGTGAAGTTGACACGGTCGATATGATTCAACTGCAAGCTGGAGATCTTCTACACGTTCTTTGATGACTATGCGTCTGATGAAGATGAGCAATGACTTGATGAATTCACATTGTATTTCGGTTGAAAATTGTCTCATGCGACCCTGTACTTTGGCAAGGTACATGTCTTCAATGTCGTTGATAGACAAATTCTCAAAGTCAGCTTCAGAGAATGCATAATATCTTTCGTCTTGTCTTTTGACGATAATATTCTTGAGAAAGGTGCAATCCCATTTAGACGAAAGATCAACGTGTTTGATGGCAACGATACTCTTAGTACTGAACACTGCATGTTGAGACTTCTGGACCTGGCAGCTTCTGTAGTAGATTCTTCGGCATTCTGGCCAATGGTGAATCCCATACATTGCATCACGGTCATACTCTGCCACGTTGTTGGAAAACATGTGGTTAGCTCGTTCCTCGATGGCTATGCAGTTTGAGTATTCGGCTGCCGAGAATGGAAGTGTCAGCGATGTAGCATATTTCCTTGAACCATCGCCACCGTGTAGAAGAAATTCCAAGTCTTTGTTGAAGAAATATCTGAATGGAATCCTAGGCTGATCAGGTTGGCCAATTGTAGGGAGAGGTTTAGACCAGTCTGTGTAATATGGAGGATTGTCCCGTTTGGTGAAGTCGATGTTTGCTTTTGGGTTGAGCCAATCCATGTTGTTAGACATGGCTCGTGCAATATTATCAAGGTGATATTCGACCTCGATGGCACTTTCCGAGCTGTCTTTTAGAAGTTGAAATTCTTCATTCTTGATTCGCTTCAACTCGGATTTCGTCATCTTCTTCACACGGAATTTTTCTTGTAGAAATTTCGTATGCTCCAATGTACTACATTCTGTAACCTCTTGACCTTCAGTTGGGTAGGGAGTGGAATTAACAAGTGTAGAAAACCATTCAAATTCCTCTGTGTTATCTTCATCTAGCCAGGATAGGACGTCAGCCTTGGGCGCATTCTTCTTCTTTTTCTTAGGCCTAGATGAGGATTCTGGTTTCTGTACTTTGTTGGGAGAGGCGGGTTGTTGTTGGGGCTCATGGTATTCCTCATCGTCACCACCCGTATACTCAAAGTGATCACCGGTTTTCTGAGTCTGGGGTGGTAACTCAGAATCCTGAGGTTTTTCAGTAGAAGAACGAGGAGGAGGTCTTTTTTGTGCTGGAGTCTTTTGGGGTGGAGGTTGCATTGAAGATGATTCACCAGACTTCTTCGGGCGTTTAGGCTCGTTGTTCTTATCCTTATCCTTGTCATCATCGTCTCTTGGACCTTTTGGCCTTTCACTTCTTCTGCATGCAGATTTGAGTTGGTATTCCAGCAATGCTTCCAATAATTTGCTTTCGTGAGAAGCAAGTGATGCAGATCGTTTGGACATTTGATCGACCAGCCGGTCAACTAATTCAGCATCAGAAAAGATTATGGGATCAACTGGATTGATATTAACAAGCATTGGAGTTGATTTCATGGTTTGCTTAGCCAGATGAAGTAGATTCAGATAGAGTTGTTTGGTGAATAACTCCTTTGTAACTTTAGGAACAATGTCAAGAAGGTGCTTGTGAGTGTACCCTTCGATCATTTTGTTCAATTCCCCTTGCAGATCTTGTTTCAGCTTCTGCATGTACTCCATTTCTGCTATTCTCTTGTCATTCTCATCATGAAGGTACGTTAACTGGTCAGCAATAAAATTTAGCTTTTTGTAAAGCATGTCTTTCTTTCTAACCTGTTTGACCGCATTCACAATTCTTTCATGAGTATGAAATCCAAGATCGAGGTGGCTTCTTTACTGATTTGGATGTTGATTTGGTTGATCTTTTTTATGGTGGTGGTGAAGAATGAGAAGACGAATCTGATGATGAAGAGACATGAGGAGACTCTGGATCCTTTGGAGGTGCAGAGATTTTCTCCTCTGGCGAGCGGATTTGTCTAGCGAAACTTATCATAATCATATCATCTCGACTTTTCTTTCTCTACAGTCTTTTCTGTCTCGGTCTTTTCTTTGTCACCCTCATCTTCTCGGTGATCTTTATCGGGTTCCTCAAAGTCATGCTCAATAGTTTTTTCCACGGGCTTTTGTTGTTGCTCCAAAGTGGTGGCACGGATCCCTTATCGTCGATTAACCGCATCGAGGATCGGTGAAGGTTGATTGCACCACTGACCCTCGGGGCCACCCATTTGATCTTTTGCAAATTCTTTTGCCACGTGTTGGAGTCTAAGGAATTTGAAATTCTTCCTATATGAAGTATCCATTGCTTCTTCTTCATCTAAGCTTTCTTCATAAGGCACAAGTACAGGAGTCTTCCCTTTTCCTTTGTCATCTGGTGGACTTGGAGGTTTAGGCTGCTGATGGAGGTGCTTCGTTGATTCAGTAGAAGATCTCTTCGATGCGATTGTGTATCTTCGAGCTTTCGTCCACAGGCTCTCTTTGCGGTTCAGGCTCAGACTCGGGAATGGGAATATGAGTAGCTTCCTTAGCGAACAGTCCTTTTCGTGGAGGATTCCTCTTGGGGATTATCCTCGACTTTCGATACTTGCAAAGCACTTCACCTTGCCTCTTCTGGTTCTCCGTATAGGTGTTCCAGAAGACTTGTCATTGAGATGACCAACTTTATCTTCTCTTACTGCGACCCGATACCTTTTGTATGTCTCGAGCTTTTTGATTTCAGTTGTCAGAAGGTGATCAGGTAACACAACACCCTGTTTCTTTGTTGACGATTCCTTGATTCTGACTGATAGGATGGGTTCAATCAACATGTCGTGATTGTCAGGGTCATTGAGCCTCTTGTGAATATCAGGATGAAGTCAAGTGCTCTGGATCAACAGCTTTGTGTATACATAGGGAATATTTGAGCCAAGCTTTTTGAAATGACATCATATCATCCCATATCGAGCTTCAATTTCGATGTCCTTCTTGTTGATTAATGACCAAAATATTTGCAGCTCCATGAGCTTGGGATGCTCATAGCCATTGTCACGACCGAAGACCGACTTGGTGATGATGATGTATAGGGTTCTCCACGGTTGAGGAATGTTCTTAAGCTCCACATGAGAATGCTTAGTGATAATTCCTGAAGCTTCATCGTAGCCAATATCCATCGAATTGCGAACTGTCTCTTCAAAGATAGGTGTGGCATAGAAGTCGGTTGGCTCGATATCGGGGAATAAAAGAACGGCCCGTAAATCTGCATGTGTGATGGTGATTTGTTTGTGATTTAACGTCACTGTCACCGCACTTTGACCTTTGATCCTTTGCATTGAATTCCAGAATTGTGGTATGTAGATCTCCGTGCATGTAGCGAGTGTGAGAGCATGTTCTGGTAGGGATGATTCTTTAGAATATCCACAGCAATCAACCAAGAAGATTCTGAGCATGTGAGGGTTTCAAAGTCAACTCTAAGATTGTTCTTTACAATCTTTCTTGGATAGCCATTAGGGAAGATATCGGCAATTGTGAGAACCTCAGGTGCATCCACATTCATTTGAGCAGCCATGTCGTGATCTGAAATAACATTAGCCAAAAGAACCAACATATCGAAAGACATAATGTTAGTCAACAGAAGGTTTTTATTGTCTAATTATTGAATGTACTGTGTCATTGATTGTTACGAGTCCTAAGTCACTTGTATGTCCAATAGTTCAATGACGTCGTGAAACGTTTCGTGAGTTAGTTAACTTTAAGTTTTAAAGTTTATGTTATCACATATTTTCACAACACATTATACATTTAAGCTTATTAGTGACGGTATTGGTTTCGTGACGTTATGATTTATTTATTTACAAGTTTGCACGCGTAACAATTCATAACGAAGGTTTGATCAAGGCTTATGCGTAGAAATGGTAGCTTATGCGTAAACAAGATAAGTATACGCGTAGACGTAAGCTTATGCGTAGGATCCTGACTTACGCGTAAGAAATATTATGCGTAGGAACAGGAGGACCTTATGCGTAAAACTTACGCGTAGGCGTATATAAACCTTATGTCACACCCCCAAATTACCTGTTTTGCAGCGGAATGGAATTCCTGGGGATTGACTGTCATAGCATCACAGTTACAGATATATTGAACGACCTAAAGTGTCGTTTGGAAAATACATCGTTTGATTTAATAAAAAAATCAGAGTTTATAAAGTGTAGGTCCCAAATGAAAATCAATTTGTGCGGAAATAAATTTGTTACAATCCAAACGATGTTTTAAAATGCATAAATCCCATGTGTGACGCGTCGTCACCACGACCCTATGATAGGTCCACATGCATGCCATGAATTGAATGCCTTAGATACCTGAGATAAAACATGCTAAAAAGTGTCAACACAAAGGTTGAGTGAGTTCATAGAGTTTGAGTTGAAATGTAAAGCCTTTCAAAATCGTTTATGCAGCAAAGGCATTGCAAATCCACTCAGTTCCAAGTTCTTCCCATACAAAACTTGCAACCTGTGTGTTTACAACCCATTGCCAAAATATGTATAGTTTATGTTCAAACGCATGATGTCAAATGAATTCACATAACAGTACATTACTTAATCTATCAATATTCAATCGATATAACACATATGAGTGTTGTTTCAAATAATACCAAGACATTTAGTTCAATGATTATACCAAGACCTTTAGCTCAATGATTATACCAAGACCTTTAGCTCAATAATAATACCAAGACCTTTAGCTCAATGATAATACCAAGACATTTAGTTCAATGATTATACCAAGACCTTTAGCTCAATGATTTATGATATAGAATATGACTAAACATTCAGTTCAGATAAACATATAGTTTGCAAATAGTCATGAATGTCATAAAAATAGTTGAGCATGTATCTCCCCCAAAGAGTTTAATAAAAGTATTAAAACAATTGAAAATGGGGCTATGGAACTCACATGGACAATGATGTGATGGCAAAAGTGGATACACCGAAATGTAGCGTGAATCTCTAAACTTGACCTATTATGAATGATATGATATGTAATAAGTCATGATGTAATGTTACGCATGCAATTCAGATGATATCTATACCACTTGTGAATTTTTGAAAATAATATTTCTCGTCGAGAAATAATCTCATAACGTCTTGACCATTTTTAAATTACTCCAAATGTATTTACGTTGAAATGATATCCTACGATAATCATTTAGTGATTTATTAGGAAATTATAACTTTTCGTCGTAAAATAATGTCGTTGAAAATTTTCATGAAAGTGACTAAACGACCTCGAAAAGCTAGTCGTAAAATGGTGTACGTCGAGTGTTAAGAAACGAACCCAACGGTTTTGGGAAGCTTGTATCATTGTCTCAAAGTTTTAGTGTTTAAGTTTTCATCCTAGAGGTCTCGATCATAGAGAAAAGTATAGGTAAAGTATGGTACTTGTGTACAAAATAATGTTTAAGGATGGTTTTCGGCAAAATTTAAGTGACCGTATCTTATTCGTTACAACTCCGCTTGACAAGTGGTTTGACATTTTGAAAAATATGCTTGGCGAACTTACTTTTACTAGAAGACATCACTTTATATAAATTACTTCGTCATTGTTAAAAACGACCCTCAACATGGTCCTTGGTGGCCGTTATATTTGTCTATTAGAAAATATATATGTTACACTTGTACTAAAAATTACGGCAACTTGTTTAAAATGTGAATAACTTAGTCGTTATAAGTCCGTTTTCTACGTTCTTTATATCCACGGAATCGTGATAACATATACTAATATATTTTTGATAAGTCGACACATTTAACAACGCTTAAGACTCATTTTGGACTCGTAAAAAGTCGAGACAGCATGCTGAATTTTCTGGAATTAATAGTTTTCGTCGTCAAACTTCAAAATAGCATAACTTTTTCGTTATAGCTCCGTTTTAACCCGTTCAAGCGGCCATGTTTTCGTTTTAAAGTATATTTTCCAAATATCTAGCCCAAAATATTTTGCTTACTGTCGAAAATTCCAGAATTTCAAAATAAGGACAGACCCTTAATTAGACTTGTCGAAATGAGTTTTTCACGCGTAAAACCTATTCTAACCAATTCAAAACAACTCCGAAGCTATTCTAATCCTACCATACACCTTCTTAGGGTGTCATGGGTTCCTAGGCATCACCAAAAGTGATTTATAACAAGGAGTAATTATAGGATGACATAAATATATATAACTCTTAAAAACATGTAAAAGTGGTATAAACATCCATGAGACTTGCATGTTTTCTCAAATATGATGAAATGAATATATCAATGAATATGAAATATGATGATGGATATGGATGCTTACTAGTAAACTTGATGAGGTTTACGAGAACAAAGGATTTTTCCTAATCACCTAAGGTTTTTATTGCACAACCTTAATCAAGAGTGATACTAGAGTGAATAAAACTTGTCTTGAAAATATTTTGATGATCCCTTCTTGGTCCTAGGTGTGGCCGGTTTTGTGAGGAAGAGAGGAAGAAATATATGTTTTGATCTTTTCACTTGGATAATGAATGAATGTGTTAAGTGTTTGTAGTATAATACATTAACACAAGTAGATATTATGCACACCCAATGACTCACCCCCCCCCCCTTGTGTCGACAAGGGGGTTTAGTCATCCTTTAATACATTTTTTTATTTTTTATTTTGCATAAGTGTAATAATATGTAAGTTAATTGAAGACTTGTAGTAAGTTGTGTACACATTTGAGTATTTAGGGTAGCGTTAGATAAAAATAAATTTTAACGGATCAAAATAAAATATATTGAAGTCATAAAAATTATAAAAATACATTTCTTGCAAGAATTGAGTGAATAAATATTTATCGGGTTGAATTTACGAAAACCGTCGTAATTATATAAACATAACAATTTATATACGAAATAAATTGAAAACATCGGGTAAATTAATAATATAATTTTTATAGTCTTAAAATGAGTATAAAAATATATTAGGAATATTTTTGGAATTGTTGGATCAAATATTCAAAATAAATGATTACGCGATAGCGTTTATTTAATAGGAAAATAAACGTTGAATGAAAAATGCAAAACCATGCATGAACTAATATGATGATAATGATGCTAATGATATGTAGACTAAACCTAGTCTATATGAAATGTCCTTGATGATATGTTCATGAATTCGCAGCTAAACCATTAAAGTTACGCGAATTTGATACTCGTAAACGTAGTTTACGATAAATGATGAAATAGTGAAACTTTTAAAGTTTGTAAAATGACCTGAAATTACGAGTTGTCACATTCGCCCAACCAAAAAGGAATTCAGTCCCTGAATTCAGTTCGTGTTAGTCTATCGAATTTTTGAGTTTGTGATGAATAACGAGGAAAGAAGACATGAAGAGGTGTCGTTATGGTTATCGATGATTTAGAGCGTACAAAACATCATAGTAAAGAAAATATTGGATGAATCTCCCATGAATAACACTTTGACTTTTATGAATATGTAAAAACCCTGCTTGCACTAAGACTTATAAATAACTGCTCCCAACATAACATGATCCCTCCAGAATTAGACATAGTTAGCTAGGCTATGTATAATTAAGGAACGATATCCCTCCAGAATTAGACATAGTTAGCTAGGCTATGTATAATTAAGGAACGATAATGTGACGTTCGGTTTTGTTGTTATAACTCTCGATGTTTACAGAGATCTAAACCTTGTAAGTGATAACGAATCAGAAGGAAAAGAAAGTACGCTTAATGAGAATATTTTACAACGAGTGGTTTATCAAAAGTAGTACATCTTAAGTCATAAGATCCGAATACGATGGAAGACATAAACTTAGTACGACATAGTACATAAGGAAAATTAAGACTGTTAGTTTCCGAACTTCTTCAGTCTTCCGCATTGTTGAGACCATGACGAGCTTCTCCTCTTTCTAATATGTATGCATTCCCATGAGCACCTTCAACTTGTTGACCTTGGTTTTGAGGACATTGATTCCGATAGTGTCCTTGCTCCCCGCATTCGTAACATGTAACTATGGTCTTGCCTCTACAATTCCTGGCATGGTGTCCTAGTTTTTGACACTTGTAGCACTTAACAGGACAAAGACCCGTGTGATGATACTTACATCGATTACATAGTGGGTAGTTTCCAGCATAACCTCTGCCTTCTATTGATGCAGCAACATAAACCATTGCGGTTTCTTGCCCACTATTCTGTTGTTGATGACGATTAGTGTTACAGTTTTGGTTGTCGTTATCATAACCTTCCTGGTCATTTTCCCATTTCCTTTTGTTGTTGCTAGTTTGGTTGTTGTGGTTTTTTTTACGGTTATTGTTGATAATGTTTTCCCCTTTCACGACTTGAGCCATGAGTTTTTGAGTTATCCTAATAGTTTCTTCAATTGTTTGTGGATCGGAAGAAGTTACATCTCCTTGAATACATTGTGGAAGTCCTCCAATGAAATTTTCCAGTAGTTTCTCATTGTCCAAAACCATTGATGGACATAGTGCAACCAATTCTTGAAACCTCCTAATGTAGGTCTCGATGTCATAACCAACAGTCACTAACTCATAAAATTCCGTTTCTAATTTCTTCACCTCCGTGCGTGGACAATACTTCTTTGTCAACAACCTCTTGAATTGATCCCACGTGAGTTTGTAAGAATTTTCGATACCAATAGGCTGCGCATACGAATTCCACCATGACATTGCGCCATCTAAGAGTGTACCAGTGGCGAACTTCACCTTGTAGTCATCTGGGCAATTGCATAGAAGAAACACATACTCCATCTTCTCAAACCATCGAACCATAGCAGTGGCTCCTTCTGTGCCTTTGAACTTTGTAGGATCACAGTTCTTAAAGTCCTTGTATGTACAATTTCGAACTCCAGATCCTCCTGCAGCTCCTGTAGCAGTAGCAAGTCTAGCAGCTTCAGCAGCAGCTGTGGCCTCAGCAGCAGCAGCTACCGTTGCTCGTTCTTTCCTTAGTGCCTCGGCTATACTATCCTCTATATACCTTTGGATAGCAGCTGGTGTCATTTCTGGTGCAGCTTTCTTCGGTGCCATAACTCTTCAAGATAAGAGGAAAGGTGAGACGTAGCAAAGTCCTATGTTAAGAATAAGCGCTCTAAAGAGATGTGATGTGAGGTGATAAGTTTGAGGTTACTTTTCAAAATAATCGACGGGTTCCCAAAAGATGGGTTATGAGGTGTCGTAAGAGCTTCAAATGTATGATAGTCTAGTGACTTAATGCGTGAATAACGTGTAACTCGACATGTTAGTGGTGAAACAAAGGAGTGAGAGTGACTTTGCCCTACTTAAAGGTTTATCTCGGCATTCGACGTTATCGGTGATGAATCAGCTGATATTAAAATTGTGATAGGGAATGACAAGGCATTCTCCACGTTGGAGTAGGAGGAAATGATAATGGGATGGGTATTTAAAGGCATCTATGTGACAATCGATTTGAAATGAAAGTAAATAACTCGAAAAATGTACGTATAAACCGCATGTAAAGTGAACATGCACTTATGATGAAATGATAAGATGCTATAATGATGTAGTTATAGTCTAGGGTCAATGATGCAACCTAGTTCTCTATAACTGAAGCTCTGATGCCAATCTGTCACACCCCCAAATTACCTGTTTTGCAGCGGAATGGAATTCCTGGGGATTGACTGTCATAGCATCACAGTTACAGATATATTGAACGACCTAAAGTGTCATTTGGAAAATACATCGTTTGATTTAATAAAATAATCAAAGTTTATAAAGTGTAGGTCCCAAATGAAAATCAATTTGTGCGGAAATAAATTCGTTACAATCCAAACGATGTTTTAAAATGCATAAATCCCATGTGTGACGCGTCGTCACCACGACCCTATGATAGGTCCACATGCATGCCATGAATTGAATGCCTTAGATACCCGAGATAAAACATGCTAAAAAGTGTCAACACAAAGGTTGAGTGAGTTCATAGAGTTTGAGTTGAAATGTAAAGCCTTTCAAAATCGTTTATGCAGCAAAGGCATTGCAAATCCACTCAGTTCCAAGTTCTTCCCATACAAAACTTGCAACCTGTGTGTTTACAACCCATTGCCAAAATATGTATAGTTTATGTTCAAACGCATGATGTCAAATGAATTCACATAACAGTACATTACTTAATCTATCAATATTCAATCGATATAACACATATGAGTGTTGTTTCAAATAATACCAAGACCTTTAGCTCAATGATTATACCAAGACCTTTAGCTCAATAATAATACCAAGACCTTTAGCTCAATGATAATACCAAGACATTTAGTTCAATGATTATACCAAGACCTTTAGCTCAATGATTATACCAAGACCTTTAGCTCAATAATAATACCAAGACCTTTAGCTCAATGATAATACCAAGACATTTAGTTCAATGATTATACCAAGACCTTTAGCTCAATGATTTATGATATAGAATATGACTAAACATTCAGCTCAGATAAACATATAGTTTACAAATAGTCATGAATGTCATAAAAATAGTTGAGCATGTATCTCCCCCAAAGAGTTTAATAAAAGTATTAAAACAATTGAAAATGGGGCTATGGAACTCACATGGACAATGATGTGATGGCAAAAGTGGATACACCGAAATGTAGCGTGAATCTCTAAACTTGACCTATTATGAATGATATGATATGTAATAAGTCATGATGTAATGTTACGCATGCAATTCGGATGATATCTATACCACTTGTGAATTTTTGAAATAATATTTCTCGTCGAGAAATAATCTCTTAACGTCTTGACCATTTTTAAATTACTCCAAATGTATTTACGTTGAAATGATATCCTACGATAATCATTTAGTGATTTATTTGGAAATTATAACTTTTCGTCGTAAAATAATGTCGTTGAAAATTTTCATGAAAGTGACTAAACGGCCTCGAAAAGCTAGTCATAAAATGGTGTACGTCAAGTGTTAAGAAACGAACTCAACGGTTTTGGGAAGCTTGTATCATTGTCTCAAAGTTTTAGTGTTTAAGTTTTCATCCTAGAGGTCTCGATCATAGAGAAAAGTATAGGTAAAGTATGGTACTTGTGTACAAAATATTGTTTAAGGATGGTTTTCGGCAAAATTTAAGTGACCGTATCTTATTCGTTACAACTCCGCTTGACAAGTGGTTTGACATTTTGAAAAATATGCTTGGCGAACTTACTTTTACTAGAAGACATCACTTTATAAAAAGTACTTCGTCATTGTTAAAAACGACCCTCAACATGGTCCTTGGTGGCCGTTATATTTGTCTATTAGAAAATATATATGTTACACTTGTACTAAAAATTACGTCAACTTGTTTAAAATGTGAATAACTTAGTCGTTATAAGTCCGTTTTCTACGTTCTTTATATCCACGGAATCGTGATAACATATACTAATATATTTTTGATAAGTCGACACATTTAACAACGCTTAAGACTCATTTTGGACTCGTAAAAAGTCTAGACAGCATGCTGAATTTTCTGGAATTAATAGTTTTCGTCGTCAAACTTCAAAATAGCATAACTTTTTCGTTATAGCTCCGTTTTAACCCGTTCAAGCGGCCATGTTTTCGTTTTAAAGTATATTTTCCAAATATCTAGCCAAAAATATTTTGCTTACTGTCGAAAATTCCAGAATTTCAAAATAAGGACAGACCCTTAATTAGACTTGTCGAAATGAGTTTTTCACGCGCAAAACCTATTCTAACCAATTCAAAACAACTCCGAAGCTATTCTAATCCTACCATACACCTTCTTAGGGTGTCATGGGTTCCTAGGAATCACCAAAAGTGATTTATAACAAGGAGTAATTATAGGATGACATAAATATATATAACTCTTAAAAACATGTAAAAGTGGTATAAACATCCATGAGACTTGCATGTTTTCTCAAATATGATGAAATGAATATATCAATGAATATGAAATATGATGATGGATATGGATGCTTACTAGTAAACTTGATGAGGTTTATGAGAACAAAGGATTTTTCCTAATCACCCAAGGTTTTTATTGCACAACCTTAATCAAGAGTGATACTAGAGTGAATAAAACTTGTCTTGAAAATATTTTGATGATCCCTTCTTGGTCCTAGGTGTGGCCGATTTTGTGAGGAAGAGAGGAAGAGATATATGTTTTGATCTTTTCACTTGGATAATGAATGAATGTGTTAAGTGTTTGAAGTATAATACATTAACACAAGTAGATATTATGCACACCCAATGACTCACCCCCCCCCCCTTGTGTCGACAAGGGGGTTTAGTCATCCTTTAATACATTTTTTTATTTTTATTTTGCATAAGTGTAATAATATGTAAGTTAATTGAACACTTGTGGTAAGTTGTGTACACATTTGAGTATTTAGGGTAGCGTTAGATAAAAATAAATTTTAACGGATCAAAATAAAATATATTGAAGTCATAAAATTTATAAAAATACATTTCTTGCAAGAATTGAGTGAATAAATATTTATCGGGTTGAATTTACGAAAACCGTCGTAATTATATAAACATAACAATTTATATACGAAATAAATTGAAAACATCGGGTAAATTAATAATATAATTTTTATAGTCTTAAAATGAGTATAAAAATATATTAGGAATATTTTGGAATTGTTGGATCAAATATTCAAAATAAATGATTATGCGATAGCGTTTATTTAATAGGAAAATAAACGTTGAATGAAAAATGCAAAACCATGCATGAACTAATATGATGATAATGATGCTAATGATATGTAGACTAAACCTAGTCTATATGAAATATCATTGATGATATGTTCATGAATTCGCAGCTAAACCATTAAAGTTACGCGAAATTGATACTCGTAAATGTAGTTTACGATAAATGATGAAATAGTGAAACTTTTAAAGTTTGTAAAATGACCTGAAATTACGCGTTGTCACACCTTACGCGTAAGGCTTACTCGTAAGAGTTGACCTTATGCGTAGAGGTCACTGTTTACGCATATCATTCACAGGATACGCGTAGTCCCTTTGTAGAACCTTACGCGTAACAGTTACGCGTAAGATTTCTCTTACGCATAACTTTCTACACGTAAGGTGATCCTTATGCGTAGAAGTACTAACAACCTTGATTCTGAATGTTATGAGTAGCAAACCGGAAATAACATCATCATAGCATCAATTTCAACATTATCATTCATTATATAACAGATCATGGCATAAAATACTCTCAAACAGTTTACGCGTAGAAAGGCTTACGTGTAAAACTTAAACCCTAAATTCAAGAATTACGCATAACAATTCTAGCCAAAGAAATTGCACCAAACATTTTCTGGTAGTTCTTATATGTCATGTAAGTGTAATAGCCAAGTATTAACATCCAATTCGCAGTGAATCAAAAAATACCCAATTCTTAAGAACATTAAACCCTAAATTCTAATTTGCAATCAATTAGTGTATTTGGGTTGTTTCAAAGCATGGATATCATCAATTCACTATCATATCAACCTCACACAACAATCTTTATGACCAAAAAAACGTTCACATTTGAAAATACCCAAAACCACGCATAAACCCTAATTTCACAAATCATTCAATTCGTGATTCTGGGTGAGTTTTGATGATTAAAACGGTATCATTGATGTATTAGAAACGTTTTGACACTGTCCTTTTAACCATAAACACACAATCTTGATCATGTGTTCTTACGCGTATGCGTAGAACACAAAAACAAGATTATACAACGTTTTGACCGTTGGATTCATGTAAAAATCAAAACCAATGTTTAAAAACACGTTAAGATTATGAAACAACTTACAAAATGATGATCCAGAACACGGATTTGATGAACGATTCTTAGGCGTAGGATGTTTTAGGTGTTAGTGTAATAAATGTGAAGTGAAAGTGTTAGGTGGGCTGTTTTTATTAAAAATGACTTTAAGCTTTTTGCAGTTTTGGTCCCTCCATCTTTTCCTTTTTCATCCAAGGCCATTTAACTTCCATTTTGGTTTCCAAACGAAAGATTTTAAGAAAGAAACTTGACGACACTTCCCCTCGACTTAAGAAAATAATGAAAGGTTATAAATTTTAGTCCGAGGAGTGTCAGTTAAGCCATAAACTTTACCACCATTTATAAAAGAAACAACCAGAATATGGTAACATGCAAGTACATGGATGTTATGAAACAGTTAAGTAGATATTTTCTCCCCCTCAACACTTGATCGGAAAAATACTGAATTTTGAAAGATTACAGTGTTGACGGAAGAAATGTACTTGCCATGTTGAAAGAAAAAATAGATAGAAGAATATTTTTGTTGTTTTATCAGGTTTTATATTTTTGTATTTTGTTTTTGAAAAGATATTTACAAAAGAGATTTTTGTGTTTGACAGGTTTTTAAGACTGTTTTAGGAGGTCATCCAATTCCTCTTGAGTCAAACACCTCATACCAATCCGGTGGACCAACTCATTAAACCTAGCAGGAGCTAAGGCTTTGGTGAGAAGATCTGCCAATTGGTATTCTGTACCCACGAAGTATAATTCAACTGTACCCTGTTCCACGTGGTCCTTGATGAAATGATATCGAAGCTCGATGTGCTTTGATTTTGAGTGTTGAACTGAGTTGCACGAGATCGCAATAGCACTCCGATTGTCGCAATACATAGGGATTCTGTCAAATACGTAACCATAGTCTTTGAGTTGTGTTCTCATCCAAATGACTTGAGCACAACACGCCGACATGGCTACTTATTCTGCTTCAGTTGAGGACAGCGACGTACAGTCCTGCTTCTTCGATTGCCATGATACCAGTTTATCACCAAGAAATTGTAAAGCTCCTGAAGTACTTTTCCGTGAATCTAAGCATCCTGCGTGGTCAGCGTCTGAAAAAGCGATTAGTTCAAAACCAGAATCCTTCAGATACCAGATCCCTAAATTAATGGTTCCCTTGATGTATCGGAGGATTCTTTTAGCCTCAGAGAGGTGGGTTTCAGTTGGTCGTGACTGATAACGGGAGAAAAGATATACAGCAAAGACAATATCAGTCTGCTAGCTGTTAGATACATGAGAGACCCAATAATACTACGGTATTTTGTAGGGTCCACCAATTTCCCATGTAAATCAGCGTCTAGCTTCTTGGTATGAGCCATTGGTGTGGCATAAGTGTCACATGTATTCATTCCAAATTTGTTTAACAATTCAAGGGCATATTTGGACTGACTCAAGAAAATACCACGGGGTGTTTGATGAACTTGTAATCCTAGAAAGAACGTAAGTTCACCCATCATGGACATTTCAAAATTTTTCTTCATTAGTTTTGCAAAAGCGATTGAGTACTTTTTATGTGTAGACCCAAAAATGATGTCATCCACGTAAATTTGAACAATTAAGATATGTGCCCCGTGATTTTGTATGAAAAGAGTAGGTTCAACCGAACTTTTGGTGAAATTATTGGCAATTAGGAAAGATGATAGCTTATCGTACCATGCCCGAGGAGCTTGTTTGAGACCATACAGAGCTTTGTTCAGTTTGTAGACATGGTTCGGGAACGCGGGATCAACGAATCCTTCTGGTTGGCTGACATAAACCGTTTCTTTTAGTTGTCCATTTAGAAACGCAGTTTTGACATCCATCTGAAAGACCGTCATATTCATATGAGCCGCGAACGCGAGAAATATCCGAACCGCCTCAAGACGAGCAACCGGAGCAAAAGATTCTTCAAAGTCAATACCCTCTTCCTGACGATAACCCTTAGCCACCAGACGTGACTTATTTATGATAACGTTTCCTTCAAAGATCTAATTTGTTTTTCCAAATCCATTTGAGACCAATGACGTAGACTCCTGTTGGTCTTTCAACCAGTTCCCATACTTCAAGACGTTTGAATTGGTTGAGTTCTTCTTGCATGGATTCGATCCAGTTGTCTTTTGTCATTGTGTCTTTGATTTTTTAAGGTTCAGATTGGCAGACAGTAAGTGCATAAATGCAATGTTCACCATCTGAGTGACGATGTTGTCTCGTAACGACTGATTGATTCGGGTTGCCAATAATATTTTCTAGAGGATGGTCTTTTGTCCATCTATGTGTGGAGGGTTGATGTTGGTATACATTGTGTAGATTGTGAGGATTCAAATGGCTTGCTGAAGATTCTGCGACATCAGGTGCAGCAGTCTTAGTAGCAAACGGGTTAAAGAACGCATTTGGATCAAAATCTGTAGGTGGGGGTACATCATTCAGAACATCATCAGCCGGTTCATCATTGTTGGAAGCGGTTTGTTCAACTGTTGTGTTGGAGTCAACTGGTGTAGGTGCTTCTTCAACAAAGAGTTGTTGTAGCAGGTGTATCAGGTATAAGAGTATTATCAGGTTGAGCAGCGGAAACAGCGGATACACCTGGAGCACGTTCATCAATATCGTCACTGAACAGAGGAGCAAATAGTCGTTCCATTTGTTGACGAGTGAGCAGGGGGCTTGTTTCAGCTGATGATGGGGTTTGGGGGAAGTTTAAGCGGTTGTGACCGGGTTCCAAGCTGTTATACTCAGAAGCCATTGTGAAGAAGTTTCAGAACCAGCTTCCCCCCAAACTGAAAACTGTCTTTAGCAGATTTGAAACTTTGATGAAGTCTACATTTCCTATAACTTTTGAAGGTTTCAAAGATGCAGCAGAATTTGTAGATGAGCAGTAAACCACACAAAGAAAGTCTGACTAATTGCGGAAGATCCGTTCGAGGGTAACATGCCAGAAATCAACAAGATCTTCTCACGTATGTAGATGCATCCCACCAAACAAACCATGAAAGACGAAATGATATGACTTTCCCCTGAATGTTGTGGTCTTTTGGAATACTAGTCACCTGTGAATATGCAATAACTTGATACCAAGACCGTGTGTGAGGCACTATAACATCATATTTGGGTAACTTCACACAAGATCACCCGTGAAATTGAGACGATAACACCAAAGTAAGACGTTTGAGCCACAGATCGTCTTATTTCTTCCCTCTAATTGAAGAAATTCAAGAAGGCATTGGGTTTTTGCAAAGAAGCATGTAGAAGAACAAGGAAGCAATGACCACCTACACACTCTCTCCCCCTTGATGTTTTCAATGATTCAGAATCATACACCACGTATGTTGATGATGAATTGAAGACAACGAAACCATGTATAAGGAGACAGCGAAACCATGTATGTCCTAATTCATCGAACAAGTGTGAAGTCCCATAAATATTTCGTGAGAATCAACTGCTGATAAAACATCTCTGTTCATTATGTTGATCATCAGTTGTGTCATTGTTGTTGGAAGCAGTTTGATCTTTTGTTATAGAAGATTCGGTTGTGGTTGTAGATTCAGGTGTATCTGAAATTAGAGTATTATCGGTTGTGCAGCGGAAACATTCGATACATCTGAAGCACGACTTTTGGCAGAATGTTTTACCAGAGGAGCAAGCAATGTTTCCAATTCATGACAATTAAGTACAATGGTGGAACAGCTGATGGATCATTAAATTTTAGACGGTGAGAAACGGGTCCTACGCTGTATTGCAGTAGAAGCCATTGCTGTTGTACCTGCATAGAAAAGATAGGAGGGGGGGCAAGAAAGAAGAAACATGGATCCCCAAGTGTAACTGGGTTCCAGATGTTAGAGGCATAAAGATGTAGTGTTAATTATATTCTTGACACCTGAACATGCTATTTTGATAAGTTCCTTTCCTACCTCAGGGATGGATGTTGTAGGTTTCACACTTGTGTTGATGCAACTACTTAGTATCTTTCCTGTAGGAATCCACCTAAGACCAATAGTGTTGAAAACTCTACCCGTTGGAATCCATCTAAGGTTAGATCTAGGGGATGTTGAAACTTCTTTTGGGAAGAGTATGCGTCCTATATTGATCCACCTATTAGGTTTTTGAAATTTTACGTTTAGATCAACGGGTTTATTTCTAACAATTTGTTGAGTAAACTTAGGTTTTGGTTTGCTACTACAAGCAGTGTTATGCAACACACTAGAAGGCATCACACTAGGTCGTGAACCTAAAATTCCATCCTTTTGGAGTAGTGCCCTTTTCCTAGCCTTTTCTAGATCATAGTTCTTGTGCAAGTCCTTTGTATCATATGAATTTTGAATTTTGATGCTCGGTTTAGACATTGTGTTCGAACTAATCCTAGACGGGCCAGGTGCAACTACTTGTAGAGGTTTAACAGAAACAGATTTAATAGAAACAGGTTTAACAGAAACAGAAGCATTTTTCTTAGGCCATGAATGTGGAGTGACTGGTTTTATCAAATGATTATTCTCAACAACTTGGGAGGGAAACCGTGGTTTTGAAGATTTTAAACGTTCAGATTTAAATGCAGTTGGTTGTCTAACTACAGATTGTTTTCTGAAAGGTTGTAGAGACGATTTCCCCAAGATTGTTGGTTTAGCAAAATTAGTATCCACACTCTTGTCAGTTAATCTTCTCAGTTTGTTTTGTAAAGCAACATGTGCAAGCCCCTTTGCTTGAATTTGAGCCTTTAAATGCTCATTTTCTTTTACTAATGAATCCACACAATTACTTTGTTCATTTGAATACTGACCATTATGTTCTGAAGAAAAAGATTTGTTTTGTAATTTAAGTTCAAGAGAGATGCAATGTGCCTCTAGTTTTGAAAAATCTTTATGAAACTGAGCAATGGTCTTTTTGAGAAGAATGTTTTCAGATTCAAGAGTTTGATTTGACGTTTCAGTTGAATTGTTAACAAGTAAGGGCTCAGACATGAGCAAGTTGTCTGGACATTGTAACACACCGTCAACCTCTCCTTCATTATGAATTTAGGTTGCTCAGTATGTTGTATCGCATTTGCAGCAGAATATGATCACAGAGATTGTACCTCGACCATCTGTTCTGTGTCAGTGTCATAGGTGGGTAAGATATCTTCCTCAACCATTTGTTTTTCGTCACAGTTGGGCTCGGTGTCGTAGTTAAGTATGATATCTTCTCCAGACCTGCTGCTGTCATCCTGCTTTTCCAATGCTACAACCTCATTGTCCGCATTACCGACAGTTGCAGTAATCACAACATTCTCAACGTCCATTTGAGCATTCCTTTCATGTACATCAACTCTTTCACCTTGCACGACTGCGGGATATCGGGAATTTGATGATGTCTGACGCTTGGAATTGTTAATCATTGGGAATTTGATTGGTTTCCATCTTACGTACACCTTTTCAGCATCAGAATCCATGGATTTAAACACTTTCTTTCCCCTGCAAAAGAATCAAAGAGAAAAGGTGCGAAGTCAATATAGCACACAGAAGGCCGATATAGTGAATTTCAATTTCCCTCCAAAAATAATTTTGAAAAATTGACTCTCAAAATTTAAAATTCACTATAAAATTCAATTCTAAGGATGTAAGAAAAATTTGAGTTATGACAATTTTGACGCAAAATATGACCCGAAAAATTCGAATTTGGGCCCAAAAATTTGAATTTTTGACCAAAATTTTCACAGTTAAACCAAAATTTGAATCTCGCGTAAAAATTGAACGTTTAGTCTCCCCTAAAAATTAAATTTTACTCAAATTTTCGCGTAAAAATTTGAATTTTTTTTTTTATAACTTGTGTTGATGATGGATCTTTGTAGTCGAATGAAACTTTGTTTGTTGAAGAAGTCCTTAAGCGTAGAAAACCAGCTTATGCGTAGAAAGAACCTTACGCGTAGAAAAAACCTTACGCGTAACAATGAGAATTACGCGTAGGATTAGCTTACGCGTAAGAGTTGAGAAACACTAAAGTTATGCGTAAACTGAAAGTTAGGCGTAGAAAACTTATGCGTAGGATTAGCTTATGCGTAAGACAAGGCTTAGGCGTAAGAATAATCTTATGCGTAAAGGGTTCTACGCGTAAGCTTTGAGCTTATGCGTAAGATTAGGGTTTTACCCAAAAGATCTTTTACACTATCACAGCGCAAAAGATATCCAAAGTCGACGTGTTTTCAGGCTTATCCAAGCAAGAGAACACGGAGTAAACCACAAAAACCGAAGATCAAACCAAGGAACTCTTATGCGTAAGTTTAGGGTTTCCTTACGAGTAGAAAATACCAAAAACTGATTTTATGCCCAAAAGTGTTTAGAAACCGGATTTTTATGATGAAATAGCTTCAATATCACCAAAATAACACAAAAGTGTGAAACTTGATGATCCAAAACACTTTTTCACCTTACGAGTAGAAAGAGGTACATGAATGAAATCAAGCTCAAAAACGATTCTACACATTTGCCAAAAAACTTAAACTTTAACACCCAATAACCTTTAAAGTACAAGAATCTTGGATTGAAAAGTGTAAAAGACGTGTTTTTAAGCGAACAAAAGATCTCGTTACCTTTACGCGTATGACCAAAAACTTACTTCAAAAGCAATAACGATTCACCCAACTAGTAGGCGATTGATACCACTGATAGGTCACTAGTTTTACAACACCAGCAATATAGAAAGAAATAGAGAGGCAATTGAACAAGATTCACACACACACACGAAATACTATGTTGGTTAGGCTTAGAGTGTAATGAAAAGAATAACTTGAACAACCAACCCTCAAGTGAGGGTTATAAAAGAGTATTTATAGGTGGGAAGCTAGGGCAACACTCCTAGTTCCCATCCTTTTCTTATTAGGCCTAAGCCTAAGCTCATGGGCCTTCTACATAAGCTTAAGGCTAAATAACAAACATAAAGGCCATAATTAAGCTAACTATTACATGTAAATTACCAACACTTGATTAAGGTTTAGGAGTGATTCCAACAGTACATTTGGGGGTGGATTGTAAACAATGCACTTCATTGATATTCCGGAAAACCGAAACGTCACGAGAACCGCAAAAAGGATAGGCTCTGAGGGGTTAACTAGGGGTATCGTGTACTAAAGATGAGTACAACGCAAGGGTGTGGGGGAATTACTCAACCGATGTGGAAGAAGTAATTATAATACGGGTATCAAACAAGGGTTATCCTAATGCCTCTTATCATTTAGTTATTCCTAACTACACAAGTGTAGTCTCACTAGCGATCTCGGAATGCATCACAAAACAAGTTCTAGAATCTATTATACTACCGGTACACTCTCGAAGCATTAAAGTGGAATGGTTTAATTCCTACAAATCTAAGGGCGATCCTCACAATTTTGGGTGGAATTTAAGTGGTAAAGGCCCACTCCTACATGTCATGAAAATTTTTAAATTTGGTGCCAAAATTACCCTAACCGATATTTCTCATGGTTTATTACACAAATGAAATTGGACAAGGCAAATAGTCAAGGATAAGCATAGTTTCAAAGTTCCCGTTTTATTTTCCCTCCCTACACTTAAACTGAACATTGTCCCCAATGTTCCCCAAAAGTATCAAAGTTATGATAATGGAAGGTAATTAAAAAAGAAAGAAACTAATACTCCCCTGATTAGCTCAGTAGGATCCGTGCGAAGTAGTGGTTAAATCTTTCTTCAAGAAGAACGTATGCGTGAAAAGCTCCATCAAATCTTATGTATCTTCTTCTTGAGAAATAAAACCTACACACTTGAAGAAAACAAACGAAACCTTTGCGTAACATCGGCGGTAACACTATATATGACTCTACTAAACTAGGATATAATGCTTGTGGAATGGATGTTTACAGATTTTCTGGAAAATTAAGACCTGAGAAATTACAAAAATTTATAAGTAGCACAGAAAACGAGAAAAAATTAGAAGCTATTTCTGCTCCTCCTGACGCCGTCAGGTTGCGATCATGACGCCGTCAGGTTGAGATCCTGACGCCGTCAGGTTATCCTGACAGAAACTGGTCTACGATTTTCTGGAAAAAATTCTGGAAAATTTATATCTTTAGAATTTGGAAAAATTTCATGCAAAACATCCATTATGACTCGATACAAGCATTTGACTCAAACAAACACACATGTATATCTTTTTAATAATTGTAATTCTCATGTTCACGTTCTTTTTGAAAACGTGTGTAATCCTCCCTACACTTATCCCTTTTGTAAAATACCTTTATATGTAATTAAGACGAGGCTAAAGACAAAATAAAGCATTTTTACAAAGTCAAACATAAGAATAAAAAATCAATAAAAGATATACGACACACAAACAAGCAAACAATTAAGCATGGGTTGCATCCCACGAAGCGCTTTTCTTTATTTATGAGTCTTGTAGCTAGACTCGAAGTCGTGCCCCTACGTGACTTCATTACCGTCACCTTCTTCCAAAACAATATCCTCATCGTTGACCATTTCATTATTGTCCAACTGATAATGTTTCACACGTTGTCCATTCATGGTAAATTCTCTTCCATCATGGTCTAGTGGTATCACAGCCCCATTGTTCATTTTCCTCTTCATCGAAAAGGGCCCATACCATCTTGATTTGAGTTTTTCGAGAAATAATCTCAATCTTGAATTATACAAGAGCACCTTTGTTGGGTTTTATGTTCCTGTGAAAGGAATTATTCTTAGTATGGAACAACTGCCAGCTTAATGGAAACCACGACTAGAAGAAAGGAATCCACTGCTATGATTAAACTATGACTAGTAGTCTATGTAACCACTGCTAATGTATTGTAAGCACTGCTAGTTAGATATGTCGGTTTAATATTTGTATTAGATAAATATGGAAAAAAATATTTATCTTGTAGGTTGCGTATTGTATATTGTAAAGGACTCCTTAGCCTATAAAAGGAGGTCCTAGGTTAGAGTTAGATATACGTGTGTTAGATATATCTAAATTCGATACACTTCAAGGTTGTAAAACCCTAATACTATTCAGAGTATTCGTATTAATAATATTGAGGTGTTTAGTGTTTATTATTGTTCTTCTTCTTAAGATTAAACATTATATTCCGCGTAGTGTTTAATTGAATATTGTTTAAGTCAGTTTCTATAAAGGATCGTTTGCTAAACTGGGATCAACAAGTGGTATCAGAGCTTGTGATCTAGAAACTATGATCAAGAAGAAGTCGTTTTAACTCTAATCTGTTTTATACAAGATGTTCAAGATGTTTGATGAAACTCATATGGTTACTGCATCAAAGGTACCCATGTTGAAGCATGGTGAGTTTCAAGTTTGGAGAATGCGAATGACGCAATGCATTCGCATGATTGACTACACCATCTGGGAAGTTGTTGAGAATGGTGATACTCTACCTAAGAAGGGTGATGATGGAAAGGCCATTAGTATTGTTAGTGAAGTTGACAAGGCAAAAAGAAAGTTGGAGATAAAGGCTCACAGTATTCTCAGTATGGGAATACCTAATGAGTTTGCTTTGGATGCTCCTGAAACAAGATTTGCTGGTAATGATGCTACCAAGAAATCTAAGAAGAATATGCTTAAACATCAACTTGAAAACTTCACTGCCCTTAATGGAGAGAATCTTGATGGAACCTACAACAGATTGCAGAAGCTCATAAGTCAACTCAAATTGGTTGACTACAAAATAGCTCAAGAAGATGTCAATCTTAAGTTTATCAGAAGCTTGTCACCAGACTGGGCTGTGCAGTTACGTTGTGGAGAAATAAAGATGATTTTGAAAAGATGACTCTTGAAAATCTCTACAATAACTTGAAGGTTTATGAGTCTGAAAAGAACATTGCTGGCTCATCCTCTTCTTCACAGAATATTGCTTTTGTGTCTACAAATCATAAAAGCTCTCAGGAAGCATCCACTGCTGCTTATGGAGTTTCCACTGCTATTGCTAATAATAGCACTGTTAGTGATAACATTAGTGATGGTGCTATATGTGCATTTTTGGTTGATCTCACATCAAGTGTTACAGTGCTAAATCAGGATTTGGATAAAATAGATCCTGATGATCTTGAAGAAATTAATCTTCAATGGCAAATGGCAATGTTAACACTACAAGCTAGGAAGTTCTTAAGGAGGACCGGTAGACAAGTTAAGTATGATGGTCAAAGAAGAGCTGGGTTTGACAAAAGTAAGATGGAGTGTTACAACTGCAAGAAGAAGGGGCATTTTTCTAGGGAATGTAGAGCTCCTAAGAGGATTGGTGAAGGCTACAAGAAGGCTACCGAAGAACCAGTTTCTTCTTCTGGTTTGGTTGCTCAGGTTGGACTTGGTGATTATGACTGGAGTTATCAAATTGAAGAAGGACCCAATGCTGCCTTCCTTGCTAGTAAAGCTTCAAAAGAGCATAACTTTGATCTTATGGCCTATGCTTCATCCTCTGGTTCTGATTCTGAGGTATCTAATGAGTCAAAAAGTTCTACTTGTTCTTTTAAATCTTGTCAGGATAACTTAAAATCACTTAGAGCAATTAATGAGAGTCTGAGAAAAGAGGTAGATAGAATTGCTTTAGATAACTTAGGTTATAAAGTTGGTCTTGAAAATGTAGAAGAGAAACTTAAGTTTTGTATCAAATGTGAGTTTGAGTATGTAGATAAGATAAACATACTAGGTGGTGAAATTGAACTTAAGGATAGAGAAATTAAGATGCTTAAACAGAAACTTGAAGAAGCAGAGAGTGTAAAACAAGAAGCCCTAGAAGAAAAAGAGAAACATGTTGTTAGGGTTGCTAAAACACAATTTGCTTCTGATTTGGTTCATAAATCTATAGGGTGTCAATTGATGAAAAATGGTTCTGGGATAGGATACAACAATATGCCACCACCCTCTCAAATGAAACATGCACCTAATGGAACTGAATTGTCATTTAGCAGTGAGTTTAGTTTCAACAAACCAGTAGGTGAGATTAGTAAGTCTAAATCACCTAAGATAGGTTCTAATAGGTCATCTGATGGTCCAATTATTAAAGATTGGGAATCAGATTCTGAGGAAAACAGGTCTGAATCAACATAGTCTGAAAAGAAAGAAAATGTTAAGTCTGTTGATTCTAAACAAGTCAACCTTGTGCCTAGATTTGGAGCACCAATTTCTAGGAAAGTTGTAGACTATAAAGAGATTCCTAGGGAACAGATGAAAAGATACATACCTAGGGGTAATCAAAGAAACTTCAATGGCATAATTTCAAACAGACTAGGAAGTGAGTTTCAATGTGTGAAAAAGGCTTGTTTTAAATGTGGTAGTTTTGAGCATCTACAAAGAAACTGTTATAAAAACCAACCACAAGTCTGGAATCATTGGAGGAGGGTGAACCATAAAAACTTTTCAAAGAACACCATCCCTCACCCAAACAAAAACATGGTTCAAAAAGCAGTGCTAATGAGGAATGGTAAAACAAAATCAATAATCATTGCTGCACCCAAATGGGTTCCAACCACTGCTAAGCAAAATGTTTCATCAAGCTAAGGAATATCACCATCGAGTCAAATGAAGTTTTAACAATTCCAAGGTGATAACCATTACACACTGGTTGGAAGCCATTTCTATGCTGTAAAGACCTCAACTAGCTGGCAATGGAAACCTAAGACCAAGGTTTTACATAATGCCAGTAGTGCATCAATGGACCTAAATAAATTTGATTATGTTGATGACGGGCAGCACCCAAGTCAGTATTGGCTTGGGTCCACAAAAGGAACTAACTTGTTTAAATTCATGTGCAGGGCAATCTACAGGATGAGCTAAAAGACAAAGGAATTTTTGATAGTGGTTGCTCTGGGCACATGACATGGGATGAGAGCAACCTTGAAGACTTTGAAGCTTATGATGGAGGACATGTGGCATTTGGCAATGATCCAAAAGGAGGAAAAATAGTCGGCAGAGGAACTATCAGAACAGGAAAGCTAGATTTTGAGAAGGTTTATCTGGTACAAGAGCTGAAGTACAATCTATTCAGTGTTTCTCAAATGTGTGATAAGAAAAACTGGGTACTTTTTGGGGAAACTGAGTGTGTGGTGTTGTCACCTGATTTTATAATGCCTGATGAAAAATATGTGCAGTTAAGGGTACCTAGGAAAGAAAACATATACTGCTTTAACATGAAAGATGTAATTCCTAATAGGTCCTTAGCTTGTTTGTTTGCTAAGGCATCAGTTGATGAGTCAAAATTGTGGCATAGAAGGCTAGGTCACCTTAATTTCAAAACAATCAATAAAATGGTAAAGGGCAACTTAGTGAGAGGGTTACCTTCCAAGGTTTTTGAATGTAAAGAACTTTGTGTGGCTTGTCAGAAAGGAAAACAACATAGAGCCTCTTGTAAGACCAAGACAATTAACACCATTACTCAACCACTGTTTATGATTCATATGGACTTATTTGGCCCTACCTTTGTTAAAAGTTTGAACCATAAGCAGTACTGCCTAGTTATTACTGATGATTATAGTAGATTTTCTTGGGTATACTTTTAGCTGCTAAGAGTGAAACTAGTGAGATCCTCAAAAGTTTCATTACTGAGATAGAAAATCAAGTAAACCATAAGGTCAAAGTAATCAGATGTGATAATGAAACTGAGTTTAAAAATGATGTCATGAATCAGTTCTGTGTGGCTAAGGGTATAGAAAGACAGTTTAGTGTTGCTAGGATACCACAACAGAATGGTGTAGCTGAAAGGAAAAATAGAACACTAATTGAGGCTGCAAGAACAATGTTATCAGAATCTAAGTTACCAACTACCTTTTGGGCTGAAGCTGTAGGAACTGCATGTTATGTGCAAAATAGAAGCAAGGTAGTGAAGCCTCATAACAAAACCCCCTATGAGTTGTTACATGAAAGGAAGCCTTTGATAGCTTTTATAAAACCTTTTGGGTGTCCTGTTACTATCTTGAATACCATAGACTACCTAGGCAAATTTCAAGAAAAAGCAGATGATGGATACTTTCTTGGCTATTCTTTCAATAGCAAAGCCTTTAGACTATACAATAGGAGGACTAGAATTGTTGAAGAAAACCTTCATGTTAAGTTTAGTGAAGAGACTCCTAGCGTTGAGACAAAAGGACCAGAGTGGCTGTTTAATATTGATATGTTAACCAAGTCTATGAATTATGAGCCTATGAATGCAGGTATATCCACTAATTTTGATGCAGGTACACTAAAGGATTCTGATACAGGAACAAATTCTAAGGAAGATGAACCTCCAAAGGAATTTTACTTGGTTGAAAAGTGGAAAGCTGGTTCTGTCTCACCCATCATTGAAAAGAAGAGTCCCACTGATGATGATGGTTTGGATTCAGGGAGCAAGGGTGATCATCATCATGATAATGAAAAGTTGTTTCATGATAACTCAGTGTCGGTAAAAGAAATTGAGAAACAGAAGAAAATTTCTAAAAGCACTGCTAAGCAAAATGAAAGCACTGCTTAGCCAAATTCTACCACTGCTAGTTCAAGTGAAACCCATGCTGCAAATATTGATAGCAGTACTTACTTTGGAATCCCTACCAAGCCACTATTTGGTGATGATGAGTATCCAACTGATCCTGACATGCCTGCTTTGGAAGAAATAGATACTCCCACTGATGATGAAAACTTGGATGACTATTTCAATGAAGCTGATGTTACAAATTTGGATACTGTCATCATAGAGAGTCCAATTGCTACCACCAGAGTGCATAAGAATCATCCCAAAGAGCAAACTCTTGGAGATTTGAATACTCCAGTTCAAACAAGAAGCAGGGCTTTGAACACTAAAACCTTTCCTGAACAAGGTTTCTTTGCCAGATCACTTCACAAAAGGAACAGTCATCAAGATCTGCAAAATTGTTTGTTTGCTTGCTTTTTGTCACAAAAGGAGCCCAAAAGAGTTGAAGAAGCATTAGGAGAAGAAGGTTGGATTGAATCCATGCAAGAGGAGCTGCTACAATTCAAGCTTCAAGAAGTGTGGACATTGGTTGATCTTCCTAATGGTAAGAGGGCTACTAGAACTAAATGGGTATTCAAAAACAAAAGGGATGAAAGGGGCATTGTGGTGAGGAATAAATCAAGGTTGGTTGCTCAAGGATACACATAAACTAAAGGTTTGGATTATGATGAAGTATTTGCCCCTGTTGCAAGAATTGAATCCATCAGATTATTTTTGGCATATGCTTCATTCAAAAATTTTGTGGTGTATCAAATGGATGTTAAGAGTGCCTTTTTGTATGGTACTATTGATGAGGAGGTATATGTATGTCAACCTCCTAGTTTTGAAGATCCTGATCATCCTGATAAGGTCTACAGGGTGAAGAAGGCGATGTATGGTTTGCATCAAGCTCCAAGGGCATGGTATGAATGCCTTTCTACTAATTTAATGGACAATGGTTTCAAAAGGGGACTAATTGATAAGACCTTGTTAATAAGGAAGCCCAAGGATGATATATTGCTGTTTCAGGTTTATGTTGATGACATCATCTTTGGCTCAACCAATAAGGACCTATGCAAAGACTTTGAGAAACTTATGCATGATAAGTTTCAGATGAGTTCTATGGGTGAACTCACTTTCTTTTTGGGGCTACAAGTTCAACAAAGAACTGATGGTATCTTCATTAGTCAAGACAAGTATGTAGCAGATGTTTTAAAGAAGTTTGGATTCCAGGATGTAAAGAGTGCTAGTACACCTATGGAGACTCAGAAACCACTGCTACCAGATGATGGAAGTCCCAAAGTTGATTTGAAGCTGTATAGATCCATGATTGGGTCTTTGATGTATCTCACTACTTCTAGGCCAGATATTATGTTCTCAGTATGTGTGTGTGCAAGATTTCAAGTCACACCAAACACATCACACATGAATGCTGTGAAAAGAATCTTTAGATATCTTAAGGGTCATCCTAAATTGGGCCTTTGGTATTCTAAGGATTCAGCTTTTGATTTGGTGGCATATACAGACAGTGATTATGCTGGAGCTAGTTTGGATAGAAAGTCTACTACTGGAGGGTGTCAGTTTTGGGAAGCACTAATCTCATGGCAGTGTAAAAGCAAACAATTGTGGCCAATTCCACCACGGTTTGAGTATGTAGTCTGCCTGCTAGTTGCTGTGGTCAAGTGCTTTGGATTCAGAATCAATTGTTGGACTTTGGGTACAATTTTATGCATACTAAGATTTACATTGACAATAACAGTACGATATGCATTATTAAAAATCCTGTTTTGCATTCTAGAACTAAACATATTGAGATAAGGCATCATTTTATTAGAGATTGTAATGAGAAAAGGTTAATACAAATGGTTAAAATCCATACTGACTTCAATGTTGCTGATCTTCTCACTAAAGCTTTTGATGTGGGGAGGTTTCAGTATCTTGTAGTTAGTATAGGAATGATAAATCTCTAAATCTCAAATTTGTTTTGTAAAAGTTTGTAAAAGTTATGTACTGTTATTAGTTGATCTTAGTATTGCTTGTTTAGTTCTATCCACTACTTGTTTCTTTGTGTTTCCACTAACTATTTTGCAGATCAAAGAAATAAATCACAACTAGTAAGATGCAATGGAATTAAAAGGAAACATGATCTTATTATTAAAAGGATAAAACTGCATTCTATGATGCAGAGCTACAACCATGACATACAAACTACTACCAACTGAGAACAACTAAAAACAACCATCAAAAGACTACAGCTTCACAACAACCACCCCAACCAACTATGGCTTCTTTGCTATGGCCCATGCTGGTATCTTCTTCTGGACTCCTTGTCCACCAATTACATCCCAAACTTTAAGACAAGTAAGTCCCCTCACTCTCTCTCTTATGGGAGGAGATGAGGATGATAGACCAACTGGTGGTGGAAGGAGTGCTTGCAAAGGTGGAGCTAGTAATGGTTCTGGTGGAGGTATCTCGGCAAGGGGAGGTACAACCAATGCTCTGGAAGAAGCTTCATCATTTGTGTCTTCATATGGAGACATATAGCTTGGCATGGAGCTTAAGTCTGAACTGGATCCCTTCATGATAGCTTGTTGTGGCACTGGTGGGATGGAAGAAGGTCCAGCAGCTGAAGGGTTTGTCCTCATAACAGAGAAGGATCTTTTTCTTAAAGCAAGAAACTCTTCCCAAACACTGTTTGAGGAGGAACTGTTTGAGTCAGATGAGATCGAGGGTTTGACTTGCTCATGTTGCTGATCTTGAAGTGTTTTTAGTGAAATGGTTTTTGGGAATATGAGGAATATGTGTGCTATGTGGGTGATTTACTCTTAAATAGAGTTAAAGTGAAATCAGGAAGTTAATGTGAGGAAGGTGTAAGTAGTTGGGGAGTAAATGAAGTCTTTGACTTTGGTGGACGTTTAAATGACTTGGAGTTGACCTTTGACTGGGTGTTTAGCATACTTGTTAACCACTGCCAGTATAGATAAAGAAACCACTTCTAGTTATTTCCAACCTCTGCTAACCTTAACAAAATTCCTGTGTTTGGTTTGTGTTTGTGATATGCAGGTTTGAAGGAGATATTGTAGCTTATGGAGCCTATGGAGACTTAGGAGTAGCTTATATATAAAAAAAAAAAGTGTATCTTTTGTAATCCTTCAAATTAATGCATGATATCACTATTTTTGGCTTAGATTTTGTTGCAGAAGTCTTAGTCAAAAGATTGGAGTGTTGGTGATGTATCCACTGCCCTAGTATTTCAAACCACTGTTAGTTGTGGTCAAATCACTGCTAGATCACTTTTGCTGACGATGGAAACTTGAGGGGCTATTTTGTAACTTCTTGGTGATAACATATTTATTCCCCTAAATCACTGCCGGATCATTTAATTGATCTTTAAACACTTCCAATTGGCGCCCTACCCAAACCCTAACCACTCCCAACTGATAATTCACAAATCCCACATTACATTCACTCACATATCATAATGGCAACTTTGTATTCCAAAACCCACAACCTTGTCACATATTTGGTCAAGAACAATAAATCTGAAGGATTCCATGAGATGATTGACTTCCTTAAACACAGTCCCGATCACTTTGCTTTAATCAGAGCCCATCATTCTCAAAACGTATATTCATCAATTTTGGTGGAATGCTGAAATCCAAGAAAGAGATGAAGCAGAGGTTGTTAGGTCTGTTGTTGATGAGGAGGAGATTCTGGTTACTGAGGATGTGATTAGAGGTGTGTTGAAGCTAGAGGATGCTGAAGGAGTTGTTAATCTTTCTAATGATGAAATTTTTGAAGGATTAGCGAGACTGGGTTATGAAAGAAGGGGTGATAGAATTAAGTTTCTTAAAGGTATGTTTTCACCCCAGTGGAAGTTTTTGATACACTTTGCTGATGTGTGTGAGCAATAAGACCACAGGATTTGATGAGTTTCCCTCCAAAATTGCAACTGCCATTATATGTCTTTCTGAAAGGAGGGTATTCAATTGGTCTAGGATGATCTTTGATGGTTTTCTGAAGAACATTAGAGAAAAGGGGAAGTACTACTTATATCCTAGGTTTGTCCAATTGATAGTGGAAAGTCAGATCACAGAACCTGTTGCTCATAACAGGAAGTATGATATCCTTCATATGCTTCCTAAGGTGTTTGCACACACGAGGCACCAAAATCCAAATTTCTCAGGTATCATTACACCATTATTTCCCAATATGCTAAATTTGCCAAACATTCCTGAGAATGAAGAGGTCCCTAAACAACAACACACCCAAACCACTGATGTTGAACCCACTGCTACCACAACTGCAACCACTGCTACCCAACCTGAATCCACTACTGATCCCTTAACTTCAACTTCTGAACCACATAGGGTTTTGTTTACTAGGAGGAGGAGGAAGGGCACCAAGCTACCTCAGGCTGGTGTTAGTGGTGTAGTAAATGAGGTTGTCACAAGAGGTGAAGGTGACATGAGTGGAAGGGCTTTCACTACTGATTCATGCCTAGGTGCTGAACAAGACAATGAAAACATAAGTAAGACCCAACCACTGGCAACTCCTAATGTGGAGAGTTCTTTTGAGCTCAAAAGAGGTGGAGGAATCCCTAGCCAACAGGCTATCTTAGGGTGCATGGATGATCAGACTAGGCCTGATGCCATGTTTTCTACACCCCATGATTCACCTCTCGGAGCAGGTTACACAGCTCGGAGTGATGAGGGTAGTTTGGGACACAATATTGAATTGACGGGTCCTGATGATGTACAAAATGACTTTTCCAAGGATCCACCTCTCGGACCAGGTTACACAGGTCAAAGAGGTGAGGATATTCTTGAACAATTGAATGAATTGACGGCTAAGTGTACCATAATGGAGGATACTATCACTGGTCTTCAGGAACTTTCAGTGTTTCAGGGTAGACATATCAGAAGATTGAAGCACAGGGTGTCTGTCTTGGAACGAATAAGAAGGCCAGGGATTTCTGCATTAAGGAGAGTTAGAAAGTAGGGCAAGAAGGCAAGCTACTCAAAGGATCAAGGTTTGGAGGATGTAACCAAACAGGGGAGGAGTGATTGCATAGATTCAGGGGAGGCTTTGAACTTGGATGATGATTTGGATTTGGAGAGTGGGGATAATGAAGATGATTATGTGGTGATTGACAAAGATGGCAAAGAAGCAATGATTGAATCTTCAAAGGTTTCACTTGAAGAAAAGATAGAGGAAGTGGTGCAGGCAACAACCACTGCTAATGTTGCTGCAACCACTTCTGAGGTAATTCTAAACATTGTTACTTCAGATACACCAATATCCATTACAACCACTGCTACCATAGTCACAACCACTGTCACACCACCACCCATGTCTAAAGAAGTTGAGAAGGAGGCTGCTGGTACCCTGATTAACTTAAGTAAAACCTCATCACACCCTGAACCTACTATTGCACCTGTTCCCATCTTTCTTAAACCTACTGGACCTAAACCCTTGGCTAAAGTTTTGAAAATTGGTGAGCCTGTAATGACTAAAGTGGTTCAACCAGATATTGGAAAGGGGAAAGGTATTGGTGAGCCAGTTATGAAGTTTAAGAATAGGCAAGATCAAATTTCTCATGATGAGGAGCTTTCTAAGAAATTGCAAGCTGAAGAAGTGGAAGTTGTAGAGAGGCAAAAGCTAGAAGAAGAGGAAGCTACTCAAAGATTGATTGAAGAGTGGAATTTGGAACAACCTTTCCTTCAAGCCTCAGAAAAGATAAGAACTGAATACACTACTCTTGAATGGGCACTATTAGATGTTGCTACAAGGTCCAAGGTTTTAGCTGAGAAGACAATAAAGATAAGTCAGGAGAAAAAGCAAGCTAAAAGGAAGAAACCTCCTACTAAGACTGAAATGAGAAATCAAATGATGAAGGTTATTAGACACATGGACATGCATATTGGAGTTAATTTGAGAAAGTTTACATATGAGCAGGTTGAGGAGATTTATCAAGCTTGTAAAAGAAGAAATGATGACTTCATTCCTATGAATTCTGAGAAAGAAGCTGAATGGATACATAATATACAAAATAGAAAAGCTGCTGCTCAGGAGGAATCTAGTTCAAAAAGACAGAAAGTGAATGAAGAGATGGAGAAAGAAGAAATACTGAATCAGTATCTTCTGGAGTGTGATCAACCAGAACCTATCAATCCTACTCTAGTAAGAGCCATACATCCTATTGAAGATTGGCATGTCATTACAGCTAAATAGAGAGATGATTGAAATAACAAGAGCTGATGGATGGAAAAGCACATACTTCAATTTTGGATGTTTGATGTTCAGTATGAAGAAGGTCGATCTGGAGAAACTGTGGAAGGTAATGGAGTTTAGGTATGGAAAGTTTGGGCCAACTGGAGAATTTGCTACATTTGTATGGACTTCTATAAAGAATTTGTGCCAGCCCAATCCTGATGATGAATTTTGGGAAGACTGTGAGGTGGTTGAGTGGATGCTGTATCAACCTTGCAGAGTTCATGCTGTGCAGACTACAAAGGAGAAGTTCTTCATGTTTATAGATAAAGACTATCCACTGAGCAAGAATGTAGCCAGGAAAATGTTGGAAGCCAAACTTGATCCACGGTGAACAAAGCCTACTAATCCCATGATTGATCAATTGTTCTTGAGGATTGAGAAGATTGCAGATCTACAGGGTCCTTTAGCAATAAAGGCCAAGCCTCAAGGAAGATTGAAAAGGAAGGATGACATATCAAAGGCTGTAGATTACACTTATAAGTCAGAGACTGAAGAGGACATTGAAGTACACAAGAAAAGATTGATGGTTCTTACAAAATTGTCTTCATTAAAGGAGCCAAAGGTTAGTTGTACATCACCTCTTACAGGTCATCATCAAATTGTCTCATATACTTTTGAGTTTAATGAAAGTGGAGGATGTTGGAAGTTTAAGAGAACCAATGGTGAGAGTTATGGTTTTGTTAAGTTTTCTCAAATGCTTTACTTCTTGGAAAGAGATGATTTGATGACTATCTGGAAGTTATACAAGAACAAATTTGGAGATGTGGCACCCGATGATTATCATGAGAGGATTGTGTATTATAATTTGAAGATCATATTTGAACCCACTCATGATGAACCTGAATGGAAAGGACTCTTCAATGGCAGTGTTACAAGTTGGTATTTATATCAGTCTTGTGGAGTTCATGTATTAACTGTTTCTGGAAATGTTATTCATATGTGTGTTGAAAGTGATTATCCTAAATTGAATAATCATCCAGAAGTTATTGCTCAGATGTTACAGCCTCATGGATTAAAGCTGTAGAAAACCTTTGATTATCAAGCTTATAGGTTGCTGAGAAAGTTTGAGAAGTTGTTACATCCTGGTAAGTGTTTGGATACATCCTCCAAGTGAAGACTGTATGGGCTTTCGAAGAAACTTGATGATTTTGGTTGTAAATATCAAGTTTAGGGGAGGATTGTTGGGTTTTAGGTTCTTGTGGAAGGAATTATTCTAAGTATGGAACCACTGCCAGCTTAATGGAAACCACGGCTAGAAGAAAGGAATCCACTACTATGATTAAACCACGGCTAGTAGTCTATGTAACCACTGCTAGTTAGATATGTCGGTTTAATATTTGTATTAGATAAATATGGAAAATATATTTATCTTGTAGGTTACATATTGTAAAGGACTCCTTAGCCTATAAAAGGAGGTCCTAGGTTAGAGTTAGATATACGTATGTTAGATATATCTAAAGTCGATACACTTCAAGGTTGTAAAACCCTAATACTATTCAGAGTATTCGTATTAATAATATTGAGGTGTTTAGTGTTTATTATTGTTCTTCTTCTTAAGATTAAACATTATATTCCGCGTACTGTTTAATTGAATATTGTTTAAGTCAGTTTCTATAAAGGATCGTTTGCTCAACTGGGAGCAACAACCTTATCTCCTTCCACAAACTCTTTAGGATTCTTTATTCGTTGATCATGCCATTTTTTCACCCTTTCTTTATACGTGATCGACGATTCATAAGCTTCAAGTCTCAGTTCATCTAGTTCTTGAAGCTGTAGGAACCTATTTGACCCTGCCTCAGAGTAGTCCATATTACAGGCCTTAAGTGCCCAGTATGCCTTTTGCTCAAGTTCAATAGGGAGGTGGCATGCTTTCCCGTATATCAAGTGAAAATGGGTTGTTCCGATAGGTGTTTTATAAGCCGTTCTGAATGCCCAGAATGCCTCATCCAGTTTGAATGCCCAATCTTTTCTATTCTGGTGGACCGTTTTTTCAAGTATCCATTTTGATGCTCTATTTGTGTTCTCTACTTGCCCATTGGTTTGGGGATGATATGCCGTAGAGAATCTATGCGGAACACCATACTTCTTCATCACCTTCTCCATTTGAGCATTGCAAAAGTGGGTTCCTCTATCACTGATCAATGCCTTGGGAATCCCGAATCGTGCGAAGATATTTTTAAGAAAATTAATGACTACCCTGGCATCGTTAGTCCTAAGGTCTTGGGCCTCCACCCATTTGGAAACATAGTCGATAGCCACTAGAATGTATTCATTTCCTCCAGATGATGGAAAAGGTCCCATGAAATCTATACCCCAAACATCAAATATTTCGCAGACTTGGATATAGTTATGAGGTAATTCATCCCTCCGCGAGATGCTTCCCGATAGTTGGCATGCATCGCACCTTTGAACTAATCTCTTAACGTCGCGAAAAATAGTAGGCCAGTAGAATCCGGCATCGAAAACTATTCGTGCTGTGAAATTTACACCGTGATGCCCCCCCCCCCCCCAGATGGTCCCGCGTGACACTCTCTCAAAATCCGATCAATCTCCCTCCCAGCAACACACTGTCGAATGATCTGATCGGGGCATATACGGAATAAGAAGGGATCATCCCAAAAATAGTGTTTTAGTGTGGTGAAGAATTTCTTCTTGTCTTGCCTAGTCATGTACTGGATAGATAATTAGCATAATCCGCATACCATGGCTCAATATCCTTAATGGCTATTAGCCGTTCCTCAGGAAAAGAGTCATGAATTTCGGTATGGTCTAGTTCTTCTAAGTCTGGGTTTTCCAATCGTGATAGATGATCAGCCGCAAGATTTTCAGCTCCCTTTTTATCTCGAATTTCAATGTCGACTTCTGAAGTAATAGGATCCACCTAATAAGTCTGGGTTTTGCATCTTGTTTGGAAAACAAGTATCGTAAGGCGGAGTGATCTGTGAAGATGACAGTTTTGGAAAGGACAAGATATTGCCTGAATTTGTCGAAGGCAAAAACCACAGCTAAAAGCTCTTTCTCGGTAGTTGTATAATTCTCTTGTGCCACATTCATGGTTTTGCTAGCATAGCAAATTGGTTGAAAATGCTTCTCCTTTCTTTGGCCAAGAACGGCACCTACAAAGATAATCACTAGCATCGCACATGATTTCGAATAGTTGGGACCAATCATGGGTAACCATTATCGGAGCCTGAGTGAGATCTTTCTTTAGACGATTGAATGCTTCCTTACATTATTCCGAAAAATCAAAAGGGGCTTCCTTGACTAGAAGTTGTGTCATTGGTCGGGCAATTTTAGAGAAGTCCTTAATAAACCATCTATAAAAGCCCGCATGACCGAGAAAGCTTCGAATGGCCTTAACGATAGTAGGATAGGGTAGTTTGGATATCGCTTTGATTTTAGCTCTATTGACCTCGATTCCATTTCCTAAGACTTTATGTCCCAAGACGATTCCTTCTCTTACCATGAAATGGCATTTTTCCCAATTCAGGACTAAATTGGTTTCTTCACACCGTTTCAGCATCATCCTAAGGTTGGATAGACAAAGGTCGAAGGAATCTCCGAATACCGAGAAATCATCCATGAAGACTTCCACGCTATCTTCAATCAATTCATGGAATATGGCCATCATACATCTTTGAAAGGTAGCGGGGGCGTTGCATAACCCAAAGGGCATTCGCTTATAAGCAAAAGTCCCATACGGGCATGTAAACGTAGTTTTTTCTTGATCTTCAGGAGCAATGGGGATTTGGAAGTATCCTGAGAAGCCATCAAGAAAACAGTAATACTCATGCCCGGCCAACCTTTCGAGCATTTGATCGATGAATGATAGGGGAAAGTGATCTTTCCGTGTGGCATCATTTAATTTCCTGTACTCGATACAGACTCGCCAACCAGTGACCGTTCTTTGTGGCACTAAGTCACCCTTCTCATTCTTCACAACCGTCATTCCTCCTTTTTTTGGAACCACTTGGATGGGTGACCCAAGGGCTGTCCAAATGGGGTAGATTAGGTCAGCATCGAGAAGCTTGACGACCTCCTTTTTTACTACCTCCTTGATATTATGGTTAACCCTCTTTTGAGGTTGAACGGTGGGTTTGTACTCCTCCTCCATAAGAATTTTATGAGTGCAAAAAGTAGAATCAATACCCTTAATGTCAGCAACACTCCATGCGATCACTCCTTTGTATTCTCTTAGAACTTCTAAGAGCTTCCCTTTCTGTTCAGTGGTCAGCGAAGAGCTTATGATGACAAGGAGTTGATCTTATTCTTGAAGGAAGGCATATTCTAAATGGCTCAAGAGATCTTTCAATTCTAAGGTAGGAGGTTCCTTGATTGATGGTTTTAGCTTGTTTTCCGGCTTTTGAAGTTCAAGAGGTTCAATTTCTTCCCTACGCGGGTAAAAGGAAACAGCTCCTCATCATTATATATCATGTTGTTATCATCATTCATGAATTCGTTTAATAGATACGCATCAATACAGCCATCTATGTCATCAACAAATTCATCAACTTCTTTAACAAAATAAATAGGGTGATCGTAAGAGGAGGAATGACTCATAGAATCCTTGATGTCGAAGGTTAAGCTCTCGGACCCCACTCGTACAGTGAGTTTACCATCATGAACATCGATGATGGCACGAGCTGTAGCCAAGAATGGTCTTCCAAGGATTATCGGGACTGAGTTATCTTCCTCAATTTCTAAAATCACGAAATCAACCGGAAACTTGAACTCCCTACTCTTACAAGAACATTTTCACAAACTCCAATGGGATATTTGTTGATCGATCAGCTAACTGAATACTCATTCTGGTTGGTTTCAGCCCTGAATATCCGAGTTTGAGGAATAAGGAATGAGGCATCAAGTTAATGCTTGCCCCGAGATCTGCCAAGGCGTTTTTCATAGAGAGTGCCCCTATAGAGCAAGGAATGGTGAAGCTACCCGGATCTTTTTTCTTCTTGGGTAAGCTTTTCTGGATGATAGCCGAGCACTCTTCTCCTAATGATATCAACCCTTCAAGTTTCTTCCGATTCGATAGTAACCTCTTGAAGTATTTGATATGTTTAGGGATATGATAAAACACGTCGAGAAGTGGTATGTTGACGGAAATCCGTTTTAAGTAAGACAATATTCTCTCATTGTCTTCTTCAGCTTTTTGATTCTTTAAACGCGAGGGATAAGGAATCTGTGTGAGAGTCGGACGGGGTGAGTTGATTCTTGTGTAGGGTGTCGTGAGGAGTCGAAGGGGGTTCTGGAATTGCTCCATCACCTAATTCAGGCTCCCTGACGGTGGGATTTTGGTCAAGGTATGGGGGATCCTTGGTAGTAATTCCTGATCGAGTAGTAATGGCACAAGTTGGATCGTGCTGGGTTGGACCAGGTTCGCTTATTCTTTTGTGGAGTTCGCGAACCGCTTTCTAATTCAGCTTGTTGCTCTTGAATGAATCCTTCGAGACCCTTTAAAAGCATTACCCCTTCCATGGTAAATTGCCCGAGTTCTTTTTCAAAGGTATCACGGATGGTGTATTCGAAACCCTCCTTTCCCTCAGTATTCCATTTTAGATTACCCCAAGGAGTGTATTCATCTTGTTGGTAGAATACGAGGAGGGAAGGGTCATCATAAATGTCATGGCTGGAAAGGAAGGCATGCTCTTAGCGCGTGTTATCATCGCACTCATCGCACTCGTGTGATCCACCACAAATGTCGCATATAAGGTAGGGGTTAAACAACCTCTTGGGTTCTTGTGATTTTGTGAGGTACGTGATCTTTTCATGCGCCCTCTTCATCCGATCATCGAAAGATTATAGGCTATTATTCGAGGTAGCAGAGATACTCATCACAGTCACTGGCTCGTTCCAAGTGTTGTCTTGGTCCTGGACATACTCCTCAATGCGGTCCCATCCTTCTTCCGCACTAAGATTGGAGATTTTCCCACCGAGAAGTCAATCCCTTTTTTATCATTGCGGGAGACATTGTCGTAAAAGATTTGAACAAGCAACCAAAGGTTGATACCATGGTGTGGGGCTTTTTGAACGAGATCTTTGTAAGGAGCCCAGAAGTTAATGATAGATTCTCCATCTGTTTGATGGAAGTGAAGGATTTCGCTCCTGATGGATGCAGTTTTCCCAGGAGGAAAGAACTTTTTGGTAAATTTGGTAGTGAGTTGTTCCCAAGTGAATATGGACCTTGGAGGTAGCTTATCGAGCCACTCTTTAGCCTTCCCTTGTAGAGAAAAAGGGAAAAAACCAAAGTCTAGATGTCTCTTTGGATGCTCCGTCAGCATAGATAGTATCCCCAATTTTTAAATATTGTTTGATGTGATGAATCGGGTTTTCGCTATAGGATCCATGAAATTGACATGCATTCTGGATAAGCCAAATGTCAGTGGCATGCAACACCTCATTGACCTGTTCAGAAGGGTAGACAATGGCGCTGGTAAATCCAGATGCGGAAGGAGAAGAGTACTCCCTGAGGACTTTTGCCTTTGGTTTATTGATGGGTTCATTGACAGGAATAGCGGGGATCTCCTCGCTATGTTGGCTCAGATTGTCAATGTTGATGTTCTCAGGAATCGTGGGGGAATGTGTGGACTCTTCGTCAGTTACGACCTCATCAAAATCGATGGTGGTGCCTTGAGGTTCTGGTTCATAGAGAGCTCTTCTTCGCTTATTCAGCTCTCTTTCGGGTTAAGCAAATGGTTCAATAAGGGTTTTGGTGGAACTACGGGTCCTAAGTTGTCTAAGGGAATTGGTGGGGGGAAATGGCTGGTTTGGTGGCGGGTTATCACCTTCCATGATGAAAAGTGATGGGATTACTAACAAAGGTCACCAAAAAGCGGGATAGACTACAAGGAAGCTAAAAAATGAGAAAAAATCTTACTTGATAGGAATCAAGCAAGGGAACCTAAACGAGGTGGACTCCTAACTAGCTATTCTATTCCCCGGCAGCGACGCCAAAAACTTGATACGCGTACAACGAGCATTCGGGGTCAAAGGAACTTTCGTCGAGCAAGTTTTTCAACACCCTATGCAGTGAACCTAATCATTGTAGTGTGGTATTAGGGTAAGCCTCGGGAATCGATATCGTTCTCTAGGGGAATAGGAATGCTAGTAAGAAATTACTACGCTAAGGTTGGGGTTGAGGAAGATTATTTTTATTCTTTTTTATATTTTTTTTAGAAAATTGAAATGTATGAATCTCGGGGTATTGGATTTGGGGGGGGTGGTATTTCTATCGATTACTCTACTTATCTAATTATCTAATTAACTAAGTTAAGGTGAGGGTAGTCTATGTCTATTGTTGTGTGCTCGTATGATGATTTAAAGATGTGTTTACCTAGATGCTATTACTCCCTAGTTATCTCCTATTGATGGTTGAATTGTCACGTCCTTATTCTTAACGCGTTATGTCTTCTAAGGTCGTAGGGTATGCGTTTTTCCCTAACTCTTTGAGACTACCTTAAGGTTATTGCCTACGAAATCTCTAGGATTCATAAACTAACTCTAAGGTTATCTTTGGATGTTTAGCCTACAATAACTCTAGGTGATTATAAACTAATGTTCACAAAGATTACTCAAGCATTAAAAACACAACGAATGACCTATCGCAATCCTAGGTCAATCACAATTAAGATAAGAGACAACCAATCAATATTCAATACCTAGGTTTCATATATCTAAGCAAACACACAAGTAAATTAGCCGGACATGGAAAACATGCAAGCATACACACAAACAATTGAAGACATAATTGAATTAATAAAGTAAGTCACTTATCTTGTTGTAAAATAGGGTATGGAACCCTAAGATACTGCCTAAGACAGCCAAAGTTCGGTTTAGGTTTTACTCCACAAAACTACCTCTCTAAAAATCTGAAAATTCGAATTCTATATATAGAATTACAACATGCGAACACGCCACTCTTTATTTGTGACGCCGTCGGATCGCCGCCATTAGGTTTTCGTCTTGGCCACGTCAACTTTCTGACGGTGTCACCTTATGGTTGTGACGCCGCCGGCTTCATCTTCTCGACGCCGTCGGGATCCAAATCTAGGCCGCCCGAGTTGTGACGCCTCTACTTTTAAAACCTGATGCCGTCAAGTGCAAAATAGCAATTTCGCTACTGAGTCGTCACAAATCATGTTGCGACGACGTCGCCTTTGGGCTGTGACGCCGTCACCTTCAATTCCAGCAGCTTGAGTGTCTTGATCTTGACTTTGGCCATTTTATTCATATATTCGCTCCTTTTCGTCCGAATAAGTGTCATTCCAGCAATTTGCCTTCAAGAGACCTAAAAAGTGAAAAGTAACGAAATTAAGCAGCAACGGATATAAAAGTGGTCGATTAAGGGCTTAAATGACCCCTCAAACGTGTACCTTTTAAATCCTTATCAGACCCCTTCCTTACATACTCCACTCCCAGAGTACCCCACTCAAGAATTTCTAAGCACTACACAACACAAGCTCCTTAATGTAGCGGAGAAGCCTTCATAACGTCGCCTACTCTTTTATCCGGTACAAGGCTAGACACCAAGTTCTTCCACGAGGTAGAACCAAACCTATCACAACGTCGCCTACACTTTATCCGGTACAAGGCTAGATACCGAGTTCCATTACAAAGGAGGAACTACTACCCAACACTACACCACAACACAACTACCCAAAGGAGATACACTCCTTGTTACAACACTAGAGACGATATCAACATCCTTTAACCCAAACTATATCTTGTACATCGACACACCGTATCGAATGTACACCTTCAGAGACCGTTCACTATTGCCTTCAACATGACACTTCGGCACCTTTCACTAATGCCTTCAACACGACACTTCGACACTTTTCACTAATGCCTTCAACACGACACTTCTATGGAGGGAGGAAAGAACTATCAACAAGATGCACTTCAGTGGTCTTGATGATGAAAAAGCTTAGCAACTCATGACCTTGAGCTTGCACGTCTTCAAGAGGTGGTGATCTCGCCTTTAAGAGGAACCTAGAGAATCACACAAACATAAAACTACATAGAATGATCCTTTGGATATGTGGCTAATGAGGTTAGAATACTGAGAGAAAGTATATCTCAGAGTGGTGGTGAGCAAGAGAGAAATGACTCACTATTTATAGTCAAAACATGTCTACTGTCCCACGGTTCCTACGGCTACTGGGTCAGTTTAGTCCGGATTTCGGGTTGCAAACCGGGTTATGGTTTATGGGTTATTGAACATGGGTTATGGGTATTGGATTATATACCCAACAAGATGCAATGTACCTAGTCATTGGGTTATGGATCTTGGGTCATGGGTCATGGATCATGGATAATATCCAACATGACTTCATGCATGATGTCATGCAATGGGTCATGGGTTATGGATGACTTTGGTTTTTTACCCAACAACATTCATTGTACCTAGTCAATGGATCATGGGTCATGGGTTATGGACTTTGGTTTTTACCCATTACTTACCAATTACAACATATACAAAGTACATATACATTTATATAAAATGTAAACACTAGTTGTTATACATATGCATTTTTATAAGATGTAAACAATATTACTTGTTAGTGTTTTATAAAAATGTCTTTGGTTTTATAACTTATTTACTAAACATTTTTTAATATAGTTTTAATATGTTTAGTAAAAGTTTGTTAGTAAACTATGGGCTCAAACCATTTACGTATTTTATTTATTTCATTAAAATGATTTTACGTTTGTTATCGACAAAACATTAGAAGATCGTAAAATATAAATAAACGTTTTTATGGTTTATTTGCATTAGCGCATATTGTTAGTGACTTGAGAACCCCTGGAAGAACATATATTAATGAAAAACATGTGGAGAAATTTTTAAGTGATCTTCCTGCTGATTAAAGTGATGTCGTGAAGATTATTCGGGAAGACAAAAATGTTGTTGTTATCTCATAAAATTTTCCCGACCATCTTATAGCTACTTTGTATTCCCAAATGAAAACAAATGTTGGATAGCTTTATGCCCAAGACACAAAAATCTCCATAGGCTCAATTTATGTGTTGATCACATCAATAGAAAACTAAGCATGAATACAAAGATATTTTTTGGAGCCAGTTTAACAAGAAGAAGAAATTTGTTTCATTGACTTGTAGGACAAATAAGTTAGCCTCCAACTATATGTGGTTTTGCATTATCAAACTAATGAGGATGGAATAGATTATCTATGCTATTTGCTTGCTTTATTCGTTTGATATTCTTTTTTTAGATTGTGTGATTGTTTCCTAAAAATTGCCATTTCCGTATCTACCATGCGAACTCTGAATGTCATATTAGAAATGTTCATTTAAGAAAGTTCTTCTACTTATTTCATTTTGATACATCATGTACATAAACATTTTTTAGGGCGTTTGAGGTTGTTTATTCATACTGTTTATCCAATCATTTTTGGTAAATTTTGTTTGTTTGTAACCATATCTATTGAGCCAGCAGCCAAAATTAGGTTCACCTTGCTTACAATCTCTCTCGCGTTCTCTTATTCTCCAATCAGGTGCACACATAAGATTGATGTATATGATATATGAGCTTAGAATGTTTTACTTTCTAGTTCGATTTAATGTGGATGCTGAGGTTAACTTGTATGAAACGACGATGAAAAAGCTGAAGAATTCCAATTTCATCGACTCCACTCGTGTTGAAGATATCAGTTTCAAAGACGTAAACTTTTTGCTGTAACTATTTTCAGACAAGGGTGAATTACTTTACATGACAATCCGATATCAAAACTTTTGAAGGACTATGAAAGTGTGAAACTCAGCAAAGTTGAGTCAATATAGTGGTTTCGGTTCCCTCACCATAAAATAAATATCCACATTCTACAACAAAACAAAACATTATTCAAATAAAGGTTCTGCTAAGCATAGCCTTATGAGATACATTAAGAAACAAAAACATGCATATTTTGTGGTACATAATGTCTGTTGAGAGAGGTTAAATGCGGACACTTATTATTGAAGAGAAAAGTAGTTAATTCGTGTTTGAATTCCTCAAACATAGCCGTAGCCCCTAGGGCCACGTTTAACAATTTCTTAAAAATAAAAGAAAGACATTTGATTAGTTAACATTGAAATATTTGCGCTTTCCTAAAACTATGTGTCATAATTAAAGTTGACACTTGTCTTAGGGTGTGTTTGGGGAGGGGGCTTATGGGGCTTGGGCTTCTAAAATAAGCCGGCTTATAAAATAAGTCTCGTTTGTCATGCGGACTTATGAAATCATAAGCCCCTAAAAGGGGCTAAAAACTTTAGCCCGGGGCTTATGAACCATAAATTACATATTTACCCACCAAAATATCTAACATATACCATAAAACTTATTTAATTATATCCTTTTTAGTAATTTTGCAATAATAAGCCCCAGCCCCAGCCCATTTGCCAAACAAGTCTACAAAAATACAAATTTCAACTTCGGCTTATAATAAAAGCCCTAGCCCAGCCCAAGCCTAAGCCCCAGCCCCAGCCCCAGCCCATTGCGCCAAACATACTCTTAGAATAGAGCACTACATTAACTGAATATCTAGCTTCCAAGCTTGGCTTAGCTCAACTCGAACCGAACATGTAGTACGGTAGATGAATATTGTAAAAGGTCTTAGCTCGAACTCAACCAACTCATACATAGTCAAACTGATCTTATTCAATTTACCCGGTGAGGGTGAGTTTTTAACTCACATGTTAAACTAGACCACACAAAGGCTATGCTTGGCAAGGGTTTAAATGGGGCTTATTGGGGCTTGGGCTTTTAAGATAAGCCGACTAATAAAATAAGTCTTGTTTGTCACAGGGCTTATGGATAGGCTTATAAAATAAGTCGGCTAAAAACTTTAGCCCTATAAAAGGGGCTGAAAACTTTAGTCCGAGGCTTTTGAAGAATAAATTACTTATTTACCCACAAAAAATATCTAACATATCCAAAAACTCATTTAATTATGTCATTTTTAGTAATTTTGCAATAATAAGCCCCAGCCCCAGCTCATTTGCCAAACAAGTTTATAAAAATACAAATTTTAATTTCGGCTTATAATATAAGTCCTAGCCCCAGCCCATTTCGTCAAACATACCCAAAGGCTATGTTTGGCAAGGGCTTATTGGGGCTTGGGCTTTTAAAATAAGTCGGTTAATAAAATAAGTCTCGTTTGTCACAGGGCTTATGGAAAGGCTTCTAAAATAAGTCGGCTAAAAACTTTAGCCCTATAAAAGGAGCTAAAAACTTTAGCCCTGGGCTTTTAAAGAATAAACTACTTATTTACCCACAAAAATATCTAACATATCAAAACACTCATTTAATTATGTCATTTTTAGTAATTTTGCAATAATAAGCCTCAGCCTAGCCCATTTGCCAAACAAGTTTATAAAAATACAAATTTTAATTTCGGCTTATAATATAAGTCCTAGCCCCAGCCCCAGCTCATTTCGCCAAACATACCCAAAGTATATATATGCATGGTTGTGTTTGGAAAGGGGCTTCTCGGAGCTTATAGGAGCTTGAGCTTTTAAAATAAGCCAGTTTATAAAATAATTTTCGTTTGCAACACAGGCTTAAGCCATAAGCCTCAATAAACCCAAGCCCATAGAAAGGGGCTAATATGGGCTTATGGCTAGTTAAATTACTTAAATACTTTTAAAAATGTAATGAATTATCATGTAAAAACTGAAATATATGTGAATTTAATTTGATGTATTTTTATGTGATTTTACATTAATAAATTTCAGCTCCAATTAAACCGCCAAAAAACTTTAAAAAAATATAAGCTTCAACTTCTAACTTATAGGGTGTGTTTGCGCCAAATATACCCATAATATAAGCTTCAGTCTCAACCCAAGTCACAGCTCCAGCTCCAACTCCAAAGACATTGCGCAAAGATCATTATTACTAGACCTCATAGGCTCACATTATCTAGATTGGGTCGGGCCAAATGACTAAATCCACAGAGTACTGGGCTAAAATTATGGGCCTTTATTCAACATTTCAACCAACATCCTTTCCCAAATAAATAAAATACTGGTATTTATTTACTCCCTACCTAAAAACAGTCACTTTTTGTTGCCGGAATATATCTTACCGGCGTTATAACTCACTGATATATATACACACAGGCACAATTATATCTATTCTATTCTATTTTATTCTGATCTTTTATGTTTTTAATCACCAGATCAGTTTACTTAGTCATCTATAATTTTAATTTCACCTATTTGGTTCCCTAAATTTTGGCTGTGATCTGATTGAATTAGGTGCTAATTTTGTTTAAAGATGTGTTTTTTTATGATTGATTGATTTTTGGGTTTTATATGTTACTGTAATAGTGAATTTAACAGTTTGATTTAATACGAAATGCCCGTATAGGAGGTATGATATTGACCGGTTAGCGTTGCCAGTTATTTATGTTTTTGAGAACTTTGTATGATTCGTGTAGCTGCAACTGATTAGGTGGTGTGCAATAGACCATGTGAGAAGCCAGTTCTGGCTAGTTAGCACTAAGTAAATTAGCGGCTTATATTACGATAGCAGTTAAGGCTTTATCTTAACCACTCAGGGGCTGGCCTAGTGGCAAAAGGTTTGTGACTATCATCATTAAAATGTGAGAGTGGCCACCCTAACCTCCTAAAAATGGAAGGTTTTACTCGCTTTGAGTCTGTGTGGCGGTGGGTTCAAACCCCATGGATTAGTCGGCCTAAAAGTCGTAAAACCATGGTTACCCAAAAAAAGAAAAAGAATGTAATCATGAGAGAAACAACGACTATTGAAATATTGATTCTCACAAGTCACAAATGAATACTATGATATGGTAAATGGGAGCTTATGTAGTAGCTAGTTTTGGGGAGGTTTTGTTTGTATGGTTTCGATGTAATGTAGGTCTATGGTATTATGATATCAGAATAGATGAAGATATCTGTTTAATGCACTATTTAGTATTTACTTGGTATGTTAGAAATGAAAACGGGGGATGGAGATAGATGCAAATAGGAATATGGAATTTTTTTCCTTCTGTTACGAGACTTATGTAGTTTTTGTTGAATCGGGAATCATTTTCTGCGCTTATTTAGGTGTACTCTCCATCTCAATACTATTTTTGGTGAATTTAGGCTTTGCCAACATCTCTTAATCCTTCTACATTAAGTTGCTCTAAGAAATCAGCTCTAAGTTTTGTGATATTATAAATTTTGGATTACTACTTCTTTATGCGTACCCTAGCCAAAGACATGCAAGTGAACCTAATACATGCTCTGATGGATTGATGGTTTGAGCATTTGACGTGTATCACCACAATGTAATTTGGAATATAACATCTGGAATTGTATCTAATGACCTGTAATCTAGTGAATAGTTGTTTAATTGCCTATCAAAACAACCCTGTTAGTTGCCCTCTTGTTTTTTTTTCACTAACATAATTTTGAATAAGGATTGATTCATTTTCTGCTCCATTGACATCACAAAAAGTCAGATAATGGCTTCAGAAGTGACCCTTTTGGTATACTGTGTCAAATACTTCAAGAATAGTAAAGTTGCCTCCTAATGAATTGTTGTATCATATTTGGAATGTATTTATAACTGATGAGATATAAGTAGTGATAGTTCATCTTCTTAAGTTTTACGTTTTCTCGTCTGGAAGCACATTGCATGCTATTGAGCAGCAATGGTGCTATTTGCATTTAACATAGTTCATTCTTCGTTGCTGTACTGTGTCTAGGATTCTTTTTCCAAACTATGGTAGTCAATCCAATTCGCATAGGTGATTTATCTTCACTCATGACCATAAATTATACATAGAGACCTTTAATAATAAATCTTAAAAAACATTTTGGCATCTAATTTCAGTTTGTAGTTTGTATTCTAGGGGATGACATAGGAGTATTTGTAAGGTTACGACTTATGCCTCTGTGCCCCAGAAGGTTATGGATTTGAGTCGTGAAAACAGTCTCTTTGCAAAAGCACCAAGATAACTTAAGACTCCTTTACCCAGTGGCCCAACCATCCCAACGTTCCCAGAAGCCTGTTTAGTTGTGAAGTCTCATTTGTTGCCTGATCTCGGTTCTCTACTTGTATATATATCCCAATATCTCATTGTGATTGTAAAGTCCTACTTACATATATACTGTCTTCTTGTTTTGTTATCTTAATGAGTTGTGATGTTCATTTATCTATCGTTTGCATCTGCATTTACTCTCTGTTAATTCATTTTCTTTGGAATACAGGAATTCAATTATCGTATAACTTAACGGAAGAGCTCAATTACAGAACATGCCTGCACAAAAGATTGAAACAGGCCACACCGATACTGTCCATGATGTATGCATGGATTATTATGGAAAGAGAGTGGCATCTGCATCCTCTGATGCCTCCATCAAGATAATCGGTGTTAGCAACAACAATTCTACTTCCCAACACCTCACCACTTTAACTGGTCACAACGGTCCGGTATGGCAGGTTGCTTGGCCCCACCCCAAATTCGGATCACTCCTTGCATCCTGTTCGTATGATGCAACCGTTATAATTTGGAAGGAAGCTAACCCAAATGAGTGGACACAACTCCATACTTTTACTGACCATAAATCTTCAGTCAACTCTATTGCATGGGCCCCACATGAGCTTGGACTATGTTTGGCTTGTGGCTCGTCTGATGGGAACATCTCGGTTCATACAGCCAGGTCAGATGGTGGGTGGGATACCACGCGAATCGACCAGGCTCACCCAGTTGGGGTCACCTCTGTTTCATGGGCTCCATCAATGGCTCCTGGGGCTCTAGTTGGATCTGGTCCTTTTGAACCCGTACAAAAGTTGGCTTCTGGTGGGTGTGATAATACTGTAAAGGTGTGGAAGCTATCCAATGGTATCTGGAAAATGGACTGTTTTCCCGCCTTACAAATGCACACAGATTGGGTCCGTGCTGTTGCTTGGGCCCCGAACCTCGGACTTCCGAAATCAACAATTGCAAGTGCCTCTGAGGATGGTACAGTTGTGATATGGACTATTGGTAAAGAAGGCGATAACTGGAATGGTAAGGTGTTGTATGATTTCAAGGTCCCGGTTTGGAGGGTATCATGGTCTTTGACCGGAAATATTTTGGCGGTGGCTGCTGGTGACAACAATGTCACTTTGTGGAAAGAAGCCGTTGATGGAGAATGGCAACAGGTGACAACCGTTGATTAGATTTTCTTCGGGTTCTTTTGTGTTGTTCCCATACTGCATTCCGTGTTATTAATGATCCTTTTAGATTTGATTCTGTGTTGGACCATGTTGAATTCGGTTTTAGCCATATGTTACTACCCGAAGAATATATAATTAAACCTTTGTTGCCCTTGTTTTTCCTTGTATTACCATATTAAGTCAGTATGCATAGAAGCTTTGAAGCTTTAAGGTTATTTTGGCTCGTGCTCTTTTGGTTGTGAAATATGAGGTTGCAGTATTTATAGTTTCGGTTAACAATTTGCGGGTGTTTTTTAGTAAGTGATTTTAAAATATTGTAGACATATAAGTACACTGCGGTTCATATTTGACTATTTTGACCATTTTGTTTTCAACCAACGTTAACATGTTACCAGTTTGACCCATTAGAACAATGTGTTACCGGTATCAATCGGTTTCTAGGTGGATGAGTATAACAGATGCCACATTGAGTAATCATAGTTCATATGTTAAATGTATGCAGAGGTTTCTTGTTTGTGAATGTCTGAATGACATTTCAAACATCGGTTACTTGCTCATATTCTCATATCCTTTTACATCATATTAATAGGACCCGGTCTTGGATATTGAAGTGTAACCTCTTAAGTCTCAACCATACATGGATAAACCATCAATGCTACCATTACTCAAATTAGGATTGCTACCATTAATCTTCTCCTATGATGTATTCGATAAGGGCAAATGTTGTATTCAGATCACGAAATGAATGTCAAACATTTGGAGTATAATTAGATATAAAGATTCTATTTTCACAATTTCAAATTATGATTGCCACCCTTACTCTTCTCCTATGCTTCCTGCCACCATGACCACCTTCGAATATAGATGCTTTTGACAATTCCCTTAACTAGTGTGACATTGAAGTAACAACGGAAAGGGGATATAACAAATCTGAATGGCAGCCGAATGTAAGTGATCATTGAGCTTGGTGGTAGCGCTTGGTAGGCATCATAGAAGATCAATTGAGTTTTGAGACGATCTGGAGATACTAATCTTGCATAATGGTCTGTTGGCACAATGTAACCCTCCTACAAATAGAGTTATGGCTGAAACGTTATGCAAATAACAAAATAACACGAGTATCGTATGATATTTTTCTCAATTTTCTATAGTTGATTTATACGCACCAAGAATCGAGTACAGGACTACAGGGTATTCAAAAATGCTAATGGGATACATGTCAAACAACGAAAGGTTTAAGGACACATTTGGTCAATTTAGGGGTGTTTGGCAAAATATTTATCTTACGTTTTCTTGCGTTTTTGCTTAAAAGCAAAGTATTTATAAGTTATTTAAAAACAGGTATTTCTAGAGATAGTGTTTGGAGTTGCCAAAGTATTTAAAACAACTTTTACTTGCTTATCAGAATATGCTTATTTCACTTCAAAATAAACAGATTAACAGATTAAATAAGCACATAAGCTTATAAAAACTGAAAATATGTATTAGTGATTTGCAAAAAATTACTAGTTTATGTATCTGAAATATTCTTTTGGTCTGAACTATTAAACCCCGTTGACTGATATGCCACTTGCCAACAATAAACACGTTCAATGATCTCTTTAACATCAACACATTAATGTAGATCCCAAATAACAGGAAACTACATTAAACAAAAGTACCCGAATAATATACTATTAATAATCTTTGATATATATACTATGTTTCCTAGTTACAGATATCATGTTAGCGACTTCAATGCCAAAACCTGTGATCAAAAGTCAAAACTGGAATTAACTGACCTTGCAAATAGACATAAACTCAAAATCAGTATCTCGATCACCAATCCCGATATCCGGAACATCATCACCAAACTCCTTTACAACAGCCAATCTCTTCAACTCACCAAACAAAACACCAGGCTCCTTAACAAAACCAGTCGCTTTACCTGTCCTTAAATCAACTTCAATCGCGGTCCCAATAACCTTATCACCTCCTAACCACTCCTTAACAAACACATCCACCATCACAACAGGATTAGCAGTCACTACCACCTTTTTCTCACACATATCAAACACTTCGAAACTATCATTTCTCACATCTTTCGCGTAAAAAAAGGGTAGTATGGTACGTGATACATGTTCTATATTGGACATTTTGAGCTGAGAGTATGTTATAAAGATTAGTATCTTAGCTGCAAGCTGTTCTGATATGAATATGGAAGTGAGTGTGATTAATGGGATGGAGAAAATGAGTACTAGGCCGCGAATAAGGCTGCCTGCTTCTATAGCGAGAAGGATGTAGTAGAGGAATGAGAGGTTTGATTTAAGTAGTGTTCCGTCGAGGTCTGCGGCGATTGAGTTGTGGTCTGTAGTGAATTGGTTGTGCTGGGAGATTGGAGGGAAGGTTTTTGTGATGGGTTTTGGGTCAGTTGGGGACATTTTTTTTCTTTCTAGAAATAGAATTCTCTGTCTAGGGAGAGAGAGAGAAACTTGAGAAATGTGGTTCAGGTTCTATGTGTGAAAGTTATGGTTAAGGTGCAAATGTGTACATTCTTTAATGAGAATTGTATGAAAGGTTATAAAATGTGGACTCCATAATTTAGCTGTAATCTGAATTTTTTTCTTTTATGGTACAGTACACATCTTAAGCTATTGACTTGTAACAAGTCTTGCATCTTAATTAAGCTATGGATTTATTTTTTTTATGGATTGATGATAAGTGGGCTTTTAATCATAAATCAATGGTTGCAAACATTCACATCATTAAACCAGAAATCACTTCTCCAGTGCCTCTAATTGAATGTAAAAACTAAAACCAAATATTAAATTTGTTTTTTACTAAGAGTATCTTGCAGTGCAACTATAAATAAATGAGAGTGCTAATCTGGTTACACATTGACCCGTTAATCAATATAACGCACATTAAATATACTCTTTTGGTATCTGCTGTGGTTCGACACACGGGTTACACTAGATAATTACGGGAAACAATAGGTTGGTGTATGAATATACGAAGTGCTAAAAGAGGAACTAATCATGATAATAAGCAGCACCAAAAGTCTTCTAAACTAAATATATTGTTTCTGAATCTATGGGTGTTACAGAAATAGCATATTTTCTAAAAGGGATGACTTATTTGCAAACTACGGGCATCATCCCTTACAATACTTTATTGTTCCGAAGATTGAAGCTGGACATGAGGGCAAAGCCGGTCTGGTTCGCCTTTTGACCATAAATGTCTCAGATCACCTCGGTACTTTCCCAATGTCAATAGTGTGCCTGCGAATTTAAATGATTAGTTTCTTTGTCAGTATTCTTGTTTACATTTTGCATTTCAAGTTGAATCATCATTTTGCTTGGTTTTACTGTTGCAAAGAAACGATAAGGCCAATAAGAAAATTCTACAGTTCAGAATAGAATTGCAATAGAAGTTGTTTCAGACTAAGAAAGTAAAGGGGCAAATAGCCCTGTCCCAAAAACGTCCTGTCCAAGGAAAATTTCCCTTAATTTCAATTCCATTTTTCATTTTACGAATCGGAGAAAATAGGATTAGCAAATGGACTCTTTGAACTGTGCAAGTTAGAACCATACCTACGGTAAAAGGAACAATATAGAGCAAAGCAGGTTGACCATGACCATCCATCACGTTCAAAGCGACATATGTAATTAGTAGCCCTGCAGCATATAAAAAGCATCTTTATTAACACAATGATACCAAAAAAATAAAAAATAAACACACACACATGCAAAAACATGTTTTCAGACCCCTATACCTAATCCATAAGCGATCATTGTCCATAAGAAGTATCCGGCTCGCAGACTCTTGTTTGACAGCCAATCATGCCTAAAAAGAATGATGTTAAACACTATAAACCGACTAATGAAATTTGCAATTATTCCTTTTTAAATTCTCCGGTGTTATAATTACCATTTGACAATAGTCAAAACTGTGTCATTCTCAAATTATTTTTAAATTTTCATTACAAATCAAAGTTGAATATTAGGAACCAACTGTTCAAACCTTAGAGAAAAGGCGACTAATAGCCCTGGCAATATAATATCACCAAACCCGATGATACTATAGCCACCCCAAGGATCAAACATTCGTGGGATTTTCAGTAGCATGGGGATACCATCTTCTCCGCTCTTATCACCACGAGCTACCTGTATTTGAAGGAACAAAGAGTCATGATGTGCCGATGTGGAGAACAAATAAAGCTCGCAATGGTGATTAGCAATTGTAGAAACATACCATTATCATCACACTTTCATGGAACCACCATTTGGAAACAAACACCCAGAAAATGTCATAAAAGAACGCGCAGCTGAGGAGAACCGTTCCCACCTACTTTAGTCAAAGAATGAACACTAAAGTGCATCAAGCAATATATCATCACACTCTATGGCATGTTCGGATGTCCTCACAAGAGGTCTGAAGTTCATACCTCATTATGTACACATCTTGGGGGTGAGCAGGGAAAGGGTTGGCAATGGCCAGAGGGATACCCCTGTTAGGCCGCTACCCTCAGGCTCAAAGGCTTGCCCTCTCTGGGTAACCTAAACAGGGAAAACCTCCTTTACCCATATTCTATGGCTCGTTCTTACTTTAAGGACCAGGAAAAAGCTCAGTCAGGTACATCTAGAGATTAAAAAAAAAAAGAGTAATAGAGTGCCTGTTTGTTGGGTTTAAGAAAGAATGAAGATCACACAAATAGGTCCATGCAAACAGTTGTGGTGTTTTGAGGGCACCATAATACCCCAAGTAGCTTTAACAAGGTCTTGAGTTACAACTAACACAAAAGGAGCATGACTATATATTGTATTCAACATAAATTGAGCATTATACAGCAAGTACCATAATTGGAAGAAGCATGCAGCTGAGAGTAGATTTAGATAAGTACCTTGAGATTAGGCACACGTATTATCTGGATTACTGTGATTATCAGCGCGATGCCCTGATTTAAGAGGAAGAAAATTAGAATTTACTTCAGCTGTTTCATCCATAAAAATTCAAGGTTGATATAGAAAATATAAAATAGCAAAGATAACCAACATGATGCAACAGAAGAACACTACAGCCATCATTAAAAGTTTTAATTCCTAGATATATTTTTTAGGGTTTCAATTCAATCATGGTATTTTTCAATGAAGATCGATCTCCGTTGTAAGTTTCTACCACTTTTTCATCGATTTATCAAATGACAACTGAACTTTCAGATTAGTCAATTGGGTTAGCATGTCCAGTCAGTGGTTCCTTACCTTTTTGCTCGAACTTTAAATTTTGTCACTCTTAGGGGATTTTTGAACTTTAAATGATGCAGCTGTCATCAAATGTTAATAGAAGAGAAAACTTTGAACCGTTCAAAGGCTTCAGGTTATTAATAAAGATTTAGGCACTCTATCATCTGGATTATTTATGATATTAGCTCAATACCTGGATTTTGTCCAAATGGCTAGAACTCGTTCTTTCTAATCTGTAGGTCATAAGTTTAGAATTTTTAAAAAGGTATTGCCCCATGAATTACCAAAGTGACGTCCAGAAAAAATATTTTGCTGAGCAGAATCACAGAAACAGTGGAGCAGAGATTTATTGATTGAATCAACACTATCATTTATTTTTTAAGACGCTAATAAATTATATGTAAGAAATAATGATCTTACAAGTATATCTTGACCTATCCATGCAAAGGATATTATGCGATAGACAGCCCATACAACAACAAATACTATGCAGAATGGAGAAACAGCCAGGGTCAAATATGACACTGCTCCTACGAATGGAACCTTGACAAATGTTTGTGCAGCAGGCTCAAACCATCTGAAACTGCAATATATAGTAGTTATTCCAGACTATAAAATTATATCGAACTCTTGTAACTGATACAGAAAGAATCAGTCATCAAATAACATTATTCAGTAATCATATCGTCAGTACTGGTATAGCAGCACAGAACCTATTATTATACTGGAAGAGTTACAAGTTTGCATATACTAGTAATTATAAAGAAAAAAAAGAAAAAAAAACTCACATACCATGATAACAAAGCCACCAAACAAGTTTGCAGACCCTGAGAAATGAATATAGTAAAAACACTTCCTTAAGCAGCATGTTAATAAAAGCAATAACTTAGGAAATTATTATGTGACCAGGAAAAAAAAAAAAAAAAACACACCTCAACACCACCAATGGCAAACAGAACAACCAGGACCTCAATAAACCAATATGACATCAACTTGTAGAGCATGACCAGGAAACATGATGCGATCACAACAAACAGAACCGCAGAAGTCGTATTAATGTCAACCACACCACTTGATCGAGAAGATGCTGTGTTCAAGTACTCATCAGAAGCATCCTGGTAAGAAAATTATTATTAAGGCTCAGTAACTTATTGTCGATTTGTTATTTGTAAATAAAAGTATGACCTTTAGTATTTTGTCCTGTTCAATAGCTGCTTCTCGGGCACTCCAAGCAGACCAAAAGGATGCACATAATGTAGTACCGACAGCCATTAGCCACAAAAACACCTCAGCAACATCAACCAGTGGTCGTCTTGGAGAGTATAGCTGCACATGAACTGAGAACAGAGCATATATTAATAAAAGAGAAAAGAACTGAAAGGACCGTATACTGAGAAAAGAGCATATCTTCAGGGAAAAAAATAGAGAGAGAACAGGACACATGCTCAATCACCCAAAAGCGTAAGTATTAAGTACCATTCACTTTATTTTGGAGACTCCCTATCATGGCTTCACCAGCATCTTGTGGAAGCATTACCGTAGGGATGCCAATATCCACATCAGACTCATCTTCTTCACATACCATTTTAAAGAGTTCTGCAGAAGGATATCATGAGAATAAAGATTTAACTCAAATTTAGAACATTCAAATGATGAAGTGACAAAAAGGCGTGTAACAGGATGAACCTGTTTGGTTGTTAATGATTAGGATTTCTGAAGCGCCTACAACTTCAGCAACACGAGCCTTGTCAGTAAAACTGCAGTTGCCTCGGTACACCAGAATAACTTCACCGGTAGGCTACAGACAATCAGACCTCTGAATGTTGAGTTCTGATATATTATAGCAAACTTAAAAGGCTTTCAATAACAATCTTCACACTTATCACCGATATGTATTGGGATTGTTTGTGAGAGAGACACAGACAGTATCAAAATTAGTGAACCTTATTTTTAGGGATGCTACAACAGTCGGGAGGGTCTGCAAGGGAGACTCTGCTTTTATTAGCATCTTTCTCCTTTGATTCTAAAGTAGGACCAAATCGGGCCCCAACACCTACATACTCTTCTTCATCGCTATCACCAAACCAAGTAGGGACTTTTACCTGTCATGCAACAATCAGCAGAAAACAAAAAGCAAGATATTAGGGTGCATTTGTGATAATTGCTGAATGAAAGAAAAAAGGTTTTAAGAATGAATTGATTTAAACACCAAAAGAGAAACTCAGAAAATTATCATATTACAAGTGTAAACATGAGAAAACACTTGTTCTATATGTCTTGGTTACATTTAAAAGCAACAGCCAAAACTGATAACATAGTCTCTGTTTAAGATCTACAGTTAATATATTTAACGAACGTGCTTTCTAACAGTGTATCTTACTCATAGAAACTAGCTTATAGGACTCACTTTAGTTACTGAGTTAGATGCCTACATCAAACTGTCACAGACTACATGTTCACATGGGGTTAAGCCACATCATTCCCTGCAAACACACACACACAGTGACTACTAAACAGACCACTAAGCAACGAATTAAGATGACTACTTGACAAGATTTCAGCTTCCTAAAAACTTCGAAAGTACTCTTAATACTACTAAGCTATAACGCTCCTAGACCTCAGACTACACTTGCTTTACAAAGTTCTTATAACTTGAGACAAAAAAATGTTCCGTAGACCTTTCAGATTTCTCGTGTTCAATCCTCTAAATCAAGTTTCTAACTATACACCTAGTCTTACTTGGCGTTTTCACATACTAAGGCCATGAGCTTGGTCAACGCATGAAAAATAACAGCTTTTGACAAATTAACAATAACGGTGAAGCAACTGGTAATAAGATCCAATAAACAAGACACCGAAAAATTACATAACAAATCAAGTTTGCATATTGCAAAATCTCTAGAAAAAATCCATTCATCATGTACACCGATGGAATAAAGACCAACAAAAACTTGAGACCCACGACTTTAGATAAAAAAAAATGGATGGTCCAGATTGACTCTGACCACATGTAGTTTAATGATTTGACCTAATCACATGAAAGTTAGAAGGTCTTAAGTTTTCAGAGATCTCAAATGAGCCTCCACCGTAAACACTCCATATGCAGTATGCAATCTCCGAGATCACTCTTTACCAGCCTCACTAGGTACACATGGCTAGGAAAAGGGTCAAAAACGGTAATGGGAATAACCCGGTTATGATTCCAAATAAATCATAAAATTACACGTAACTTCCTTTATGATTCCAGATAAATAGCAAAAAAAAACTCGAAACAACGATTATAACAATATACCTAACAAAACTTAATTTCAACCAATATCCATCCGACATATAAAGTTAAATTTCCATCCCAGGTAGATAGCCTACTGTAGCAAAGTGACAATATACTAAATCCAAACAACCAACTTGCAAACAACATTAAATGATAAAAAAAAAAAACAAAAAAAAAAAAACTTATCAAATCTACACACCTATATACATATACAAATTATATAAAAACCTTGTAATAAATGATAAAAAATTAATAAAAGTTAAAACCATACCAGAACGAAATTATTATCACAACCAGGTCGTTTAGGTGCAATATCATCTTGATGAACTATATCACCACCATAAACAACATTAACACTAAAAACTAGTGTTAATAAAGCTAATTGAACCACTGTATTCATTAATTTATTTAGTTATATATATGATGAGTTTAAGAAGTGGTTTGTGAAAGTCAATTTAGGGATTTTTTTTTTAATGTGTGTGTGTGTGTGTGTGTGTGTTTTGGTTATGTGATGGTGGAGATGAATATAAAGATGGTACGAAATGAGAATTATATATACATATACGTACAGGGTTTCTGTATAGTTTGTTTATTCAAGATGATGTGTGATTAGATAATTTTTTAGTTTATTTTCTTGTGGGTTTGACTACGCGCGAGGTGTCGCGTGATATGTAAATGCACGTCTACTATGCTACAAAAGACGTGGCAAAACCAGCGGGCACGAGCCCAATCTAACGGACACGGATCAAACAGACTCATGTTATACGAATCGTTTTAAACTAAACTCAAAACGACGAAATAAATTTCTCAAATGTAACTCCTATCTTATATTTAAAAAATTGAATATATTATATCTATAAAAAATTTCTTAAAAAACAATTATAATATTCTTTAGAGAAAATTATCAAAAGAGGTCAATTTTTTAAGGTTGATCCATTTTTAAGACTTTTTTTCATCTATTTCTCAAAATAGCCATGCTCAACTGCTCAATGCTCAACTGCCACGTGCTCAACTGCTTAAGTACAAAAGGAATGACACGTGTCAAAATTTGGGTAGAGTCGAGCAGTTGAGCAGTCAAAGTCGAGTAGTTGAGCAGTCAAGTCGAGCAGTTGAGCAGTCAAAAGGAATGACACGTGTCATAAAACTAATGGAGCTTTTGTACTTGAGCAGTTGAGCAGGTGGGCAGTTGAGTTGAGCATTGAGCAGTTGAGCATGGCTCTTTTGAGAAATAGATGAAAAAAAGTCTTAAAAATGGATCAACCTTGAAAAATTTGTCTCTTTTGGTAATTTTCTCTATTCTTTAATTGAAAGAAAACATGTATATGTTAATGTCTATTTAACTTTTAAATGGGTCATACATAACCATTTAAAAAAATGGCTAAATGTGTCTTAATCTTTTACAAATTAGCTCAATTTTTTTTATTTTTAACACAAATTGTCACCTCTAATTTTGAGATCTAATTAGAAAACCAGTTTATAAAACATTGGTTGTGAGTGCTTTACGGTTTTCTATTGTGTACATGTAACGGAATTGACTGCACCGTTGATGACGTTATAGAAATGTTAGGTGCAGCGTTACAAGTATAACGCAAGTTTTTTCTTTCTATATATATATATATATATATATATATATATATTTTCAAAAATGGAATGAGTGAGGTTTTTTTGTTGTATTATGTGAAAGCTATTTAAGAATTTATTTTTCATTTTTTTTTATATAGAATAGTTACAGGATAAAAGCTAACGTGACAGGAGGATAATTCGCCGTATAACACGCAAGTCACCTAGTGCTTTTATATTAGAGTATTGTCCTCTTACATTATATTCTTATTCATTCTCTAATAATTTGAACTGTTAGTTTCTCCACATGTCAGTATCCTATAAGTATGAGTATGTAGGGCGTTTTCGAGTAAATCATAGTACTGTTTGGTTTATGATTTTACTGTTGTGGTTATCGCACTCACACGCCACTAAACAAACAAAGAAAACACAAAGCAAGCTCGGGAAATATAAAGTGACAAGAGATTAGGCGGGGTCATATCGAATATTTATTATTATTGAGTACATATATACACACAAGAGATTCAGTTTACAATTACAGTGACAGGGGTATCTATAAGTGTGAAAACGCTTTCATAACTTGTTCCCCAATATTACATCCTATAAGCCGTACTACCTACATATGGGCCTAGCTCATGTTCCAGTTTTTGTCTAGTAGGGTGGGAGCCTATGACCGTCTATCGGAGCTTATCTCTCGGAGCCTTTCTTGATTAAACTTCGCCAATCTTCTTATGATCTACTTAAGAGTAGAATCCCAATGAGCCTCTGTCTAAGCAAAGTCTTACCTATATTGTGTTGCATCATATTAATGTTAGAGTCTATACGAGTCTCCACAACTAAATATTTACATGAGAAAATTTTGATATAACTAATTTCGTGGCTTACTTGAAGGAATATGAGTTTGTGTAATGGGTGTTACAACAATACACTTTTAAAATCTCCATTGTATTTGTTCTCAATTGTTAATTTTTGAGTACAAAGTAAGAAGTACAATAATCGATGAAACTTGTCTCTAGTTAATTTGGATATTGACAAGTACAATAATCGATCTTCTCATTTGTATTTGTTCAATAAAAAGGTAAAAAAAATTCTGCTTGTGTTCATAAAAGCATCCATAATGATAGCTTGAAGAATAACTTTTTACTATTTAAAAATGTTATTCATATTATTTTTGCATTGTGTCAACAACTTGATGAAAAGCCTTTTACTCAAAGACTTGGTAAACTTCAAGTGATCGAGCAAAAGCTTTTTGATCACTTCAAGCAATACAGTTTATTCTAGTTTAATATATAATACACGCAAAAACTTTTAGGGGGCGTTTGGTTCGTTGAATCTAGCGTAATTGGATATAATTGTAGTCTGGTTACATTAGTTAGCCTATATGGTTTACAGATTGGAGATAATTGTAATTCATATTACATTACGTAGGTTGTTTAGTTTTCATTGTAATTGTAATTCAGTAACTTCAGTTACATCAAGTGGGGAAATTCATATTACATAGAAAGTTGGATGAAATATTTTTAAATTACGTTATAATTCAGAATTTTACTTTAAAGCATCAGTATAAATTATTATTATTGTTATTATTATTATTATTATTATTATTATTTTATTTTTTTTTTTTTTTTATAAATCACACTTTTATTAAAAACTCATAGGATTACAAAAGATTAGTGGGGAGCCTCGAAACCAACTGAGCCCCCACACCTCTAGCAATGGTAAAACCAATCCTATTAAAGATATGAACTGCTACACGCGCTCCAATGTCTTGAGTCATCGAGAAACGTCGAATGCGCTTGAGTAAGGTGACTGCATCTTTCTCAAGTTCCCCAAAGAGGAAAAGAGAAGGGAGAAACCCATATCCAATATCTGCACATTTGGCCTCGTACTTGACCCGTTTACCGAAAGCAGCATCACCGTCGCTCATACGATATAAAATCAATCAATCCGGATTGCGTCAAAGGCGACTTTTAACCTGTAAGTCAACACATACATCACGCCCACTATCCAAGAATAGAGTAGTATGTCAGTGGTCGCAAGGATCTGTCCCCATCTCCAAAAGCCCAATATCCACCTCCTTGCGAGTAGAAATCCTCGACGAGCATATGTCAACAAGAACATCGCGCAAGGTTGTGACGATGTTTAATGCCAACAATACCGCTACGAAACAAGCGTGATCCCCATAAATATCTCAGGGAAAACCTTAGAGCAAGCGAGAACCTGCACGAACAGGTGAAAAAGGAACACCCAAACGATAACACAGATACACCGATAAGCTCTGGCACTCATAGATCTGTCCCAATCCAATACGGAGCCACCCTAAGCCAATCAAGTGTGATCCTCCTTTAAAGAGCTCCATACGCCATCTTTGAGGGAAAGATGAAAAGTAGATTCAACATTTTGGGAAACCCGAGAAGTATATATCACGCCAATTTCTTCATAAGTTTGGGGCGGCGACCTCGCTAGGGTTACTCAAAAGATCAATATCCATATTCACATTGAAAGTACATAAAGCATCATCAAAAGAGGGACCAGCAGTAATAATACCCGAACCATGAAGAAGCTTAGTCTGAAGGCCAGCTGATTGAAGTCTAGAAGCAATGAAAGCATAGTTCAAGACATCACCTGCAGAATATAAACCAAGTCCCCCAAAAGCAAAAGGTAAGGTGGCGAGTCTCACGCCATCACCAAAACCAGTCGAAGCGGTGACAATACGCTCCAAAGAAGAACGAGTGCGCATCAAAAGAAACTGGCCTCAAAGACCGAGGAGAACATGTGCGCATAGAAAAATAGAGCTTAGAAATACCAGCACATGCACGGAGTAACAACAACTCGCATTGGGGGTCATTAAGTTTGTATTTGCCTCCATAAGTTCAATAGTTTTAGCAACCCTTTTCAGGACCAACTTACTACAAACTCAAAATCACACTAACGAGGTCCACCCAATAATTTAACACCATGTGAGGGGCGAGAAATATTAGGGGGAAAAACACCATCATACCTGCTTCTGGGGTCTTCTTGTGGCCAAAAGACTTGATTTTATCAACATTGAGGTGTAAACCACGACAAGGTCCGTCTGCCATAATCAACTCTAAAACCTTACCCACAACCAAGGTATCACCAATAATAGTGCCATCATCCAAATACCAAGCTTGAAAGGAAAGGTCAAAAGAATCTCTAATCTTACATGCTAAGGGATGTAAAACTAAAGCAAAAAGAAGAGGCCCAAGCGGATCACCTTGTTGCACACCTTGATGAGACCAAAGAGTATGCTCACCATAATATAATCTAGCAGGACTAGAGTAGCAAAACTCCACCCACTGCGAAATAGCCGGGAAATGCAAACGAACCTCATGTAACATAACAGCCCGGTCCACCATGTTGAAAGCGTTTTTAAAATCAACCAACAACATGGACAGACCAACCTCACACCCGCGGTCCTCAACCATATTATTATTATTATTATTATTATTATTATTATTTTATTGTTTTTTTTAAAGATGATGTATTTATTATAAGTGCAATGCTTAACAGTCACAATACAGAAAACCTACAACAACAACAATAAAAAAGGAAAAAATCCAAGAAGGCTCCAACAAATAACCTAAACAACACCGCAAGGGATGACACTCAAGCCATCTGCCAAACAACCAATGGAACTGATCAAGATACACCTTCTTTGGCCAACTTATCAGCATCATTGTTACGCTCTCACTTAATATGTGTAACTAATCTATTAGAAATCACGAATAGGAAAGCAACAATCTCGTAAAAGTTATGAAGCAACCTCTATGGCCTTTCATCTGGACAATTAACCCAATACACCGCTTTTAGAGAATCACTTCCAATAGTTATATTAACGGACCTCAACTCGTCCTTCTCTTTAATCATGTTACATGCTTTTTTAATGGTCATCACCTCAGCAACATTCGAATCCAAAACACTCACTGGAATTGAAAAAATAGCCAAAACAACCCCCCTCAGAGTTTCGTAACAAACCACCAATACCTGTTAAACTCGGCTTACCCATAGCTAACCCATCAATGTTAAATTTTAAAGCTCCATGAGCTGGAGAACGCCTACTAAGAAGGTTTTCATACTTCTGATGAGAATGACTCGTTGAAACCGAGAACATATCTACATAGAAATCTTATAGTGAAGACAATCATGATGGAAAGAAAGCTTTAATCCAACATCTTGTCTTGAATTTCACAGGGTCTAAAATATGAGAGGGTGATGTTTCTTTATTAGAAAAGATATATTTATTTTTAGCCTCCCAAATATGCCATAAGACTGGGAAAAATGACATTCCCCATACTTCTTTACACTTCGAAAAATTAGCCATATCTATCCACCAAAGAAACAGGTCTACCAAAGTCCGGGGAATCACCCACTTAAAATCCCATCCATCTACTAACGACCACCAAATAAAAAAGAGAAGTCTTACAATGAATAAATATATGGTCAATAGACTCCAGATTAGAGTTACGTTGCGGGCAACTACGTTGATATTCAGAGATGGATCCAAATTTGAAGAGTAAATCTCGAGTTTAGAGTTTATCGAGTAGACTTTGCCAACAAAGTATACGGGCCTTGGGTGGAGCTTTGAACTTCCATATCATGGAGAGATGATAATTGCTATTCTAAGTCATATTCTCCACCTCATACGAAAAGGATTTGCACGAATATCTACCTGAAGATTCAAAAGACCATATGACTTTATCATCCTTTGAAGCTGTCATCACGATTGAGTTTAACACAAACATAAAGTCATCAAATTGACCTACCCAATCAAATAAACCTCTTATAAACTTAACGTCCAACTTCCATGTTGGAATCGCTCCTAACTCGTAAATGGAACGACATTGACGGGATTACATTTTCTATCTTTGTTAACTAAAACACATGGGCTTGTTATGTCATTTAGTCATAGTTGTATGTGTTTAGCTATATATACCCTCCTAGACTTTCCTATGAGGGTGAGACTCTTTAGTGTAATTTCATCCTTTATCAATAAAACACACATAGTTTCTCCCTTCTCTCTATACTTTCGCTCTCTAACATGATGAAGATGTTCTTCCATCTTCCTAGACCTCCCGATTCACCAAATCATCCATATAATCGATCCTAACATTGGTATCAAGAGCAAGGTCGGTTTTTTTTTTTTTATCATTTGTTGATTTTTGGGTGATATATCTTGTCAAAATCATCGTTTGTAAATATGTTTTTACCCAAGTTTTAACCTTTCATAAATTCTTTTGGTTTAATAGTTTTTTACAAGTTTTGTTGTATCATTTTTTGGTCTAAAAGTCTTATCCCTTCATATTCATGTCACATATATGTTTGTTTTAATAATAGTTTATGTATATTTCATGACTTTAAATCATCTTGTGAAAGTTTCTTGTGGTCAACATGGTCTATATTCGTGGTCAAACTGGGCTAAATGAAGCGTCTTTTTTGCGTTTTTTCTGGGTTTATGATGCTGGACGGAACCTTTGGTCGGAAAACATCGCCGGAAAAAAGCCAACGATAGTTAAAACCCTAGTTTTATGCCTAAGGGGTCATCTACAGCCTGTTTACGAGTAACTTGGTACTATCACCTCTGCCAACATGGTGCATCAACCGCCTTCTAGCTACAACACCAGAAAATGACTGCAATTTAACTACTCCAGTAATCTTCGTTCACAGAGGGGACAGGAAAGATTTTTTTGGACTCAACGAATATATACTAAACTCGCGTCTACCATATTTAGCATCAATTAACTCTTTCCAAAGTGCTTCTTTCTCGTTTCCATATCGTCATAACCACTTGAAAAGTAATGTTTGTGTTAATACAAATAAGCCGTAAAAATGTTTATTTATATTTTACGATCTTCTAATGTTTTGTCGATAACAAAAGTAAAATCATTTTAACGAAACAAATAGAGTACGTAAATAGTTTGAGTTAATAGTTTTCTAACACACTTACGTTTTCACATAAAACACTAAAACAAGTATGAGTGATTTTATGATTTAGATACATATGTACAACAACTAGTGTTTACATATTGGGTTAAACATATACTTAAACTAAGTATACTAAAATTGGTAAAAACTAATTGTATGCTAAAATGGGTTAATACAAGTATATACTAAATGGGTAAATACTAGCAAATGGTTTTGACCCATAACCCATGGTTTTATATATACCACTTAACCAAGTTCATTGTATCCTTAAGATACATTGTATCTAGAAAGAAAACCATGGATCAACCCATAACCCATGACCCATGACCTATAACCAAAAATACCCATGGGCAAAGAGGAGCGGACCACGGATCCCTAGCCTTGTGCTAGCCGGATCCCTTGTGGTAGGGATCCGTGGGATCCGGGAACAGAAGAGAATTTCCTCTATAAATAGAGATCCATTTCTTCCTCTTTACACATGGTTTTACACACATACTTCCCCAAAGTATTCTAACCCTCTAACCTCAGATCTAAGTGATCTATGTAGTTTGTCTTTTGTTTTTGTGTGATCTACTAGATTCCTCTTAAAGGAGAGATCACCACTTCTTGAAGACATGCAAGCTCAAGTCCATGAGTTGCCATGCTTCGTCATCATCAAGACTACTAAGGTTCTCTTGGTGATAGTTCTTCCTTTCTCCATAGATGTTGGGTTGAAGGCATTAGTGAAGAATGCCGAAAGTGTCAAGATGAAAGCATTAGTGAAAGGTGCTCATCATCCGTGTCAAAGCATTAGTGAAGGATGCTAAAGGTGTCAAGACGAAGGCATTAGTGAAGGGTGCCAAGCGTTGTGTCAAAGGCATTAGTGAAGGATGTCAAAGAATCAAATCAAGTAGCATTTGGGAAGAATGCCTAGGTCGTATAATCGATGAGGTGCATCGTTATACATATATGTATTTGTTTATCTTCAAGGATGGTGATATCCTTGATGGTGTTGTAACAAGGAGAAGATCTCCTTGAGATTAGGTGTTGTGTCGTGAAGGGTAGTAGTTCCTCCATAGTAATGGAACTAGGTGCTTAGCCTAGTACCTAATAAAGGGTAGGCGACGTTGTGAAGGATTGGTTCTCCTAAGGTGTGAAAGAACTCGGTGGTTAGCCTAGCACCGTATAAAGGGTAGGCGACGTTGTGTTAGGTGTGGTTCGCCTTGGTGTGAAAGAACTCGGTAATTTGCTTTGTACCGGAAAAGGTTGTTTAGCGGCGTTGTGAAGGCTTCTCCGCCACAAGGAGTTGGTGTAGTGCTTACGAACTCTCGAGTAGGTGACTCGGGAGTGGAGTAGGGCAAGGAAGGTGTCCTTGTAGCCGAACCACTATAAATAACTTGTGTTGTGTTGATGTGCTTCTTACTCTTTATATTTCATTACACGCTTATATATCCGTCTATCAACGTCCAACATAAACAATCAAATAGATTGACATAAGTCGATCTAAATATTTAAAAAGGAAGTTTTAAATTGGTAAAACTATTCAACCCCCCCTTCTAGTTTTCCACAATTGGCATCAGAGCTTCGTTACCAATCTTTTTAAAGTATGTTGTACTTTAAAAACTTGATACGATCCGTGTATGTTTGAAAACTACAAAGAAGGATTTCTTTTTGGTCATATTTTCTTTCAAATCATTTTGTTGGACATTGATAGATAATTCTAATCACTTTTGCTCTTAAGAAGTCTTCATGCTAGAATCTCTTCAAAATCTTTATTCAAAGAATAATGAAGTCAACATTCAAGGAAGGATCTAAAAGGTAATCACAACTTACGTACACCAAGTACAAAGGATTACTTTAAAAGCTCATGAAGTATTTTTGGTATTATACCAAATCAAGAAGCATAGAGGTATGTTTTACTTTTCATTAGATAGGTTACATGAGTTCCATTTATTGTCATAAGCTCTCTTTGTTTAAACTAACCACTAACATCATTAGAAGTCTCTTTCGTCACCTGTCATCTTTTTCAACATAGGGAATGATATTATTTTCTTTTTCGTCAAACTAACGCCGTCATCACATATGAACCCTCGATATGTAATTCATCAAAAATCATCATTCAAAAACAATCCTCATCTAATACCTCCATTTTTTTTGGCAAGCTAATTTAGAAGCCTATTACAAAAATAATACCAAACAACTCCCTTTCTGTCCACAGTAGCCGGATCCCTCTAGTTGTACTAGCCAGATCCCAAATACAAAGGATCCGGGGGAACCGTGGAACAGAACTCAGCTATACACTTTCAAAAATTCACCACTGATCTTTTTCCCTCTATTCAAATAACACCAAAACGACTAAGCTACTGAATCCACCCTCATTGGCTTCCATACTCTTAAGTATTCCTTCCTAGAACATCATTGTAAGTAATTACATTAACTTGTTCTAATTTTCATCATCCTCATCCTCATCCTAGGGTTTATGGTTTCTTAATTTTTAATCAATTAATTTAATTAGGGCTTTTTAAATTAATTATGAAAAGGGGCTTTTAACAAAATCACATTGTGTTCACATCATTGTTAATACAAATCAAAAACCATAAACCAATCCCAAATAATTTTACCTAATTGGAAAATTTGTATTTTTAGGACCAACCATGCCCAAAGCTACTCAACAAGATCATCATGACACCGTCCACTACCTTACTCATTACTATCGAAAAAAAGGGATTGACCAAAACCGACCGTAAAATTTTCAAAAGCCTTGTAAAACGACTTATCCACGAAGGGCGTGTAGTCAAGGAATGTTTCCTTGAAGATACCGACATTCGTCAAGTTTTCTCGACAATCAACTTTGATTGTCTCCTTGACATAGATGAACAAATTTGTCCGGTTTTCATTTTTGAATTTTACAAAAGCTTTAGGATCATTCGAAACGTCAATGATAGCATTTCAATCGCTTTCATCATCAATAAACAAAACTTCACTCTTCCTCTCAACACCTTTGCTCAAATTCTTCGCATTCCTTGTGAAGGAATTTGTATGTACTCTCAAGATTGGGCAATTAACGCTCAAAACCTTGCACTTGATCCTAAGCCTCTCTATAACACTCCCATTGATGAACCCGAAACCATCCGAGACACTATTTTCAAAATAAGAACCGACCAATCCCGTTTCGACCGAAACAAGAAGCTCATTCACCGTAATCCCTTTCAAATGAAACTTTTTGAAATGCACCCCATGTTTAGAAAATGGGAAGAAATCCTTAGGGAAAACGTCATTAGCCTAGTTGGAAACAAAGATCATCCAAACGCATGTCTTGTGCAAATGATCTATTGTCTTATCCATCAAAGGCCATTTAATCTTGCCTATTACATGGTAAGGAGAATGGCTGGGGTATTCAAAGCCTCCAACATGGTACTTCCGTATGGTATGCTTCTAACACGACTTTGTAAGTATGTTGGTACATTGCAACCATCTCCTATCAACGATGATCATTATCTTTCCGATCACGTCATGGTACCTCTTTCCAAACGACCCTCTAAACGGTTCATGGTCAATGGAGAGCAACCGGAAGCTCTCTCGGACTCCTCGGCCAGTGAAGAAGAAGAAGATGAAGAAGATATCGACCCCGTAGCCAACATCAAATTGGAAATCCTTGAATACCACAAACAACTTCCGACCATTCCAAACGAGACTGCGGAATTTAAGCAATTGAGGGGCATGATTCAAAACCTCGCATACAACCTCACTAAGCCGTCAAAAAGGAAAAGAAAGGATTGACGAAAGAGACAATAGGATTGTGCTTGTTTTCTTTATCTTATGTTTGGATGATTACATCTTAGTACTTTCGGTTTATGATTATTTGGATATTGTCTTTAACTAGTGTTTTGTGATAAACATGCTTGTTTCTATTGTTTATCTGTGGATTTACTAGTGTGCATAAACTGCGCATCATTTCGCAGGTGTTCGTGTTGGTTCGATCTGCGATGCCGGATCCCTAGGATTAGCCTAGCCGGTTCCCTCTCTTGAGGGAACCGTGGGATCCGTGACATCAGATCAACAATACAGCATTCAGTACATCAAAAATGCTTTCTAGATAACATTACATTAGCTTAGCATATGATTTTAGACCCAACTAAGTCCACTTCAAGGATGAGAAAGGCTTAGACTTACTAAAGGCTTACTTAAGATCTTAGTCTGATTTTATCAACACATCTAAACTCACAATATTTCCGCTTCAACTACTCACAAACTATTTCTCATCTCTCAAAACACTTAAAGAAGACAAGCTAAGCAATTTTAGGAAATTGCTTCTAGTCATTTATATCTCAAAGTAAGACAAAAATTAGTTTTTTCAATTCTTGTAATTCTTAAGAACTTTTCTTAATATCACCTCAAGCTAAAATCTGATCACTAGGATCATTTATTATGACTTGACATCTTCATAACTCTTAGTTTTATCCTTGGACATCCATTGGTAGTCATCTTGTCCCATCCCTCTTCCATAAAAAGTAATCATTTGCTATAACATTTATCATTCAAGTACCCTTTCATCCTAAACACTTAGGAGAACTGAAACATTCAAAATGAGATAGGCTTTAGCTCCTAGAAACCTCATTTCAAACCTGTCATAACTGCTGAGAGCCGGATCCCTAGGATTAGCCTAGCCGGATCCCTTCAAGGAGGGAACCGTGGGATCCGGGTGACAGTTTATGTCAAACATAGCTAAAACAATCATTTCAACTCATCTTCCTAACTCAAACACTCCATCTCATTTTAAATGAGTTCCTAGATTAGTGAAACTCTGAATCTCAACCTTGTGCATGTTAATCATCACATTTCCAAGAACATTAGTGGATTAAGTCTTAAATGCAATTGCAAAGCTCTTCTCTTTATAACCCATATTGCCAAGAACACTTTAGTCATCAAACACAAACATAATTATCAACAATTGCAACCATCCTTCTTAGTCATCTCATCATGAGAAAAGCTCCTAGTGCTTACTCATCCACTCAAGAACCACCAAAGAAACTTGCTAGAATCATACACGAAGTTTCCTCAATCGAATCATCTTCGGTTAAGTCCACCAATGCTAGGATTTCCCCTACACCAAGGAAACCAATCAAACTAATCCCCAAGAAGAGTGTTCCCACTAAGATTTCATCACCAAATCCTAATATACCAAACATATCCTCCACAACTCAACCAACATCATTAGTTCCTAGAGTCACCTCACAATCATCTCCACACTCTCACAATGTAGAAGATTTACCCTCTTGGCCATCTCATCTCTCACCATTACCAACTAATTCACTTGAAAAGATTGAGCAACAAAATCAAAGTGTTGAATCAACATTTGCTCCAAAAGCAAACTCTATCATTCCTCCCAATAGTCCATTTTGGATTATGAGAAGACATCAAAGGCAACCACCCGACCAAATGGAAGTTGATGCTTCTTTACCTCTACCCTCAAACATTGTAGAACCACCACTTAATGAGCCTCAATCAAATCCTCTTTCATTTGAAGATCCTCAACCCACTTCACTTGAACTTTCAATTCAAGAAACTCAAAACCATGACAAGGATTGCTATCATTGTAAACATGTTGAAAGGTTGATGCATGAACTACGTGAAGAGCAACGTTTCATGTTTTATCACCTTCTCGAACGTTTCGAAGAGGTTAATAAGCCTAAACTACAATGAGCATCACATTCAAAAGATCAAACTTAGAACGTTTAGGAAACCTTTCTCATCCTTGATCATCATCTAGTTTAGTTGAACCTTGAATTGGGATAACTCATTTAGCATTAGTAGCACTTGTTTGGCTAGTTCATTCTCTTAGTTTTAGAGATTTGGTCGTGTATCTCTTGTTTTATTGAATGAATACTTATATGCTATGATTATTTTTGTTGTGCTTGATATATTGTACATATATCTCATTTTCTCAAAATAGCATTCCTTGACATTTCTTCACTGCTGAAGATACTGTCAACAGATAGCCAGATCCCTTCCAGATAACTAGACGGATCCCTCCTTGAAGGGAACCGTGGGATCAGTGGTACAGGAGCACAAATTTATACTAACTTGAGTCTCATTTGCAGGAAATTATGCAATATACTCTTGTTTTTCTAACCTTTGTTTTGTAGTTATTCAAAATACACATGAAGATATTGACACCATAAAGCTAGGGGGAGCTTTGTGTCAAACAACATTGCAAAATCATTTGCAACTTAATCCAATTTTGGATTACACTTCATGACACCCCATTGCAACATTGCAATATTCAAGGGGGAGCACGTTTTCGTCACTTAGACAAACCATTTGCAAACTTAATTGCAAACACAATTAGTTTATTTTTCGTTATGTCCTTGACGCCCTTACATAGGGATGGACTCGTCAAGGGGAGTTAAGACGAGTACCATTCCGTCACTTGCTCTCTTTACATTTTTACATTTTTCTTATAAAAATTGTGTTAGTTTCTTTTAACACTTTTGTTTCGACAAAAAGGGGAGAAGAAAGTAAAAACTACAAATTCAAATTTTTACGAATTTTAGTTTTTTTCTTAAAATAATTTTATGTTTTTCTCATCAACAAAAAGGGGGAGATTGTTAATACAAATAAGCCGTAAAAACGTTTATTTATATTTTACGATCTTCTAATGTTTTGTCGATAACAAAAGTAAAATCATTTTAACGAAACAAATAGAGTACGTAAATAGTTTGAGTTAATAGTTTTCTAACACACTTACGTTTTCACATAAAACACTAAAACAAGTATAAGTGATTTTATGATTTAGATACATATGTACAACAACTAGTGTTTACATATTGGGTTAAACATATACTTAAACTAAGTATACTAAAATGGGTAAAAACTAAGTGTATGCTAAAATGGGTAAATACAAGTATATACTAAATGGGTAAATACTAGCAAATGGTTTTGACCCATAACCCATGGTTTTATATACACCACTTAACCAAGTTCATTGTATCCTTAAGATACATTGTATCTAGAAAGAAAACCATGGATCAACCCATAACCCATGACCCATGACCCATAACTAAAATACCCATGGGCAAGAGGGCGGACCACGGATCCCTAGCTTTGTGCTAGGCGGATCCCTTGTGGTAGGGATCCGTGGGATCCGGGGAACAGAAGAGAATTTCCTCTATAAATAGAGAGCCATTTCTTCCTCTCTATACATGGTTTTACACACATACTTCCCCAAAGTATTCTAACCCTCTAACCTCAGATCTAAGTGATCTATGTAGTTTGTCTTTTGTTTTTGTGTGATCTACTAGGTTCCTCTTAAAGGAGAGATCACCACTTCTTGAAGACGTGCAAGCTCAAGTCCATGAGTTGCCATGCTTCGTCATCATCAAGACTACTAAGGTTCTCTTGGTGATAGTTCTTCCTTTCTCCATAGATGTTGGGTTGAAGGCATTAGTGAAGAATGCCAAAAGTGTCAAGATGAAAGCATTAGTGAAAGGTGCTCATCATCCGTGTCAAAGCATTAGTGAAGGATGCTAAAGGTGTCAAGACGAAGGCATTAGTGAAGGGTGCCAAGCGTTGTGTCAAAGGCATTAGTGAAGGATGTCAAAGAATCAAATCAAGTAGCATTTGGGAAGAATGCCTAGGTCGTATAATCGATGAGGTGCATCGTTATACATATATGTATTTGTTTATCTTCAAGGATGGTTATATCCTTGATGGTGTTGTAACAAGGAGAAGATCTCCTTGAGATTAGGTGTTGTGTCGTGAAGGGTAGTAGTTCCTCCACAGTAATGGAACTAGGTGATTAGCCTAGTACCTAATAAAGGGTAGGCGATGTTGTGAAGGATTGGTTCTCCTAAGGTGTGAAAGAACTCAGTGGTTAGCCTAGCACCGTATAAAGGGTAGGCGACGTTGTGTTAGGTGTGGTTCTCCTTGGTGTGAAAGAACTCGGTATTTAGCTTTGTACCGGAAAAAAGTTAAGCGACGTTGTGAAGGCTTCTCCACCACAAGGAGTTGGTGTAGTGCTTACGAACTCTCGAGTAGGTGACTCGGGGAGTGGAGTAGGGCAAGGAAGGTGTCCTTGTAGCCGAACCACTATAAATAACTTGTGTTGTGGTGATGTGCTTCTTACTCTTTATATTTCATTACACGCTTATATATCCATCTATCAACGTCCAACATAAACAATCAAATAGATTGACATAAGTCGATCTAAATATGTAAAAAGGAAGTTTTAAATTGGTAAAACTATTCAACCCCCCCTTCTAGTTTTCCACAGTTTGATTCCTAATTCGAAGATTCCTGACTCCAAGACCCCCATTTCGTTTACTTTTGATTATACTATTCCAATCCACCACGCATAGTTTTCGCTCACTAGGATCTTTTCCCCAAAATAAACTTTTGCGAATCTTTTCAATTTCATCCACTACACCCTCTGGAACCTAAAACATTGATAAGTAATAAAGTGGAAAGCTATTAAAAACAAATTTTAATAGAACAATTCGGCCCGCTCTTGAAATGAATCTAGACTTCCATTTTGCTAAACACTCTCGTAGTCTCTGAATAGCTGGATCGCATATAGCTTTAAAAATAGCATTAGCTCCAACCAGTAATCCGAGGTATCGAAAAGGGATGTTACCAACTGAGCAACCGACATCACTGCCCCATGAATTAACCATGCTCTCCTTTATACCAATTCCAATTAGCATGCTCTTTAAGAAATTGATCTCTAACCCCGCTGACAACTGAAAACATCAAAGAACCCTCTTTATATTTAATATATTTTCTTTATTAGCGCCACATAATATTAGTGTATCATCAACAAATTGTAAGTGAGATATCAGAAAAGGTTGTACTCCTCCAAAATCTACACCCATAAACAGCCCAACCTGAACAACTTTGGTAAGCAACACATTTAAACGTTCTCTTACAATATTAAACAAGATAGGAGATTGAGGGAAGCCTTGTCTCAACCCTCTCTTCATTGGAAATAAATCCGTTGGAGAGCCATTAACTAAGACAACAACTCTTGCCAAAGATAAACAAAAACGATATCGACTTTCTCCATTTTTGACCAAACTTCATCTCTTCCAAAACCTTATCCACAATTATCCACTCAACCTTATGGTAAGCCTTTTCAAAATCGACCTTAAAAATTAATCCGCCCTCTTTTGATTTTTTTAACGAATGGATAACTCCATTAGTAAGTAAAATACAATCTAAGATTTGTCTTCTCGTCATGAAAGCAAACTGTGATTGCCCGATTATCGACTCCATGACAGTTTTAGTTCTCCCCGCTAGCACTTCAGACAACATTTTGTACATGCCACTAATAAGTGAAATTGGTCTAAAATAAATTAGATCTTAAAGGGTACAACTTCTTAGGAATAAGAGCAATGAAAGAATTATTTAACGCCATAGAAAACCTACCCTTAACATGAAACCTTTCTAAATAAGGCAACAACGTCATCCTTGATAATATCCCAATTTTGCTTTAAGATCTTAAAATTTAGACCGTATAATAATAATAATAATAATAATAATAATAGTAATAATAATAATAATAAAGATTATTATTATTATTGTTATTATTATTATTATTATTATTATTATTATTATTATCAATTAATTATTTTATTACTATTATATTAATAATTATTTTTTTTTATCAAATTTAACTTTTCATTATTCTTTTAATATTAAATAATTTATTATTATTATTATTATTTTGAATTATAATGTCTGCAGATTACAATTTATTCACATTACAACTAAATCATATTACAATTATAATTTTTTTGAAAAATTACAATTAATTCATTATATAATTTATTGAAATTACATTACAATTCTTTTGACAGATTTCAATTCTTTCAAAAATATTATGCGAATCAAACTTTTTTGTATTAGAGCAAAATTTATGAATGACTATCCTGTATATAAAATATAATTTAATTTATTGTAGAAAGTCATTAATGACTTTTTCTGTTGTAGATGTTCAACATTCAAAATATAACCATAACATCAATACGATGGGTATGTTTGGCACGAAGCGGTGTGAAGCTTTTTGGAGCGATGAGCGGTGAACAATGAGCATTTTGATTTTTAGTAGTCGTTTGGCAAATGAGCGATGAACTTTCCTATTATTTAGGAATGCTCAATTTTCCAATGCTTCTTTAAGAAGCTGTGAGCGGTGAGCTGCACAACTACTGCTCACTACTACTGCTCATAACTACTTTTGCCAAACACACCCAATGTAGAAGTCACATGCGCTAGCCCTACCACAAATAAACAACAAATGAACATATATGAAAATAACTGACACATAAAAGGCACATGTTGGTTCTCTCTCTTGATTTGATTAGACAAGCAAAGCAAGTTCATGATCGTTTGTTGAATGAATGATTAAACTTTTCGTCAAACGATTCACTGATCGTTTGGTTGTGTTTGTCGAATAGCGTTTAGGAGCATTTAGAAGCGATGAACATTGAACGGTGTGATTTTTAATGCTCGTTTAGCAAACAACAAGTAGCTTTATCTAATTTTTTTGGAATGCTCATTTTCTAACGCTCGATTAAGTAGCATTTAGGAGCGTTCGATTTTTAAGAGATGTTTTACACATTGTAATTATACGTACAATTATGTTACTAAACATTTTTATAAAAATAAATAGTTATTGCTCATAGCCATTGCTTACAACTACTACTCACTACTGTTGCTTACTGCTACTGTTCACTACTATTGATACTTTTGCCAAAGACACATCTCTAGAGTTGTAATTTGAGCAACTAAAAGAACAAGAAAATTATAAAGAAGAAGTATGTAAGGTTAATTGAGTCTCATATGTGGAAAACTAGAAGGGGGGTTGAATAGTTTTACCGATTAAAACTTCGTTTTAAACTATTTAGATCGACTTATGTCAATCTATTTAATATGTGTGTTGGATAATAATAGATAATCATATAAGTAAGTAATGCAAAAGATACATAGTAAGAAACACTAAACCAAAATAGGAGTATTTATAGTGGTTCGACTACAAGGACACCTTCCTTGCCCTACTTCACTCCCCGAGTACCACACGAGATGTCGTAAGCACTACACAACACATGCTCCTTAATGTGGCGGAGGAGCCTTCACAACGTCGCCTACTCTTTATCTGGTACAAGGATAGACATCGAGTTCTTCCACGAGGTAGAACCAAACCTATCACAACGTCGCCTACACTTTATCCGGTACAAGGCTAGATACCGAGTTCCATTACAAAGGAGGAACCACTACCCAACACTACACCACTACACAACTACCCAAAGGAGACACACTCCTTGTTACAACACTAGAAGGACATCAACATCCTTTAACCCAAACTATCTAACTTGTACATCGATGCATCATATCGATTGTACACCTTTGGCACCTTTCACTAATGCCTTTAACACAACCCTTCGGCACCTTTCACTAATGCCTTCAACACGACCCTTCAACACCTTTCACTAATGCCTTAAACACCATACTTCTATGGAGGGAGGAAAGAACTATCAACAAGATACACTTGAGTGGTCTTGATGATGACGAAGCTTAGCAACTCATGACTTGAGCTTGCACCTCTTCAAGAGGTGGTGATCTAGCCTTTAAGAGGAACCTAGAGAATCACACAAACCTAAAACTACATAGAATGATCCTTTGGATCAGAGGTTAGAGATGTTAGAATACTGAGAGAAAGTATATGTGAAGTGATTGTAAGCAAGATAGAAATGGCTCACTATTTATAGAAAAAACTTGTCTACTGTCCCACGGATCCCTCCCCAGATGGACCCGGCTAGTCCAAAACAGAGGATCCGGATCTTCAGCTTGTTAGTAGTGGATTTCGGGTTGCAAACCGGGTTATGGGTTATGGGGTATGAACCATGGGTTATGGGTAATGGATTATGGATACCCAACAAGATGCAATGTACCTAGTCATTGGGTTATGGATCTTGGGTCATGGGTCATGGACTTTAGGTCATGGATCATGGATAATACCCAACATGACTTCATGCATGATGTCATGCAATGAGTCATGGGTTATGGATCATGCTCCATGGGTATGGGTTATGGACTTTAGTTTTTACCCAACAACATTCATTCTCTTGATAACATCAAATAGTCCTGAATATTAAGTGTCAATTTCCCCGATAATGCTCGTTATTTATATCATTTATATGGATTTACGCTTGTTTTCCATTGTTTTCCACTTTCGGGTAAATTACGAGCATTGGAGCTAAAGAGACGCGAAACTGGAAACTTATCTAAAGATTTATCACGGTATGCTATTTTGAAGAAGTTACGGCGTAACTCATCTCTCACATTACGCCGTAACTATTGCGTGACTCATTATGCCAACTTATCGAAGGTTACGGCTAACTCTTCCCAAAGGTTACTTAACGTGGCAACTACATTAGGTCAGTAAAAAGAGGTTCCACGCCCCTGATACTTCGCCATAGCTGCGCATCACTTACGGCTAATTTAACCGAGTTTATTGAAGACTACTGCCGTAATCACTCATTAGGTTACGCCGTAACCAGCAGATCTAGTGCATTTTACGAAGAAACAGAAGGTTACGACGTAACTCCTATATTGGTTACGTACCTTTAACCCTTATCGGCCTATAAATACCCTCAATTCCAAAGCATTTCAAATCATCCCATTCCACACACAACACTCTAAGAACGTGGGAAAAAGCTCAAGGTAGGTCTAGGGGAGCATACTGAGCAATGTTTCCAAGGGAGAAGTCACTCTCAATTACTAAGCATTAGCGTTTTATATTTCTTTTACTTTCAATTCATGTATTTAGTACCTTTGAATATTGAATTGGTTTGCATGATTAATATGAGATGCTAAGAACCTTTTGGTGCTAGCCTAGTTATGATTCCTTAATTGTTTTGTTTGCATTTACCTTTACTTCAGTACAATTATTTCTAAGTGTATGCATGCATAGTTCATTGGTAGCCACCCTTGGTTTGGTAGTTTTGAATGGCGGTAGAGGCCAATTGCCTAGGAAATATGACCAACTGACCTAGGTGAGCGGGGAGACGGGGAAGGGTAAGATATGACCAACTGACGACCCTTTCTACTTGTGCGATTGACCAACTGATCACCTATCGTTTAGGTGAACTTAAGAATTAGGGGGTGTAGTGTCTAAGTTCCCATTTGGCTGACCACTATTATGAATCTAGCATGTAGCGGTACTTAATGACTTGGCTTAGGGACCAGGGAACAACAAGACTTATGATGGTGCGCTTGATTTCTCCTATGGTGGCATCTTATGGGGTTAGGGCGAATTGACCAAATGCGTCCTCTCAATTTGATGAAGTAATTGGAAGTAGGTAGACGTAGACATAACTAGCTAGGAGGATTAACTAGGTTGGCACCACTCTCCTCTATTGATTTCCCTTTACCATTTATCTGCTTTTATTTACTTTATTCTGCATTAGTATTTTAATTAATTAAATCCCTATCGAAACTATTATTCTGTGACAATTAGACTTAGTATTAATCCAGCACATATAGCTCTTGGGACGACCTTGGCTTTACCGTTTACTACACTACTACACGGCCAGGTACACTGCCGTTAGTGCACTAGGGTAGACCATAGGTATAGCGAGACACTATAAATATTAAGGCACTGGTCAGTAAAACACGCATCATGTACCTAGTCAATGGATAATGGGTTATGGGTCATGGACTTTGGTTTTACCATTACTTTACCCATTACTTTACCCATTACAATATATACAAAGCATTTCTATATTATGTAAACACTAGTTGTTATACATATGCATTTCTATAAGATGTAAACAATATTATTTGTTAGTGTTTATATAAAAATGTCTTTGGTTTTATATAACTTATTTACTAAACATGTTTTTATATAGTTTTAATATGTTTTGTAAAAGTGTGTTAGTAAACTATTGGCTCAAACCTTTTACTTATTTTATTTGTTTCGTTAAAATGATTTTACGTTTGTTATCGACAAAACTTCGAAGATCGTAAAATATAAATAAACGTTTTTATGGCTTATTTGTATTAACAATCCCCCCCTTTTTGTTGATGACAAAACATAAGATTATTTTAAGAAGAAAATAAAATTCGTAAAAACTTGAATTGGAGTTTTTACTCTCTTCTCCCCCTTTTTGTCGAAACAAAAAGAGCGTTGAAAAGAAACTAACACATTGTTTTGAGAAGAACTTGTGAAAAGTAACAAAATGAAGAATAAAGATTAAGATGAGAGAAAGATTTTTGTCTTAGCTCTCCTTGACGGATGCTCCATTTTGTTGAGGGCATCAAGTAGTTAGGAAAGCTAAACGAGTGTGTTGCAAGTATGTTTGCAATGGTTTCGTCTTTGACGAGATGCTCCCCCTTGACGAGTGCTCCCTTTTGAGGAGGCGCCAAGTAATATAGAAAACCTAAGTAAATGTATTGCAAGCATTTTTTGCAATGCTTTGCTTTGACGAAAAGCTCCCCCTTGTTGAGGGTGTCAAAGTCTTCATGTGTATTTTGAAAATCTACAAAACAAAGGTTAGAAAACAAGTATATGGTGCATTGTTTCCTGCAAATGAGATTCATATTAGTAAGAAAATATGCTTCTGTTGCACGGATCCCACAGATCCTTCCTGTGAGGGATCCGTCTAGGCTAATTGAGGAACGTGTACTGCATTCTTTTGACAACAATGACGTAAACATCCAAATGAGTTAAGTATTATAGCACTAAGCATATTCTCATAACTATATAGCATAAAACATGTGGTTTCATTCAATAAAACAAGAGAAATGATATACATATCTCTAAAACTAAGAGAATGATACAAGCATGTAGTACATTTTCTAACAATTCTAAGTTGTGCTTAAGACTAGAGAGGAGCACCATTGTGCTTGTATTCCTAAGTTCTAGGAACGAGTAGATTTGTTGACCTCATCAAAACGTTAGAAGGTGATAGAACATGACGTAATTAGTCACATACTTCATGGACTAATCCTTCGACATGTTGACAATGAAAGCAATCATTGCCATGGCTAGTGAATGGTGATGGTAGGAATGGAGCGGTTTGAGGTGGAAGATTTGATGAGGAAGGTGGATGTTCCACAAAGGATTGAGGGATTTGTGGAGGCATTTGATGAGGTTGGAGGTGGTTCAACTAAGGGTGAAGGTGGTGGAATATGTGTTGATGGTGGCGGTAGAGAAGTATCTACTTCCATGTGATCTGGTTGTTGATTTTGATGATTCCTCATAATCAAAAATGGACCATTTGAGGTGATGGAGAAAAGATATGGGTGCTAGTGTTGTTTCAACACCAAAGTTTTGGTGAGGAGGTTGTTGTGGCACCATTTTCTTAATTGAGGAAAATGTTGGCAATGGTGGTGGATTAGATGGACTAGGTGGAAAGTCCTCTAAGTTGTAAAGGTGGGGGGATGAGAGTGGAGTGGTGAAAGAGATAGCTCTAGGTACTAGAGGTGATGGTTTAGGGGTGTTTGGTTTAGGATGTATAGTAGTGTTTGGCAAGGGTTGTCTTGTGGGAATAATCCTTTTGGAAGTTGGTTTGATTGGTAGAGTTGGTTGTGAGGGAGTTCTAGTGTTTGAGGCTTTAACGGGTGATGATTCGGTTGAAGAGATTTCATGAACAACCTGAGCAATTTTCTTGGGAGGTTCTTTGGTTGATGAGTTAACACTAGGAGCTTTCCTTATGGTGAAATGGTAGAAAGAAAAGGTGTAAAAAAGCTTTAGCTCTGAGAATGAGTGTGTGAATGGTGATTTAGAAGTTCTAACACAAATGGTTTATAAAGAAAAATATTTGGTAAGTGAATTAAAGCTTAAACCACTAAAAATCCTTCAAATTGCAATGATTTGCATGCATAAGAGTCAACTATAGAGTTGCACTGATCTAGGAAGTCAATTAAGACAATGTGGAGTGTTCAAATTAACAAAGAGGGTTTGAAATGATTGTATCAAGTAGGATTGGTTTAGTCTGTGCAGCCGGTTCCAACGGATCCCTTACTTGAGGGATCCGTCTAGGCTAAACTTAGGGATCCGGCTCTCAGGAGCCAAGGAGAAGAATGATGAGGTTTTATTAAGGTCTAGTACCTACATATCTTGAGTGTTTCAGGTCTCCTCGGTGTCTTAAATGATATGAGACTTAAATGATCAAGTGTAATGATGAGGTAGCTAATGATGTCTTTTATGGAAGGAAATGGAGGTTTTTATGAACACCAATGGGTAATAAAGGATGAAACTAAGATTTTTAGGGTGTCAAGTGGAGTCAAATGATCCTAGAGATCAGATGATGATCTAAGGAAAATTTAGAAAATTCCTTTAGGATTATAAGAAATGAAAAACTAGTTTTAGACCATTTTAAGATCAAGATGACTAAAATCAATTTACTAAAATTGAGAGAAATATCAAACTAAGTGTTTTAAGATAAGATGAACAATGTATGAACATTGGGCGGAAAGATGGTGAGTTTTGAAGTAATGATAAATCAAAGATACCTTGAATGTGATCCTAAGTCGTTCATGAGTGAGGGTGAGATCAACTGAGCTTAAGGATAGGTAAAGTGATCCTAATGTATCACGTTTAACTAGTCTAATAAGGTGCGAGGGTTGGATTGATGTAAGGATGATAAAATAGCTGTTTGCGGGATCCCACGGATCCTTCACTTGAGGATCCGGCGAGAGTTATAAGCGAGGATCCGGCATCTGGCCGATTACTCAAGCGATGGCGTGCAATATTTTGCTCTAAGTGTCGAATTCTGAAACTAATGATTTCCATAGTAAATATATATGTATACAAGCAAGACATGGTAAGAGTGGCATGTAAGAAGATCAAATGATCAACAAACGATTTATTTCATAGGTATGATCAAGTTACAAAGGTAAATAAAAGACAAAGCCTAATGATTGATTTTATTAAAGAAAACTATTTAGCTCATGCGTTTTTGTTTGATGGATCGTTGAGTGGGTTGTGGGTAGTTGATGATTTGGGAATGAAGAATGAAGTGATGAGAGATGTGTTCAAAGGTTCCATCATTTTGTTCACAAATATATATTGAGGGCTTTGAAATTAAGGATGATAGTGCATGACATGTTGATAAAGGCGTGTTAGAAACATCCCATATGGAATTAGTTTGTCCTTGTTGGCTTAGGGGTTTACAATTCGCCTTGCTAAGTAGAGCAAGATTGTATGGTTGTTGAGTTAGGAACAGATAAATCATGTGAGCACAACATGCGGGAAGAATCTCACGATTTCCTGTAAGACTCCAAACATTTTCACATAGAATGACTGCGAGAGGTTTGAGATCATCTCGGAGATCACGTGTATAGATTATGTTTGGATTTGAGTAATTGGATTGAGGAGTGCATAAAAGTTGAGTTATTACTTGAGGAGAGTGTATGTATGAACAATATGGACTATTTTCTTCACGATAGTTAAAGAGAGAATCAAGTGACCAATCTTCAATGAAAGCACATTGTCCATAATTTGGAATTTGGAGAATGTGAGCAAATTTCTCAAGTCAAAACAAACTTTTGGTTTTGATCCAAAACCATAGTGAGAGAAACGATCCTCGTTACGAGCGAGTTCAACTTGACGGAAGAATTCGGAACAAACCCGGACAAATTTTCTCGTTGATTCCGAGAAGACCTTCTAGTCCTATGTTGCAGAATGAAGTGTTGATACCTTCTTGGAAGATTAGAGGTGAGTCAACAATACGTCCTTCATGAAAGTAATGAGTTTCGAGATTGTTGAACCCACGAACATGATTGCCCGGTGTGTTAAGCTCAAGAGATATATTTGGAATGTACACATAAGTAAGTTGATGATCGAAATGATACTCATGAGACATGATGAAACCTATAGACATGGAACGAATATTTTACATGAGTATGTTAGTACATAGTAAAACTACAATAGTGAAACGTTTTGGTCGGTGATACTTCTAAGTACTTTTAATCATACTTTTGAGTTATACTAAATTGATAGGATCTTAATGTTTTTATTGTCTATTTTATTTTTATTAACAATGACATTTAGCTTACTCTTTTAACATTTTAGTGAGGTTTTTCCTTTTGTAGTAAGTTTTTATGAAATGTTTTTTATGTTGCATGAGTGTCTACCATCAGTTCCATGGTTACGCGGTTCCCTTTTAAAAGGGATCCGTCTAGCTAAAACAGGGATCCGGGATGCAGGTTTTGACGAAATTGGTTTTGACGTTGAATCAAATTTTGCAACTTATATGTTATATAGTGGAATGTGTTTTAGCCAATGCTAATTCGTAAACATGCATTACTAGTTTCAAACATGTTGGGTTTTGAAATGTGCGAGAGAAAAATAAAATAAAATAAACATATTATATGAGAAATAGACGAGAGAAACTACGACATTAATTATAATTCATTTCAATGCTTAAAGCAATACAAATGATAGGATATATAATACAAATGTAGATCAATAAAACAAAGTACATGTCTCCATGAGAGAATTTGATCATGGGATACACGAGAGGCGATGGCGAGATGATGATGATCACGAGGGCGATGTAAACCATGACGATGGAGATCTTTTCTTGGTTTTGATTTTTCAAAGTGAGATGATGGAGAATATGAAGTTTTGAATGTGAGGTTTTTGAAAGTGGAAGATTTGTAAAATGGGGTTTGTTGGTGAGAGTAGACGATCGGAGATGTTTTATGGAGAAGGAGGAATTTTTGAGATTTGTATTTTGTTTTATTTGTAGTTAGAAAGATTTGGTTTTTAGAAATTTGGTTTAGACAACACATATTGATACACCTAGTTTTAGATGGATGATAACATGTAAGCATGAAGTTTTTCTAATGAAGCGACGTATATCATATAAATATGTTTGGATTAAAAAAACATATAAACACATAATTTACCATTTAGTGACATGCAAACATACACATGATTTACTAACATTATTTAGTGATGAATCTTTATGAAAGTCATACCTCTATTGCTATTTGAGTGTCCCTATTTGACGAGTTTTATCAATGGAAAACTCCGTTTTCTTCGAGATCTACTTGGTAATAAGTTTGACAATTTTTGAGGAAAGTTATCCTATTACCAAACAATCTTGATGGTTTTCCTATTATCAGATTAGCTAAACAAAATGACAAGAGAAGTTAGTACATTTTGTAAGACGAGGTGGCATATAAGACACCAAAATAATTAATACTATTATCTAATTAATATCCAACAAAAAATTTGTTAATACAAATAAGCCGTAAAATGTTTATTTATATTTTACGATCTTCTAATGTTTTGTCGATAACAAGCGTAAAATCATTTTAACAAAACAAATAAAATACGTAAATGGTTTGAGCCAATAATTTACTAACACACTTACGTTTTCACATAAAACACTAAACAAGTAAAAGTGATTTTATGATTTAGTAAAACATATGTACAACAACTAGTGTTTACATATTGGGCAAATATATACATAACTAGTATGTATTATAATGGGTAATATAAATGGTGTTGGGTTTTAGGTTCCACTGATCAAGAATTATTCTTAGTATGGAACCACGGCTAGAGTAAATGAAACCACGGCTAGAAGAAAGAAACCAATGTAGAGTTAAACCACGGCTAGTAGAAGTGTGTAACCACGGATAGTATGATTGTAACCACTGGTAGTTAGAAAGTCGGTTTAATGTTTTGCATTAGATAAGTATGGAAAAGATATTTATCTTGTAGAATACGTAATGTATATTGTAAAGGACTCCTTAGCCTATAAAAGGAGGTCCTTGGTTAGATTAGATATTCGTGTGTTTTGCTATATCTAAGGTCGATACACTTCAAGGTTGTAAAACCCTATCTTGGTTAGAGTATTAGTATTAATAATAATATTGAGGTGTTGAGTGTTTGTTATTCTTCTTCTTAAGATTAAATATTAAATTCCGCGTAATATTTAATAAGTCTTTGTCTAGTCAGTTTCTATAAAGGATCGTTAGCTCAACTGGGATCAACAAGTGGTATCAGAGCTTGTGATATAGAACTGAAACCAAAGAAGTATAGTTAAGCTTAATTCAAGTAAGTTAAGATGTCTGACGAAACTCACATGGTTATTGCATCAAAGGTGCCCATGCTCAAGCAGGGTGAGTATCAGGTATGGAGAATTTGAATGAGGCAATACATTCATATGATTGATTACACCATCACGGAATGTTGTTGAGAATGGTGATACTCTTCCTAAGAAGGGTGATGATGGTAAGGAAATAACCATTGTCAGTGAGGTTGACAAGGCTAAAAGGAAGCTGGAGATTAAAGCTCATAGTATTCTCAGTATGGGAATACCTAATGAATATGCATTGGACTTTGGCAGTGATGAGACGACAAAGGAATTAATGGATGTCATTGAAACAAGATTTCTGGTAATGAAGCTACAAAGAAATCCAGGAAAAACATGCTCAAGCATCAGCTTGAAAACTTCACTACTCACAATGGAGAAAAACTTGATGGCACTTATAGCAGACTGAAAACTAATCACTACTGAAATTGGTGGACTACAAGGTTACTCAAGAAGATATAAATCTCAAGTTCATCGAAGTTTGTCACGAATGGGTGTGCATACTGTTGTGTGGAGGAACAAAGATGACTTTGAAAAAGATGACTCTGGACAATCTCTACAACAACACTGAAAGTTTATGAGTCGAAAAGAACATTGTGACTCGTCTCATCAACACAAAACATTGCTTTTGTGTCTATAGGCACATGAATTCTCGAGGATGTTTCCACTGGCTTATGGTAACCCTTTGCTATTGCTAATAATACCATTGTTAGTGATAGTGTTAGTCATGGTGCCATCTGTTGCTTTCCTAGTGATCTTACAACCGTGTTACTATACTAAATCAGATCTGGATCAAATTGATCCGATGATCTTGATGAAATCAATCTTCGTGGCAAATGGCAATGTTAATATCTCAAGCTAGGAAGTTCTTGAGGAGGGTGGTGAAGCAGGTTAAATATGATGGTCAAAGAAGAGTTGGATTTGACAAAAGCAAGATGGAGTGTTTCAACTGCAAGAAGAAGGGTCATTTTGCTAGAGAATGTAGAGCTCCCAAAAGGATGGTTGAAGGCATCAAGAAGACTCTTGAAGAGCCTTTTCTTCTTCACATTGGTTGCTCAAGATGGTATTGGTGATTATGGTGGGTGATCAGTTGAAGAAGGTCCAATGCAGCTTTTCTTGCTAGTGAAGCTTCTAAAGAGCATAACTTTGCTCGTATGACCTATGCTTCATCTTACGGTTCGATCTGAGGTATCTAATGATTCTAAAAATTCTACTTGTTCTTTTAAATCATGTCAAGATAACTTAGAATCTCTTAAAGCTATTAATGAGAGTTTGAGAAAAGAAGTAGAAATACTTTCACTAGATAACTTAGGTTATAAAGTTGGTCTTGAGAGTGTTGAAGAGAAACTTAATTTACTATTAAATGTGAGTTTATGTATGTAGATAAGACTAATATACTAGGTGGTGAAATTGATCTTAAGAATAGAGAAATTAAAGTGCTTAAACAGAAACTAGAAGAAGCAGAGAGTGTAAATAAGAAGCCCTAGTAGAAAAGAAAAAACATGTTGTTAGGGTTGCTAAAACAATATATACGGTCTAGTAAATAAGCCTATTGGACAAAAATTGTTCAAAGATGGTACTGGCCTAGGTTACAACAATGTGCCACCACCCTCTCTTATGAAACATGCACCACCTACAAAAGAACTGTCATTTAGTAGTGAATTCAGTTTCAACAAACTTGTAGAAGAGATTAGTAAGATTGAATCACCTAAGATAGGTTCGATAAATCATCGATGGTCCAATTATTGAAGATTGGGAATCATTTACGAGAAAGATAGGTCCGATCAACACAGTCACGAGAAGTTAGAAAATGTTAAGTCTGTTGATTCTAAACAAGCCAACCTTATGCCTAGATTTGGAGCACCAATTTCTAAGAAAGTGGTCGACTACAATGAGATACCTAGGAAACAGATGAAAAGATACATACCTAAGGGAAATCAGAGAAACTTCAATGGCCTAATTTCAAACAGATTAGGAGATGACTTTCAATGTGTTAAGAAGGCTTGTTTTAAATGTGGTAGTTTTGAGCATCTGAGCTGTTATAAAAACCAACCACAAGTTTGGAACCATTGGAGGAGGGTAAATCATCAAAACTTTTCAAAGAATACAATCCCTTATCCAAACAAAAATATGGTTCCCGAGGCGGTGCTAATGAGGAATGGTAAACAAAATCAATAATCCTGCTGCACCCAAATGGGTTCCAACCATTGCTAAGCAAAATCTTTCCAACTGCTAAGCGAATATCACCACTAATACAAAAGAAGTTTTAACTATTCCAAAGGTGATAAGCGACACATTGGTTGGAAACCAATTTTATCTTTGTTAAGGCCTCGGCTAGCGGCAATGGAAGCCTAAGACCAGGTTTTACATCATACGGTTGTGCATCAATGGACCTAAAGAGGTTTGATTATGTTGATGCGGCCAAGTCGGTATTGGCTTGGGTCCATAACGGAACTAATTTGTTTAACTCATGTGCGGGGCAATCTACAAGATGTACTACAAGAAATTTTGATAGTGGTTGCTCTGGGCACATGACATGGGATGCGAGCAATCTTGAAGATTTTGAAGCTTATGTTGGAGGACATGTGGCTTTTGGCAATGGTCCAAAGGGAGGAAAGATTGTTGGAAGAGGAACTATCAGAACTGGAAAGCTGGATTTTGAGAAAGTTTATTTGGTAAAGGGACTAAAGTACAATTTATTCAGTGTTTCTCAAATGTGTGATAAGAAAACGGGTGCTTTTAGGGAAAGCTGAGTGTGTGGTGTTGTCACCGATTTTAAAATGCATGATGAGAAATTTGTGCTGATTAAGGGTACCTAGGAAAGAAATCATATATTGCTTTAACATGAAAGATGTGATTCCTAATAGGTCCCTAACATTTGTTTGCTAAGGCATCTGTTGATGAGTCAAAATTATGGCATAGAAGGCTAGGTCACCTTAATTTCAAAACAATCAATAAAGCGGTAAGGGCAACTTAGTGAGAGGGTTACCTTCTAAGGTTTTGAGCGTAAGAACTTTGTGTGGCTTGTCGAGGAAAGAACATAGAGCTTCTTGTAAGACCAAAACTGTAAACACCATTACACAACCATTGTTTATGCTTCATATGGACTTATTTGGCCCTACCTTTGTTAAAAGTTTGAACTATAAGCGATACTACCTAGTTATTACTTGATGATTATAGTAGATTTTCTTGGGTATACTTTTTAGGTGCTAAGAGTGAAACTAGTGAGATCCTCAAGAGTTTCATTACAAGGATAGAAAATCAAGTAAACCATAAAGTCAAAGTGTCGGATGTGATAATGGGCTGAGTTTAAGAATGATGTGATGAATCAGTTATGTGGCTAAGGGTATAGAAAGGCTTTAGTGTTGCTAGGACACCACAGAATGGTGTAGTTGAAAGGAAAAATAGAACACTAATTGGTTGCTAGAACAATATTGTCAGAATCTAAGTTAGCAACTACCTTTTAGGCTGAAGTTGTAGGCACTGCATGTTATGTGCAGAATAGAAGCAAGGTAGTGAAGCCTCATAACAAGACCCCCTATGACCTGTTACATGATAGGAAGCCTATGATAGCATTCCTAAAACCTTTTGGGTGTCTTGTTACTATCTTGAATACCATAGACTACCTAGGCAAGTTTCAAGAAAAAGCAGATGATGGATACTTTCTTGGCTATTCTTCCAATAGTAAAGCCTTTAGAGTATACAATAGGAGAACTAGGATTGTAGAAGAAAACTTACATGTTAAGTTTAGTGAAGAGACTCCTAGTGTGAGACAAAAGGACACGATTGGCATTTTAATATTGATATGCTAACCAAATCTATGAATTATGAGCCTATCATTACAGGTGCTTCCACTAATGTTGATGCAGGTACACAAAAGAATTACGTCTGAGAAACAATTTCTAAGGAAGCTGATTCTCCAAAGGAGTTCTATTTGGTTGAAAAGTGGAAAGCTGGTTACGTCTCACCCATCATTGAAAGCGAGAGTCCCACAAGTGCGATGTATTGGATTCGGGAAACAGCGATCATAATCAAGATAAGGAAGAGTTGTTGAAAGACAAATCAGTGTCGGTAGAATAAATTGATAAGAATAAAAAAATTGAAAGCACGGCTAAGCTATCTTCTACCACGATAGTTCATTTGCCCCTGTTGCAAACTTGGATGGAAGTACTTTCTTTGGACCCTAAGCCACTTATCAATGATGATGGGTATCCCAGCGATCCGACATGCGATTTATAAGAAAGGGATACTCCAACGATGATGAAAACCGGATGACTATTTCAATGATGCAGATTTTACAAATTTAGAAACAGTCATCACAGAGAGTCCAATTCCTACTACAAGAGTTCATAAGAATCATCCCAAAGAGCAAATTCTTGGAGATCTGAATATTCCAGTTCAAACAAGAAGCAGAGCTTTGAGCAATAAAACCTTTACTGAACAAGGTTTCTTTGCCAAATCACTTCACAAAAGGAATAGCCATAAAGATCTACAAAATTGTTTATTTGCTTGCTACGTCTCAAAAAGGAGCCCAAGAGTTGAAGAAGCTTTATGAGAAGAAGGATGGGTTGAATCAATGCAAGAGGAGCTATTGCAGTTTAAGCTTCAAGAAGTGTGGACATTGGTTGATCTTCCAAATGGAAAAAGGGCCATTAGGACTAGAAACAAAAGGGATGAAAGAGGTATTGTGGTAAGAAATAAATCAAGGTTGGTTGCTCAAGGATACACTCAAACTGAAGGTCACGGATTATGATGAAGTATTTGCACCTGTTGCTAGAATAGAGGCTATTCGACTATTCTTGGCATATGCTTCATTCAAAAATTTTGTGGTATTCCAAATGGATGTAAAGAGTGCCTTTCTGTATGGCACAATTGATGAGGAGTTTTATGTTTGTCAACCTCACGGTTTTGAAGATCTGATCATCGATAAGGTCTACAGGGTCAAGAAGGCTATGTATGGGTTGCATCAAGCTCCTAGGGCATGGTATGAGTACCTTTCTACTTATTTGATGGACAATGGCTTCAAAAGAGGGTTGATTGATAAGACTTTGTTCATTAGGAAGCACAAGGATGATATTTTATTGGTTCAGGTCTATGTAGATGACATCATCTTTGGCTCAACAAATAAGGAGCTTTGCAAAGATTTTGAGAAACTTATGCATGATAAGTTTCAGATGAGTTCTATGGGTGAACTCACTTTCTTTTTGGGGCTACAGGTTTAACAAAGGACTGATGGTATTTTCATTAGTCAAGACAAGTATGTAGCAGATGTTTTGAAAAAGTTTGGGTTTCAGGATGTGAAGAGTGCTAGTACACCTATGGAGACTCAGAAACCACTGCTACCAGATGATGGAAGTCCCAAAGTTGATTTGAAGTTGTATAGGTCCATGATTGGATCTTTGATGTATCTCACTGCATCTAGGCCAGATATTATGTTCTTAGTATGTGTGTGTGCAAGGTTTCAGGTCACACCAAATACAACACACATGAATTCTGTTAAGAGAATTTTTAGATACCTTAAAGGTCATCCTAAATTGGGCCTTTGGTATTCTAAGGATTCACCTTTTGATTTGGTGGCCTATACAGATAGTGATTATGCTGGTGCTAGTTTGGATAGGAAGTCTACAACAGGAGGATGTGAGTTTTTGGGAAGCAGACTAATTTCATGGCAGGTAAAAGCAAACTTGTGGCCAATTCTACAACCTAGCCGAGTATGTGGTCTACTAGTTGCTGTGGACAAGTGCTTTGGATTCGAATCAATTGTTGGACTTTGGGTACAATTTCATGCATACTAAGATTTACATTGATAATAACAGTACAATATGCATCATTAAAAATCCTGTTTTACATTCTAGAACTAAACATATTGAGATAAGGCACCATTTTATTAGAGATTGTAACAAGAAAAGGTTGATTCAAACGGTCAAAATCCATACTGATTTCAATATTGCTGATC
>OU343225.1:148587818-148698547 GCA_910596185.1 Chrysanthemum makinoi
TGTTTGTGTTAATACAAATAAGCCGTAAAAGCGTTTATTTATATTTTACGATCTTCTAATGTTTTGTCGATAACAAAAGTAAAATCATTTTAACGAAACAAATACAATGCGTAAATAGTTTGAGTTAATAGTTTTCTAACACACTTACGTTTTCACATAAAACACTAAAACAAGTATGAGTGATTTTATGATTTAGATACATATGTACAACAACTAGTGTTTACATATTGGGTTAAACATATACTTAAACTAAGTATACTAAAATGGGTAAAAACTAAGTGTATGCTAAAATGGGTTAATACAAGTATATACTAAATGGGTAAATACTAGCAAATGGTTTTGACCCATAACCCATGGTTTTATATATACCACTTAACCAAGTTCATTGTATCTAGAAAGAAAACCATGGATCAACCCATAACCCATGACCCATGACCCATAACCAAAATACCCATGGGCAAAGAGGAGCGGACCACGGATCCCTAGCTTTGTGCTAGCGGATCCCTTGTGGTAGGGATCCGTGGGATCCGGGAACAGAAGAGAATTTCCTCTATAAATAGAGAGCCATTTCTTTCTCTTTACACATGGTTTTTTTTACACATACTTCCCCAAAGTATTCTAACCCTCTAACCTCAGATCTAAGTGATCTATGTAGTTTGTCTTTTGTTTTTTTTTGTGTGATCTACTAGGTTCCTCTTAAAGGAGAGATCACCACTTGAAGACGTGCAAGCTCAAGTCCATGAGTTGCCATGCTTCGTCATCATCTAGACAACTAAGGTTCTCTTGTGATAGTTCTTCCTTTCTCCATAGATGTTGGGTTGAAGGCATTAGTGAAGAATGCCGAAAGTGTCAAGATGAAAGCATTAGTGAAAGGTGCTCATCATCCGTGTCAAAGCATTAGTGAAGGATGCTAAAGGTGTCAAGGCGAAGGCATTAGTGAAGGGTGCCAAGCGTTGTGTCAAAGGCATTAGTGAAGGATGTCAAAGAATCAAATCAAGTAGCATTTGGGAAGAATGCCTAGGTCGTATAATCGATGAGGTGCATCGTTATACATATATGTATTTGTTTATCTTCAAGGATGGTGATATCCTTGATGGTGTTGTAACAAGGAGAAGATCTCCTTGAGATTAGGTGTTGTGTCGTGAAGGGTTGTAGTTCCTCCATAGTAATGGAACTAGGTGCTTAGCCTAGTACCTAATAAAGGGTAGGCGACGTTGTGAAGGATTGGTTCTCCTAAGGTGTGAAAGAACTCGGTGGTTAGCCTAGCACCGTATAAAGGGTAGGCGACGTTGTGTTAGGTGTGGTTCGCCTTGGTGTGAAAGAACTCGGTATTTAGCTTTGTACCGGAAAAAGGTTAAGCGGCGTTGTGAAGGCTTCTCCGCCATTAGGAGTTGTGTCGTGTAGTGATTACGAACTCTCGAGTAGGTGACTCGGGGTGGAGTAGGGCAAGGAAGGTGTCCTTGTAGCCGAACCACTATAAATAACTTGTGTCGTTGTGATGTGCTTCTTACTTTAATATTTCATTACACGCTTATATATCCATCTATCAACGTCCAACATAAACAATCAAATAGATTGACATAAGTCGATCTAAATATTTAAAAGGAAGTTTTAAATTGGTAAAACTATTCAACCCCCTTCTAGTTTTCCACAATTGGCATCAGAGCTTCGTTACCAATCTTTTTAAAGTATGTTGTACTTTAAAACTTGATCTGATCCGTGTATGTTTGAAAACTACAAAGAAGGATTTCTTTTTGGTCATATTTTCTTTCAAATCATTTTGTTGGACATTGATAGATAATTCTAATCACTTTTGCTCTTAAGAAGTCTTCATGCTAGAATCTCTTCAAAATCTTTATTCAAAGAATAATGAAGTCAACATTCAAGGAAGGATCTTAAAGGTAATCACAACTTACGTACACCAAGTACAAAGGATTACTTTAAAAGCTCATGAAGTATTTTTGGTATTATACCAAATCAAGAAGCATAGAGGTATGTTTTACTTTTCATTAGATAGGTTACATGAGTTCCATTTATTGTCATAAGCTCTCTTTGTTTAAACTAACCACTAACATCATTAGAAGTCTCTTCGTCACTTTGTCATCTTTTTCAACATAGGGAATGATATTATTTTTTTTTTCGTCAAACTAACGCCGTCATCACATATGAACCCTCGATATGTAATTCATCAAAAATCATCATTCAAAAACAATCCTCATCAAATACCTCCATTTTTTGAAGCTAATTTAAAGCCTATTACAATAATACCAAACAACTCCCTTTCTGTCACGTGTAGGATCCCTCTAGTTGTACTAGCGGATCCCAAATACAAAGGATCCGGGGGCAGGTGGAACAGAACTCACCTATCGCTCAAAATTCACCATGATCTTTTTCCTCTATTCAATAACACAAAAGCGACTAAGCTACTGAATCCATCCTCATTGGCTTCCATACTCTTAAGTATTCCTTCCTAGAACACCATTGTAAGTAATTACATTAACTTGTTCTAATTTTCATCATCCTCATCCTCATCCTAGGGTTTATGGTTTCTTAATTTTTAATCAATTAATTTAATTAGGGCTTTTTAAATTAATTATGAAAAGGGGCTTTTAACAAAATCACATTGTGTTCACATCATTGTTAATACAAATCAAAAACCATAAACCAATCCCAAATAATTTTACCTAATTGGAAAATTTGTATTTTTAGGACCAACCATGCCCAAAGCTAAACAAGATCATCATGACAATCCACTCACTTACATTACTATCGAAAAAAAGGGATTGACCAAAACCGACCGTAAAATTTTCAAAAGCCTTGTAAAACGACTTGTCCACGAAGGTCGTGTAGTCAAGGAATGTTTCCTTGAAGATACCGACATTCGTCAAGTTTTCTCGACAATCAACTTTGATTGTCTCCTTGACATAGATGAACAAATTTGTCCGGTTTTCATTTTTGAATTTTACAAAAGCTTTAGGATCATTCAAAACGTCAATGATAGCATTTCAATCGCTTTCATCATCAATAAACAAAACTTCACTCTTCCTCTCAACACCTTTGCTCAAATTCTTCGCATTCCTTGTGAAGGAATTTGTATGTACTCTCAAGATTGGGCAATTAACGCTCAAAACCTTGCACTTGATCCTAAGCCTCTCTATAACACTCCCATTGATGAACCCGAAACCATCCGAGACACTATTTTCAAAATAAGAACCGACCAATCCCGTTTCGACCGAAACAAGAAGCTCATTCACCGTAATCCCTTTCAAATGAAACTTTTTGAAATGCACCCCATGTTTAGAAAATGGGAAGAAATCCTTAGGGAAAACGTCATTAGCCTAGTTGGAAACAAAGATCATCCAAAAGCATGTCTTGTGCAAATGATCTATTGTCTTATCCATCAAAGGCCATTTAATCTTGCCTATTACATGGTAAGGAGAATGGCCGGGGTATTCAAAGCTTCCAACATTGTACTTCCGTATGGTATATGCTCCTAACGACTTTGTAAGTATGTTGGTACATTGCAACCATCTCCTATCAACGATGATCATTATCTTTCCGATCATGTCATGGTACCTCTTACCAAACGACCCTCTAGCGGTTCATGGTCAATAGAGCAACCGGAAGCTCTCTCGGACTCCGGCGAAGAAGAAGAAGATGAAGAAGATATCGACCGTAGCCAACATCAAATTGGAAATCCTTGAATACCACAAACAACTTCCGACCATTCCAAACGAGACTGCGGAATTTAAGCAATTGAGGGGCATGATTCAAAACCTCGCATACAACCTCACTAAGCCGTCAAAAGGAAAAGAAAGGATTGACGAAAGAGACAATAGGATTGTGCTTGTTTTCTTTATCTTATGTTTGGATGATTACATCTTAGTACTTTGGTTTATGATTATTTGGATATTGTCTTTAACTAGTGTTTTGTGATAAACATGCTTGTTTCTATTGTTTATCTGTGGATTTACTAGTGTGCATAAACTGGCATCATTTCGTGCGGGTTCGTGTTGGTTCGATCTGCGGATCCGGATCCCTAGGATTAGCCTAGCCGGTTCCTCTCTTGAGGAACCGTGGGATCCGTGACATCAATCAACAATACAGCATTCGATTATCAAAATGCTTTCTAGATAACATTACATTAGCTTAGCATATGATTTTAGACCCAACTAAGTCCACTTCAAGGATGAGAAAGGCTTAGACTTACTAAAGGCTTACTTAAGATCTTAGTCTGATTTTATCAACACATCTAAACTCACCATATTTCCGCTTCAACTACTCACAAACTATTTCTCACCTCTCAAAACACTTAAAGAAGACAAGCTAAGCAATTTTAGGAAATTGCTTCTAGTCATTTATATCTCAAAGTAAGACAAAAATTAGTTTTTCAATTCTTGTAATTTTTAAGAACTTTTCTTAATATCACCTCAAGCTAAAATCTGATCACTAGGATCATTTATTATGACTTGACATCTTCATAACTCTTAGTGTTATCCTTGGACATCCATTGGTAGTCATCTTATCATCCACCTCTTCCATAAAAGTAATCATTTGCTATAACATTTATCATTCAAGTACCCTTTCATCCTAAACACTTAGGAGAACTGAAACATTCAAAATGAGATAGGCTTTAGCTCCTAGAAAACCTCATTTCAAACACATCATAACTGCAGGCCGGATCCCTAGGATTAGCCTAGCCGGATCCCTTCAGGAGAGGAAGTGGGATCCGGGTGACAGGTTATGTCAAACATAGCTAAAACAATCATTTCAACTCATCTTCCTAACTCAAACACTCCATCTCATTTTAAATGAGTTCCTAGATTAGTGAAACTCTGAATCTCAACCTTGTGCATGTTAATCATCACATTTCCAAGAACATTAGTGGATTAAGTCTTAAATGCAATTGCAAAGCTCTTCTCTTTATAACCCATATTGCCAAGAACACTTTAGTCATCAAACACAAACATAATTATCAACAATTGCAACCATCCTTCTTAGTCATCTCATCATGAGAAAGCTCCTAGTGCTTACTCATCCACTCAAGAACCACCAAAGAAACTTGCTAGAATCATATACGAAGTTTCCTCATCGAATCATCTTGGTTAAGTCCACCAATGCTAGGATTTCCCCTACACCAAGGAAACCAATCAAACTAATCCCCAAGAGTGTTCCCACTAAGATTTCATCACCAAATCTAATATACCAAACATATCCTCCACACTCAACCAACATCATTAGTTCCTAGAGTGCCTCACAATCATCTCCACACTCTCACAATGTAGAAGATTTACCCTCTTGGCCATCTCATCTCTCACCATTACCAACTAATTCACTTGAAAAGATTGAGCAACAAAATCAAAGTGTTGAATCAACATTTGCTCCAAAAGCAAACTCTATCATTCCTCCCAATAGTCCATTTTGGATTATGAGAAGACATCAAAGGCAACCACCCGACCATATTGAAGTTGATGCTTCTTACCTCACCCTCAAACATTGTAGAACCACCACTTAATGAGCCTCAATCAAATCCTCTTTCATTTGAAGATCCTCAACCCACTTCACTTGAACTTTCAATTCAAGAAACTCAAAACCATGACAAGGATTGCTATCATTGTAAACATGTTGAAAGGTTGACACATGAACTACGTGAAAACAGCGTTTCATGTTTTATCACCTTCTCGAACGTTTCGAAGAGGTTAATAAGCCTAAACTACAATGAGCATCACATTCAAAAGATCAAACTTAGAACGTTTAGGAAACCTTTCTCATCCTTGATCATCATCTAGTTTAGTTGAACCTTGAATTGGGATAACTCATTTAGCATTAGTAGCACTTGTTTGGCTAGTTCATTCTCTTAGTTTTAGAGATTTGGTCGTGTATCTCTTGTTTTATTGAATGAATACTTATATGCTATGATTATTTTTGTGCTTGATATATTGTACATATATCTCATTTTCTCAAAATAGCATTCCTTGACATTTCTTCACTTGCTGAAGATCTGTCAGCAGTAGCGGATCCCTTCGGATAACTAGCGGATCCTCCTTGAAGGGAACCGTGGGATCATGCAGGGAGCACAAATTTATACTAACTTGAGTCTCATTTGCAGGAAATTATGCAATATACTCTTGTTTTCTAACCTTTGTTTTGTAGTTATTCAAAATACACATGAAGATATTGACACCATAAAGCTAGGGGAGCTTTGTGTCAAACAACATTGCAAAATCATTTGCAACTTAATTCAATTTTGGATTACACTTCATGACACCCCATTGCAACATTGCAATATTCAAGGTGGAGCACGTTTTCGTCACTTAGACAAACCATTTGCAAACAATTGCAAAACAATTAGTTTATTTTCGTTATGTCCTGGCGCCCTTACATAGGGATGGACTCGTCAAGGGGGAGTTAAGACGAGTACCATTCCGTCACTTGCTCTCTTTACATTTTTACATTTTTCTTATAAAAATTGTGTTAGTTTCTTTTTAACACTTTTTGTTTTAGACAAAAGGGGAGAAAAAGTAAAACTACAAATTCAAATTTTTTGAATTTTAGTTTTTTTTAAAATAATTTTATGTTTTTTCATCAACAAAAAGGGGGAGATTGTTAATACAAATAAGCCGTAAAAGCGTTTATTTATATTTTACGATCTTCTAATGTTTTGTCGATAACAAACGTAAAATCATTTTAAACAAACAAATAGATCGTAAATAGTTTGAGTTAATAGTTTTCTAACACACTTACGTTTTCACATAAAACACTAAAACAAGTATAAGTGATTTTATGATTTAGATATGTACAACAACTAGTGTTTACATATTGGGTTAACATATACTTAAACTAAGTATACTAAAATGGGTAAAACTAAGTGTATGCTAAAATGGGTAAATACAAGTATATACTAAATGGGTAAATACTAGCAAATGGTTTTGACCCATAACCCATGGTTTTATATATACCACTTAAACAAGTTCATTGTATCCTTAAGATACATTGTATCTAGAAAGAAAACCATGGATCAACCCATAACCCATGACCCATGACCCATAACCAAAAATACCCATGGGCAAAGAGGAGCGTACCACGGATCCCTAGCCTTGTGCTAGTCGGATCCCTTGTGGTAGGGATCCGTGGGATCCGGAACAGAAGAGAATTTCCTCATATAATAGAGAGCCATTTCTTCCTCTCTATACATGGTTTTACACATACTTCCCCAAAGTATTCTAACCCTCTAACCTCAGATCTAAGTGATCTATGTAGTTTGTCTTTTGTTTTGTGTGATCTACTAGGTTCCTCTTAAAGGAGAGATCACCACTTGAAGAGCGTGCAAGCTCAAGTCCATGAGTTGCCATGCTTCGTCATCATCAAGACTACTAAGGTTCTCTTGGTGATAGTTCTTCCTTTCTCCATAGATGTTGGGTTGAAGGCATTAGTGAAGAATGCCAAAAGTGTCAAGATGAAAGCATTAGTGAAAGGTGCTCATCATCCGTGTCAAAGCATTAGTGAAGGATGCTAAAGGTGTCAAAACGAAGGCATTAGTGAAGGGTGCCAAGCGTTGTGTCAAAGGCATTAGTGAAGGATGTCAAAGAATCAAATCAAGTAGCATTTGTGAAGAATGCCTAGGTCATTATAATCGATGGTGCATCGTTATACATATATGTATTTGTTTATCTTCAAGGATGGTGATATCCTTGATGGTGTTGTAACAAGGAGAAGATCTCCTTGAGATTAGGTGTTGTGTCGTGAAGGTGTAGTTCCTCCACGATAATGGAACTAGGTGATTAGCCTAGTACCTAATAAAGGGTAGGCGATGTTGTGAAGTTGGTTCTCCTAAGGTGTGAAAGAACTCGGTGGTTAGCCTAGCACCGTATAAAGGGTAAGCGACGTTGTGTTAGGTGTGGTTCTCCTTGGTGTGAAAGAACTCGGTATTTAGCTTTGTACCGGAAAAAAGTTAAGCGCGTGAAGGCTTCTCCACCACAAGGAGTTGGTGTAGTGCTTACGAACTCTCGAGTAGGTGACTCGGGGAGTGGAGTAGGGCAAGGAAGGTGTCCTTGTAGGCGAACCACTATAAATAACTTGTGTTGTGGTGATGTGCTTCTTACTCTTTATATTTCATTACACGCTTATATATCCATCTATCAACGTCCAACATAAACAATCAAATAGATTGACATAAGTCGATCTAAATATGTAAAGGAAGTTTTAAATTGGTAAAACTATTCAACCCCCCTTAGTTTTCGGTTTGATTCCTATTAAGATTCGACTCAAGAGACCCCATTTTAGTTTACTTTTGATTATACTATTCCATCTACCACGCATAGTTTTGCTCACTAGGATCTTTTCCCCAAAATAAACTTTTGCGAATCTTTTCAATTTCATCCACTACACCCTCTGGAACCTAAAACATTGATAAGTAATAAAGTGGAAAGCTATTAAAAACAAATTAATAGAACAATTGGCCCGCTCTTGAAATCTATCTAGACTTCCATTTTGCTAAACACTGTGATCTCACGAATAGCTGGATCATATAGCTTTAAAATAGCATTAGCTCCACCATATCAGGAGTATCGAAAAGGGATGTTATAACGAGCAACCAACATCACTGCCCCATGAATTAACCATGCTCTCCTTTTATACCAATTCCATTAGCATGCTCTTTAAGAAATTGATCTCTAACCCCGCTAACAACTGAAAACATCAAAGAACCCTCTTTATATTTAATATATTTTCTTTATTAGCGCCACATAATATTAGTGTATCATCAACAAATTGTAAGTGAGATATCAGAAAAGGTTGTACTCTCCAAATCTACACCCATAGCGATGAACTGAACAACGGTAAGCAACATTTAAACGTTCTCTTACAATATTAAATAAGAAAGGAGATTGAGGGAAGCCTTGTCTCAACCCTCTCTTCATTGGAAATAAATCGTTGGAGCCATTAACTAAGACAACAACTCTTGCCAAAGATAAACAAAAACGTATGAAACTTCTCCATTTTGACCAAACTTCATCTCTTCCAAAACCTTATCCACAATTATCCACTCAACCATATGGCAAGCCTTTTCAAAATCGACCTTAAAAATTAATCCGCCCTCTTTAAATTTTTTTAACGAATGGATAACTCCATTAGTAATTAAAATACAATCTAAGATTTGTCTTCTCTTCATGAAGCAAAGCTGTGATTGCCCGATTATCGACTCCATGACAATTTTAGTTCTCCCCGCTAGCACTTAGGACAACATTTTGTACATGCCACTAATAAGTGAAATTGGTCTAAAATCAATTAGATCTTAAAGGGTACAACTTCTTAGGAATAAGAGCAATGAAAGAATTATTTAACGCCATAGAAAACCTACCTTACAACATAAACTTTCTAAATAAGGCAACAACGTCATCCTTGATAATATCCCAATTTTGCTTTAAGATCTTAAATTTAGACCAGTATAATAATAATAATAATAATAGTATTATTATTATTATTATTATTATTATTATTATTATTATTATTATTATTAATTATTTTATTACTATTATATTAATAATTATTTTTTTTTATCAAATTTAACTTTTCATTATTCTTTTAATATTAAATAATTTATTATTATTATTATTATTTTGAATTATAATGTCTACAGTTACATTTATTCACATTACAACTAAATCATATTACAATTATAATTTTTTTGAAAAATTACAATTAATTCATTATATAATTTATTGAAATTACATTACAATTAATTTGATTTGATTAACTTTCCAAAATATTATGCGAATCAAACTTTTTTGCATTAGAGCAAAATTTATGAATGACTATCCTGTATATAAAATATAATTTAATTTATTGTAGAAAGTCATTAATGACTTTTTCTGTTGTAGATGTTCAACATTCAAAATATAACCATAACATCAATCTGATGGGTATGTTTGGCACGAGCGGTGTGAAGGCTTTTTGGAGCGATGGCGGTGAACAATGGCATTTTGATTTTAGTAGTCGTTTGGCAAATGGCGATGAACTTTCCATTATTTGGAATCTCAATTTCAAATCTTCTTTAGAAAGGCTGTGGCGGTGGTGGCATTTCTTCTTCCTTCTATACTTCTTCACAAGCTAACTGCAGCGCGATGTAGAAGTCACATGCGCTAGCCCTACCACAAATAGACAACAAATGAACATATATGAAAATAACTGACACATAAAGGCATGTTGGTTCTCTCTTGATTTGATTAGACAAGCAAAGCAAGTTCATGATCGTTTGTTGAATGAATGATTAAACTTTTCGTCAAACGATTCACTGATCGTTTGGTTGTGTTTGTCGAATAGCGTTTAGGAGCATTTAGAAGCGATGAACATTGAACGGTGTGATTTTTAATGCTCGTTTAGCAAACAACAAGTAGCTTTATCTAATTTTTTTGGAATGCTCATTTTCTACATTTCGATTAAGTAGCATTTAGGGCGTTGATTTTAAGAGATGTTTTACACATTGTAATTATACGTGCAATTATGTTACTAAACATTTTTTATAAAATAAATAGTTATTGCTCATAGCCATTCAACACAGCTACTACTCACTCTTGTTCAACTGCTACTACTTTGTTAAACTCTTATTGATAGCAAAGACACATCTCTAGAGTTGTAATTTGAGCAACTAAAAGAACAAGAAAATTATAAAGAAGAAGTATGTAAGGTTAATTGAGTCTCATATGTGGAAAACTAGAAGGGTTGAATAGTTTCTGCGTTAAAACGTTTTAAACTATTTAGATCGACTTATGTCAATCTATTTAATATGTGTGTTGGATAATAATAGATAATCATATAAGTAAGTAATGCAAAAGATACATAGTAAGAAACACTAAACCAAAATAGGAGTATTTATAGTGGTTCGACTACAAGGACACCTTCCTTGCCCTACTTCACTTCCCAGAGTACCACGAGAATAAGTAAGCACTACACAACACAAGCTCCTTAATGTGGCGGAGGAGCCTTCACAACGTCGCCTACTCTTTATCTGGTACAAGGATAGACATCGAGTTCTTCCGGTAGAACCAACCCTATCACGTCGCTACTTTTCCGTTACAAGGCTGCGATACCGAGTTCCATTACAAAGGAGGAACCACTACCCAACTACACCACTACACAACTACCCAAAGGAGACACACTCCTTGTTACAACACTAGAAGGACATCAACATCCTTTAACCCAAACTATCTAACTTGTACATCGATGCATCATATCGATGTACACCTTTAACTTTCACTAATGCCTTTAACACAACCCTTCGGCACCTTTCACTAATGCCTTCAACACGACCCTTCAACACCTTTCACTAATGCCTTAAACACCATACTTTTATGGAGGGAGGAAAGAACTATCAACAAGATACGGCAGGTGGTCTTGATGATGACGAAGCAAGCAACTCATGACTTGAGCTTGCACCTCTTCAAGAGGTGGTGATATCGCCTTTAAGAGAAACCTAGAGAATCACACAAACCTAAAACTACATAGAATGATCCTTTGGATCAGAGGTTAGAGATGTTAGAATACTGAGAGAAAGTATATGTGAAGTGATTGTAAGCAAGAGAGAAATGGCTCACTATTTATAGAAAAACTTGTCCTCATCACGGATCCCTCCGAGATGGACGGCTAGTCCAAAACCAGGGATCCGGATACTGGGTCAGTTTAGTCCGGATTTCGGGTTGCAAACCGGGTTATGGGTTATGGGGTATGAACCATGGGTTATGGGTAATGGATTATGGATACCCAACAAGATGCAATGTACCTAGTCATTGGGTTATGGATCTTGGGTCATGGGTCATGGACTTTAGGTCATGGATCATGGATAATACCCAACATGACTTCATGCATGATGTCATGCAATGAGTCACGGGTTATGGATCATGCTCCATGGGTATGGGTTATGGACTTTAGTTTTTACCCAACAACATTCATTATACTGATAACATCAAATAGTCCTGAATATTAAGTGTCAATTTCCCCCGATAATGCTCGTTATTTATATCATTTATATGGATTTACGCTTGTTTTCCATTGTTTTCCACTTTCAGGTAAATTACGACCATTTGAGCTAAAGAGACGTAATGGCCGGAAACTTATCTAAAGATTTATCACGGTATGCTATTTTGAAGAAGTTCGCGTAACTCATCTCACATTACGTTGTAACTATTGTGTGACTCGGTAAGATGCCAACTTATCGGAAGGTTACGGCGTAACTCTTCCCAAAGGTTACGACGTAACTACATTAGGTCAAAAGAGGTTCCACGCCGCTGATACTTACGCCATAACTGCTGCATCACTTACGACGTAACCGAGTTTATTGAAGACTACGGTGTAATCACTCATTAGGTTACGCCGTAACCAGCAGATCTAGTGCATTTTACGAAGAAATAGAAGGTTACGGCGTAACTCCTATATTGGTTACGCCGTAACCCAGATCTGGCCTATAAATACCCCTCGAATTCCAGCATTTCAAATCATCCCATTCCACACACAACACTCTAAGAACGTGGGAAAAAGCTCAAGGCAGGTCTAGAGGAGCATACGGAGTTTGTTTCCAAGGAGAATCACTCAATTCACGATAAGCATTAGCGTTTTATATTTCTTTTACTTTCAATTCATGTATTTCGTACCTTTGAATATTGGATTGATTTGCATGATTAATATGAGCGGCTAAGAACCTTTTGGTGCTAGCCTAGTTATGATTCCTTAATTGTTTTGTTTGCATTTACCTTTACTTCCGTACAATTATTTCTAAGTGTATGCATGCATAGTTCGTTGGTAGCCACCCTTGGTTCGGTAGTTTTGAATGGCGGTAGAGGCCAATTGCCTAGGAGATATGACCAACTGACCCTAGGTGAGCGGACTGAGACGGGAAGGGTAAGATATGACCAACTGACGACCCTTTCTACTTGTGCGATTTGACCAACTGATCACCTATCGTTTAGGTGAACTTAAGAATTGGGGGGTGTAGTGTCTAAGTTCCTAACAGCTGGGCACTCACTATTATGAATCTAGCATGTAGCGGTACTTAATGACTTGGCTTAGGGGACCAGGAACAACAAGACTTATGATGGTGCGCTTGATTTCTCCTATGGTGGCATCTTTGCTGATAGGTTAGGGCGAATTGACCAAATGCTGTCCTCTCGAATTTGACCCCACCTGAAGTAATTGGAAGTAGGTAGACGTAGACATAACTAGCTAGGAGGATTAACTAGGTTGGCACCACTCTCCTCTATTGATTTCCCTTTACCATTTATCTGCTTTTATTTACTTTATTCTGCATTAGTATTTTAATTAATTAAATCCCTATCGAAACTATTATTCTGTGACAATTAGACTTAGTAATAATCCAACACATATAGCTCTTGGGACGACCTTGGCTTTACCGTTTACTACACTACACACGACCGGGTACACTGCCCGTTAGTGCACTAGGGTAGACCATAGGTATAGCGAGACACTATAAATATTAAGGCCTGGTCAGTAAAACCTGCATCATGTACCTAGTCAATGGATAATGGGTTATGGGTCATGGACTTTGGTTTTTACCCATTACTTTACCCATTACAATATATACAAAGCATTTCTATATTATGTAAACACTAGTTGTTATACATATGCATTTCTATAAGATGTAAACAATATTATTTGTTAGTGTTTATATAAAAATGTCTTTGGTTTTATATAACTTATTTACTAAACATGTTTTTATATAGTTTTAATATGTTTTGTAAAAGTGTGTTAGTAAACTATTGGCTCAAACCTTTTACTTATTTTATTTGTTTCGTTAAAATGATTTTACGTTTGTTATCGACAAAACTTCGAAGATCGTAAAATATAAATAAACATTTTTATGGCTTATTTGTATTAACAATCTCCCCCTTTTTGTTGATGACAAAACATAAGATTATTTTAAGAAGAAAATAAAATTCGTAAAAACTTGAAGTGGAGTTTTTACTCTCTTCTCCCCCTTTTTGTCGAAACAAAAAGAGCGTTGAAAAGAAACTAACACATTGTTTTGAGAAGAACTTGTGAAAAGTAACAAAATGAAGAATAAAGATTAAGATGAGAGAAAGATTTTTGTCTTAGCTCTCCTTGACGGATGCTCCATTTTGTTGAGGGCATCAAGTAGTTAGGAAAGCTAAACGAGTGTGTTGCAAGTATGTTTGCAATGGTTTCGTCTTTGACGAGATGCTCCCCCTTGACGAGTGCTCCCTTTTGAGGAGGACGCCAAGTAATATAGAAAACCTAAGTAAATGTATTGCAAGCATTTTTGCAATGCTTTGATTTGACGAAAAGCTCCCCCTTGTTGAGGGTGTCAAAGTCTTCATGTGTATTTTGAAAATCTACAAAACAAAGGTTAGAAAACAAGTATATGGTGCATTGTTTCCTGCAAATGAGATTCATATTAGTAAGAAAATATGCTTTTGTTGCACGGATCCCACAAATCCTTCCTGTGAGGGATCCGTCTAGGCTAATTTGAGGGAACCGTGTACCTGCATTCTTTTGACAACAATGACGTAAACATCCAAATGAGTTAAGTATTATAGCACTAAGCATATTCTCATAACTATATAGCATAAAACATGTGGTTTCATTCAATAAAACAAGAGAAATGATATACATATCTCTAAAACTAAGAGAATGATACAAGCATGTAGTACATTTTCTAACAATTCTAAGTTGTGCTTAAGACTAGAGAGGAGCACCATTGTGCTTGTATTCCTAAGTTCTAGGAACGAGTAGATTTGTTGACCTCATCAAAACGTTCGAGAAGGTGATAGAACATGAAACGTAATTCGTCACATACTTCATGGACTAGTCCTTCGACATGTTGACAATGAAAGCAATCATTGCCATGGCTAGGGAATGGTGATGGTAGGAATGGAGCGGTTTGAGGTGGAAGATTTGATGAGGAAGGTGGATGTTCCACAAAAGATTGAGGGATTTGTGGAGGCACATTTGATGAGGTTGGAGGTGGTTCAACTAAGGGTGAAGGTGGTGGAATATGTGTTGATGGTGGCGGTAGAGAAGTATCTACTTCCATGTGATCTGGTTGTTGATTTTGATGATTCCTCATAATCCAAAATGGACCATTTGAGGGTGATGGAGAAAAAGATATGGGTGCTAGTGTTGTTTCAACACCAAAGTTTTGGTGAGGAGGTTGTTGTGGCACCATTTTCTTAATTGAGGAAAATGTTGGCAATGGTGGTGGATTAGATGGCCTAGGTGGAAAGTCCTCTAAGTTGTAAAAGTGGGGGGGATGAGAGTGGAGTGGTGAAAGAGATAGCTCTAGGTACTAGAGGTGATGGTTTAGGGGTGTTTGGTTTAGGATGTATAGTAGTGTTTGGCAAGGGTTGTCTTGTGGGAATAATCCTTTTGGAAGTTGGTTTGATTGGTAGAGTTGGTTGTGAGGGAGTTCTAGTGTTTGAGGCTTTAACGGGTGATGATTCGGTTGAAGAGATTTCATGAACAACCTGAGCAATTTTCTTGGGAGGTTCTTTGGTTGATGAGTTAACACTAGGAGCTTTCCTTATGGTGAAATGGTAGAAAGAAAAGGTGTAAAAAGAAAGCTTTAGCTACTGAGAATGAGTGTGTGAATGGTGATTTAGAAGTTCTAACACAAATGGTTTATAAAGAAAAATATTTGGTAAGTGAATTAAAGCTTAAACCACTAAAAATCCTTCAAATTGCAATGATTTGCATGCATAAGAGTCAACTATAGAGTTGCACTGATCTAGGAAGTCAATTAAGACAATGTGGAGTGTTCAAATTAACAAAGAGGGTTTGAAATGATTGTATCAAGTAGGATTGGTTTAGTCTGTGCAGCCGGTTCCAACGGATCCCTTACTTGAGGGATCCGTCTAGGCTAAACTTAGGGATCCGGCTCTCAGGAGCCAAGGAGAAGAAAGATGAGGTTTTATTAAGGTCTAGTACCTACATATCTTGAGTGTTTCAGTCTCCTCAGGTGTCTTAAATGATATGAGACTTAAATGATCAAGTGTAATGAGTGAGGGTAGCTAATGATGTCTTTTATGGAAGGAAATGGAGGTTTTTATGAACACCAATGGGTAATAAAGGATGAAACTAAGATTTTTAGGGTGTCAAGTGGAGTCAAATGATCCTAGAGACCAGATGATGATCTAAGGAAAATTTAGAAAATTCCTTTAGGATTATAAGAAATGAAAAACTAGTTTTTAGACCATTTTAAGATCAAGATGACTAAAATCAATTTACTAAAATTGAGAGAAATATCAAACTAAGTGTTTTAAGATAAGATGAACAATGTATGAACATTGGAGCGGAAAGATGGTGAGTTTTGAAGTAATGATAAATCAAAGATACCTTGAATGTGATCCTAAGTCGTTCATGAGTGAGGGTGAGATCAACTGAGCTTAAGGATAGGTAAAGTGATCCTAATGTATCACGTTTAACTAGTCTAATAAGGTCTGAAGGGTTGGATTGATGTAAGGATGATAAAATAGCTCTGCTGTTGCCCCGGATCCCACGGATCCTTCACTTGAGGGATCCGGCGAGTTATAAGCCAGGGATCCGGCATCTGGGCCAGATTACTCAACAGTGAGCGTGCAATATTTTGCTCTAAGTGTCGAATTCTGAAACTAATGATTTCCATAGTAAATATATATGTATACAAGCAAGACATGGTAAGAGTGGCATGTAAGAAGATCAAATGATCAACAAACGATTTATTTCATAGGTATGATCAAGTTACAAAGGTAAATAAAAGACAAAGCCTAATGATTGATTTTATTAAAGAAAACTATTTAGCTCATGCGTTTTTGTTTGATGGATCGTTGAGTGGGTTGTGGGTAGTTGATGATTTGGGAATGAAGAATGAAGTGATGAGAGATGTGTTCAAAGGTTCCATCATTTTGTTCACAAATATATATTGAGGGCTTTGAAATTAAGGATGATAGTGCATGACATGTTGATAAAGGCGTGTTAGAAACATCCCATATGGAATTAGTTTGTCCTTGTTGGCTTAGGGGTTTACAATTCGCCTTGCTAAGAAGTAGGCAAGATTGTATGGTTGTTGAGTTAGGAGACAGTAAATCATGTGAGCACAACATGCGGGAAGAATCTCACGATTTCCTGTAAGACTCCAAACATTTTCACATAGAATGACTGCGAGAGGTTTGAGATCATCTCGGAGATCACGTGTATAGATTATGTTTGGATTTGAGTAATTGGATTGAGGAGTGCATAAAAGTTGAGTTATTACTTGAGGAGAGTGTATGTATGAACAATATGGACTATTTTCTTCACGATAGTTAAAGAGAGAATCAAGTGACCAATCTTCAGTGAAAGCACATTGTCCATAATTTGGAATTCGAAGAATGTGAGCAAATTTCTCAAGAGTCAAAACAAACTTTTGGTTTTTGATCCAAAACCATAGTGAGAGAGAACGATCCTCGTTACAAACGAGTTCAACTTGACGGAAGAATTCCAGAACAAACCGCGGACAAATTTTCTCGTTGATTCCGAGAAGACCTTCTAGTCCTATGCTGCAGAATGAAGTGTTGATACCTTCTTGGAAAATTAGAGGTGAGTCAACAACACGTCCTTCATGAAAGTAATGAGTTTCGAGATTGTTGAACCCACGAACATGATTTCCCGGTGTGTTAAGCTCAAGAGATATATTTGGAATGTACACATAAGTAAGTTGATGATCGAAATGATACTCATGAGACATGATGAAACCTATAGACATGGAACGAATATTTTACATGAGTATGTTAGTACATAGTAAAAATACAAGAGTGAGAACGTTTTTGGTCGGTGATACTTCTAAGTACTTTTAATCATACTTTTGAGTTATACTAAATTGATAGGATCTTAATGTTTTTATTGTCTATTTTATTTTTATTAACAATGACATTTAGCTTACTCTTTTAACATTTTAGTGAGGTTTTTCCTTTTGTAGTAAGTTTTTATGAAATGTTTTTTATGTTGCATGAGTGTCTACCATCAGTTCCATGGTTCTGCCGGTTCCCTTTTAAAAGGGATTCGTCTAGCTAAAACACAGGGATCCGGGGATCTGCAGTTTTGACAGAAATTGGTTTTGACGTTGAATCAAATTTTGCAACTCATATGTTATATAGTGGAATGTGTTTTAGCCAATGCTAATTCGTAAACATGCATTACTAGTTTCAAACATGTTGGGTTTTGAAATGTGCGAGAGAAAAATAAAATAAAATAAACATATTATATGAGAAATAGACGAGAGAAACTACGACATTAATTATAATTCATTTCAATGCTTAAAGCAATACAAATGATAGGATATATAATACAAATGTAGATCAATAAAACAAAGTACATGTCTCCATGAGAGAATTTGATCATGGGGTACACGAGAGCGATGAGCGAGATGATGATGATCACGAGGGCGATGTAAACCATGACGATGGAGATCTTGTCTTGGTTTTGATTTTTCAAAGTGAGATGATGGAGAATATGAAGTTTTGAATGTGAGGTTTTTTGAAAGTGGAAGATTTGAAAAATGGGTTTTGTTGGTGAGAGTAGACAATCGGAGATGTTTTATGGGGAAGGAGGAATTTTTTAGATTTGTGTTTTGTTTTATTTGTATTTAGAAAGATTTGGTTTTTAGAAATTTGGTTTAGACAACACATATTGATACACCTAGTTTTAGATGGATGATAACACGTAAGCACGAAGTTTTTCTAATGAAGCCACGTATATCATATAAATATGTTTGGATTAAAAAAAACATATAAACACATAATTTACCATTCAGTGACATGCAAACATACACATGATTTACTAACATTATTTAGAGATAAATCTTTATGAAAGTCATACCTCTATTGCAATTTGAGTGTCCCTATTTGACGAGTTTTATCAATGGAAAACTCTGGTTTCTTCGAGATCTACTTGGTAATAAGTTTCGACAATTTTTTGAGGAAAGTTATCCTATTACCAAACAATCTTGATGGTTTTCCTATTATCAGATTAGCTAAACAAAATGACAAGAGAAGTTAGTACATTTTGTAAGACGAGGTGGCATATAAGACACCAAAATAATTAATACTATTATCTAATTAATATCCAACAAAAAATTTGTTAATACAAATAAGCCGTAAAAATGTTTATTTATATTTTACGATCTTCTAATGTTTTGTCGATAACAAACGTAAAATCATTTTAACAAAACAAATAAAATACGTAAATGGTTTGAGCCAATAATTTACTAACACACTTACGTTTTCACATAAAACACTAAACAAGTAAAAGTGATTTTATGATTTAGTAAAACATATGTACAACAACTAGTGTTTACATATTGGGCAAATATATACATAACTAGTATGTATTATAATGGGTAATATAAATGGTGTTGGGTTTTAGGTTCCACTGATCAAGAATTATTCTTAGTATGGAACCACGGCTAGAGTAAATGAAACCACGGCTAGAAGAAAGAAACCAATGTAGAGTTAAACCACGGCTAGTAGAAGTGTGTAACCACGGATAGTATGATTGTAACCACTGGTAGTTAGAAAGTCGGTTTAATGTTTTGTATTAGATAAGTATGGAAAAAATATTTATCTTGTAGAATACGTATTGTATTTTGTAAAGGACTCCTTAGTCTATAAAAGGAGGTCCTAGGTTAGATTTGATATACGTTTGTTTTTGCTATATCTAAGGTCGATACACTTCAAGGTTGTAAAACCCTAATACTGGTTAGAGTATTCGTATTAATAATAATATTGAGGTGTTGAGTGTTTGTTATTCTTCTTCTTAAGATTAAATATTAAATTCCGCGTAATATTTAATAAGTCTTTGTCTAGTCAGTTTCTATAAAGGATCGTTAGCTCAACTGGGATCAACAAGTGGTATCAGAGCTTGTGATATAGAAACTGAAACCAAGAAGAAGTATAGTTAAGCTTAATTCAAGTAAGTTAAGATGTCTGACGAAACTCACATGGTTACTGCATCAAAGGTGCCCATGCTCAAGCAGGGTGAGTATCAGGTATGGAGAATTTGAATGAGGCAATACATTCATATGATTGATTACACCATCTGGAATGTTGTTGAGAATGGTGATACTCTTCCTAAGAAGGGTGATGATGGTAAGGAAATAACCATTGTCAGTGAGGTTGACAAGGCTAAAAGGAAGCTGGAGATTAAAGCTCATAGTATTCTCAGTATGGGAATACCTAATGAGTATGCATTGGACTTTGAGCAGTATGAGACAGCAAAGGAATTAATGGATGTCATTGAAACAAGATTTGCTGGTAATGAAGCTACAAAGAAATCCAGGAAAAACATGCTCAAGCATCAGCTTGAAAACTTCACTACTCACAATGGAGAAAAACTTGATGGCACTTATAACAGACTGCAGAAACTAATCAGCCTACTGAAATTGGTGGACTACAAGGTTACTCAAGAAGATATAAATCTCAAGTTCATCAGAAGTTTGTCACCTGAATGGGCTGTGCATACTGTTGTGTGGAGAAACAAAGATGACTTTGAAAAAATGACTCTGGACAATCTCTACAACAACCTGAAAGTTTATGAGTCTGAAAAGAACATTGCTGACTCGTCCTCATCAACACAAAACATTGCTTTTGTGTCTATAGGGCACATGAATTCTCAGGATGTTTCCACTGCTGCTTATGAAGTAACCACTGCTATTGCTAATAATACCATTGTTAGTGATAGTGTTAGTCATGGTGCCATCTGTGCTTTCCTAGCTGATCTTACAACCAGTGTTACTATACTAAATCAGGATCTGGATCAAATTGATCCTGATGATCTTGATGAATCAATCTTCAGTGGCAAATGGCAATGTTAATACTGCAAGCTAGGAAGTTCTTGAGGAGGACTGGTAGACAGGTTAAATATGATGGTCAAAGAAGAGTTGGATTTGACAAAAGCAAGATGGAGTGTTTCAACTGCAAGAAGAAGGGTCATTTTGCTAGAGAATGTAGAGCTCCCAAAAGGATGGTTGAAGGCATCAAGAAGACTACTGAAGAGCCTGTTTCTTCTTCAGCATTGGTTGCTCAAGATGGTATTGGTGATTATGACTGGAGTGATCAGATTGAAGAAGGTCCAATGCAGCTTTTCTTGCTAGTGAAGCTTCTAAAGAGCATAACTTTGCTCTTATGGCCTATGCTTCATCTTCTGGTTCAGATTCTGAGGTATCTAATGATTCTAAAAATTCTACTTGTTCTTTTAAATCATGTCAAGATAACTTAGAATCTCTTAAAGCTATTAATGAGAGTTTGAGAAAAGAAGTAGAAAGACTTTCACTAGATAACTTAGGTTCTAAAGTTGGTCTTGAGAGTGTTGAAGAGAAACTTAATTTCTGTATTAAATGTGAGTTTATGTATGTAGATAAGACTAATATACTAGGTGGTGAAATTGATCTTAAGAATAGAGAAATTAAAGTGCTTAAACAGAAACTAGAAGAAGCAGAGAGTGTAAATAAGAAGCCCTAGTAGAAAAAGAAAAACATGTTGTTAGGGTTGCTAAAACAATATGCTTCTGGTCTAGTAAATAAGCCTATTGGACAAAAATTGTTCAAAGATGGTACTGGCCTAGGTTACAACAATGTGCCACCACCCTCTCTTATGAAACATGCACCACCTACAAAAGAACTGTCATTTAGTAGTGAATTCAGTTTCAACAAACTTGTAGAAGAGATTAGTAAGATTGAATCACCTAAGATAGGTTCTGATAAATCATCTGATGGTCCAATTATTGAAGATTGGGAATCAGTTTCTGAGAAAGATAGGTCTGAATCAACACAGTCTGAGAAGTTAGAAAATGTTAAGTCTGTTGATTCTAAACAAGCCAACCTTATGCCTAGATTTGGAGCACCAATTTCTAAGAAAGTGGTCGACTACAATGAGATACCTAGGAAACAGATGAAAAGATACATACCTAGGGGAAATCAGAGAAACTTCAATGGCCTAATTTCAAACAGATTAGGAGATGACTTTCAATGTGTTAAGAAGGCTTGTTTTAAATGTGGTAGTTTTGAGCATCTACAGAGAAACTGTTATAAAAACCAACCACAAGTTTGGAACCATTGGAGGAGGGTAAATCATCAAAACTTTTCAAAGAATACAATCCCTTATCCAAACAAAAATATGGTTCCCAGAGCAGTGCTAATGAGGAATGGTAAAACAAAATCAATAATCACTGCTGCACCCAAATGGGTTTCAACCACTGCTAAGCAGAATATCACCACTAATACAAAAGAAGTTTTAACTATTCCAAAGGTGATAACTGACACAGTGGTTGGAAACCAATTTTATGCTGTTAAGGCCTCAGCTAGCTGGCAATGGAAGCCTAAGACCAAGGTTTTACATCATACCAGTTGTGCATCAATGGACCTAAAGAGGTTTGATTATGTTGATGCACAGGGCAGACCCAAGTCAGTATTGGCTTGGGTCCATAAACGGAACTAATTTGTTTAACTCATGTGCAGGGCAATCTACAAGATGTACTACAAGAAAAAGAAATTTTTGATAGTGGTTGCTCTGGGCACATGACATGGGATGCGAGCAATCTTGAAGATTTTGAAGCTTATGTTGGAGGACATGTGGCTTTTGGCAATGGTCCAAAGGGAGGAAAGATTGTTGGAAGAGGAACTATCAGAACTGGAAAGCTGGATTTTGAGAAAGTTTATTTGGTAAAGGGACTAAAGTACAATTTATTCAGTGTTTCTCAAATGTGTGATAAGAAAAACTGGGTGCTTTTTGGGGAAACTGAGTGTGTGGTGTTGTCACCTGATTTTAAAATGCATGATGAGAAATTTGTGCAGTTAAGGGTACCTAGGAAAGAAATCATATATTGCTTTAACATGAAAGATGTGATTCCTAATAGGTCCCTAACCTGTTTGTTTGCTAAGGCATCTGTTGATGAGTCAAAATTATGGCATAGAAGGCTAGGTCACCTTAATTTCAAAACAATCAATAAACTGGTAAAGGGCAACTTAGTGAGAGGGTTACCTTCTAAGGTTTTTGAGCGTAAAGAACTTTGTGTGGCTTGTCAGAAAGGAATAGAACATAGAGCTTCTTGTAAGACCAAAACTGTAAACACCATTACACAACCACTGTTTATGCTTCATATGGACTTATTTGGCCCTACCTTTGTTAAAAGTTTGAACTATAAGCAGTACTACCTAGTTATTACTGATGATTATAGTAGATTTTCTTGGGTATACTTTTTAGGTGCTAAGAGTGAAACTAGTGAGATCCTCAAGAGTTTCATTACAAGGATAGAAAATCAAGTAAACCATAAAGTCAAAGTAATCAGATGTGATAATGGAACTGAGTTTAAGAATGATGTGATGAATCAGTTCTGTGTGGCTAAGGGTATAGAAAGGCAGTTTAGTGTTGCTAGGACACCACAACAGAATGGTGTAGCTGAAAGGAAAAATAGAACACTAATTGAGGCTGCTAGAACAATATTGTCAGAATCTAAGTTAGCAACTACCTTTTAGGCTGAAGTTGTAGGCACTGCATGTTATGTGCAGAATAGAAGCAAGGTAGTGAAGCCTCATAACAAGACCCCCTATGAGCTGTTACATGATAGGAAGCCTATGATAGCATTCCTAAAACCTTTTGGGTGTCCTGTTACTATCTTGAATACCATAGACTACCTAGGCAAGTTTCAAGAAAAAGCAGATGATGGATACTTTCTTGGCTATTCTTCCAATAGTAAAGCCTTTAGAGTATACAATAGGAGAACTAGGATTGTAGAAGAAAACTTACATGTTAAGTTTAGTGAAGAGACTCCTAGTAGTGAGACAAAAGGACCTGATTGGCTGTTTAATATTGATATGCTAACCAAATCTATGAATTATGAGCCTATCATTACAGGTGCTTCCACTAATGTTGATGCAGGTACACAAAAGAATTCTGATGCAGAAACAATTTCTAAGGAAGCTGATTCTCCAAAAGAGTTCTATTTAGTTGAAAAGTGGAAAGCTGGTTCTGTCTCACCCATCATTGAAAAGCAGAGTCCCACAAGTGCTGATGTATTGGATTCTGGAAGCAAAAACGATCATAATCAAGATAAGGAAGAGTTGTTGAAAGACAAATCAGTGTCGGTAGAATAAATTGATAAGAATAAAAAGAATTCAGAAAGCACGGCTAAGCTATCTTCTACCACTGATAGTTCATTTGTACCCCCTGTTGCAAACTTGGATGGAAGTACTTTCTTTGGACCCACTGCTAAGCCACTTATCAATGATGATGGGTATCCCACTGATCCAGACATGCCTGATTTATAAGAAAGGGATACTCCAACTGATGATGAAAACCTGGATGACTATTTCAATGATGCAGATTTTACAAATTTAGAAACAGTCATCACAGAGAGTCCAATTCCTACTACAAGAGTTCATAAGAATCATCCCAAAGAGCAAATTCTTGGAGATCTGAATACACCAGTTCAAACAAGAAGCAGAGCTTTGAGCAATAAAACCTTTCCTGAACAAGGTTTCTTTGCCAAATCACTTCACAAAAGGAATAGCCATAAAGATCTACAAAATTGTTTATTTGCTTGCTTTCTGTCTCAAAAGGAGCCCAAGAGAGTTGAAGAAGCTTTATCAGAAGAAGGATGGGTTGAATCAATGCAAGAGGAGCTATTGCAGTTTAAGCTTCAAGAAGTGTGGACATTGGTTGATCTTCCAAATGGAAAAAGGGCCATTAGGACTAGAAACAAAAGGGATGAAAGAGGTATTGTGGTAAGAAATAAATCAAGGTTGGTTGCTCAAGGATACACTCAAACTGAAGGTCTGGATTATGATGAAGTATTTGCACCTGTTGCTAGAATAGAGGCTATTCGACTATTCTTGGCATATGCTTCATTCAAAAATTTTGTGGTATTCCAAATGGATGTAAAGAGTGCCTTTCTGTATGGCACAATTGATGAGGAGGTTTATGTTTGTCAACCTCCTGGTTTTGAAGATCCTGATCATCCTGATAAGGTCTACAGGGTGAAGAAGGCTATGTATGGGTTGCATCAAGCTCCTAGGGCATGGTATGAGTGCCTTTCTACTTATTTGATGGACAATGGCTTCAAAAGAGGGTTGATTCATAAGACTTTGTTCATTAGGAAGCACAAGGATGATATTTTACTGGTTTAGGTCTATGTAGATGACATCATCTTTGGCTCAACAAATAAGGAGTTGTGCAGATATTTTGAGAAACTTATGCATGATAAGTTTCAGATGAGTTCTATGGGTGAACTCACTTTCTTTTTGGGGATACAAGTTCAACAAAGGACCGATGGTATTTTCATTAGTCAAGACAAGTATGTAGCAGATGTTTTGAAGAAGTTTGGGTTTCAGGATGTGAAGAGTGCTAGTACACCTATGGAGACTCAGAAACCACTGCTACCAGATGATGGAAGTACCAAAGTTGATTTGAAGTTGTATAGGTCCATGATTGGATCCTTGATGTATCTCACTGCATCTAGGCCAGATATAATGTTCTCAGTATGTGTGTGTGCAAGGTTTCAAGTCACACCAAATACAACACACATGAATGCTGTTAAGAGAATTTTTAGATACCTTAAAGGTCATCCTAAATTGGGCCTTTGGTATTTTAAGGATTCACCTTTTGATTTGGTGGCATATACAGATAGTGATTATGCTGGTGCTAGTTTGGATAGGAAGTCTACAACTGGAGGATGTCAGTTTTTGGGAAGCAGACTAATTTCATGGCAGTGTAAAAAGCAAACAATCGTGGCCAATTCTACAACTGAAGCTGAGTATGTGGCTGCTGCTAGTTGCTGTGGTCAAGTGCTTTGGATTCAGAATCAATTGTTGGACTTTGGGTACAATTTCATGCATACTAAGATTTACATTGATAATAACAGTACAATATGCATCATTAAAAATCCTGTTTTACATTCTAGAACTAAACATATTGAGATAAGACACCATTTTATTAGAGATTGTAATGAGAAAAGGTTGATTCAAATGGTCAAAATCCATACTGATTTCAATGTTGCTGATCTCCGCACTAAAGCTTTTGATGTGGGGAGGTTTCAGTACCTTGTAGTTAGTATTGGAATGATTAATCTCTAAATCTCAAATTGTTTTGTAAAAGTTTGTATAAATCTTGTACTGTTATTAGTTAATCCTAGTATTGCTACTTTTGTTCTAACCACTGTTAGTTATGTTCAAACCACTGTTTGTTTCTTTGTGTTTCCACTAACTATTTTGCAGAAAATATCAACAAGAATGCTGCAATGAACTTTAAAAGACAACTTTGGAGTTATTATTATTCATAAAATGCATATAAGATGCAGTGCTTACAACCATGGGATCAACAGTGGATCCAACAACCAAAGGACTCCTAAACATGACTACTTCCTATCACAACCTACTACAGACTCCAGCTTCACAACCAAACCCCCAACTACCACCTAAGGCTTCTAAGGCAAGGCCCACTCAGGCATCACTTTAGGCGCCCTTCGACCTTCAATCACCCTCCACACTTTGGGGCATGATAGCCCAATCACCTTTCCTTTGATAGGTGGTGATGATGATGAAGGACCCTCTGGTGGTGGTGTTGTCAACAATGCTTGAGAAGGTGGTGCTTACAGCTCTTCTGGTGGGATTACTACAGCAATGGGAGGCACAACCAGGACTCTTGAAGATGTGTCATCATCTGTACTTTCATAAGGAGACACATAAGAGCTTATGTCTGAGTTTTCTTCCTTTATAATAGCATTCTGAGGTCTTGGTTGGATAGCAGAAGGTCCAGCAGCTGAAGGGTTTGAGAGAGCTATGTTCATTGGTGGAAAGTAGCTGTTCCAACCACCTATGGAAGAACCTGAATGAGTTCTCTTTCTGGAAGAAACCTCTTCGAACACCTCTTTCTCAAATCTATATGGATTTTTCAAAACAAACTCATCCCAAACTCTGTCGGATGATGAGCTGTCTGTTGTTAGATTGATTGGGTTTGAGTAACTCATTGTTATTTTTTTTTGTGAGCAGATCTTGAAAGAATTTTTTAGAGAGAAATTTTTGGGTTGTGTGAGATATGTGTGGTTTGTGAGTTATAGTGTCTTAAATAGAGTTAAGAGCATATCAGGAAATTAATATGGGGAAGGTGTGAGTGGTTGAGGAGTAAATAAAGTCTTTTGACTTTGGAAAACACTTCAATGACTAGGAGTTGACCAGTTTGACTTAGGATTTAGCAATTTTGGCTAACCAATGCTAAGCTTATGAACCCACTCCTTGTTCTCTCTAACCACTGCTAACCTTAACTATTTTACTAGTGTTTGGTTTGCGTTGATGTGCAGGTATGAAGGATGATTGTACACTTTAGAGCCATTAGGAGCTGTTGCGGATTTAGTGTAAAAAAATGTAAATCGTTTGAAATCCTTCATACTTTTTGGCTGATTTTCTTATTTTTGGCTAGGATTTGGTTGATGTATTCTTGGTCAATGATTGGACAAGTGATTGCTGTATCCACTAATAGTGCACTTCAAACCACTGCTACTGGTTTTCAATCCACGGACAGTGTATTGCTGCAAATGGATACTTGAGGGGCCTGTTTGTAACTTTGAAGAAACCATATTTATTTCCCCAAATCACTGCCAGATCATTTAATTGATCTTCAAATCCCTTCCAAAATTGGCGCTAATCACAAACCCTTATCATTTTTCACTACATAATTCACAACCAACATCATCTTCCTTAACCAATCAAAATGCTGACTCTGTATTCAAAAACACATAACCTCGTAGCTTACCTAATAAAGAATCGTCAATCTGAAGGTTTTCATGAAATGATTGACTTTCTTAACCATAGTCCCATTCATTATGCTTTAATAGTTGCACCAACCATTCTAAAAACATATGTTCATCAGTTTTGGAATAATGCTGAAATTCAAGAAAGAGATGGATTGGAGGTTTTTAGGACAGTTGTAGATGAGAATGAGATTTTGGTTACTGAGGAGGTTATTAGAGATGTATTGAAGTTTGGAGATGCTAATGGGGTGGTAAATCTTTCTGAGGCTGACATTTTTTAAGGATTGCAGAGGTTAGGTTATGAAAGGAAGGACGGCAAAATCAAATTTCATAAGGATACTCCAGAGCTAGATGCTGCTCCTGATCCACAACACCAACAAACCACTGATGCTGAAACCCCTACAACAACAACTGAACCCACTGCACCTATCACTGAACCCACTGCTATCACAAATGAATCCACTGCTACTCACATTGAACCCACTGCTGATGCTGAACCTTCACCTTCGAACCCCAACCAATCTTATGTACTAGGAGGAGGAAGAAGGGCACCATGATTCCTTAGGTTGGTGCTAGTGGTGTAGTTCATGAGGCTGTCACAAGAAGTGGAGGTGACATGAATGGAAGGGCTTCCACTACTGACTCATGCTTAGTTGCTGGTCAGGTAAGTGGAAACATCAATAAGACCCAACCATTGGCAACTCCTATTGTGGAGAGTTCCTTGGAACTCAACACAGGTGGAGGAATCCCTAGCCAACTGGCTAATATAGGGTGCATAGGTGATCATACTAGGTCTGATACTATGTTTTCTTTATCCAAGGATTCACCTCTTAGAGCAGTTAACCCAGCTCGAAGTGATGAGGATAGTTTGGAACATACTATTGAATTGACGGATCCTACTCAGGTACTAAATGAATTTTCCAATGAACCACCTCTCGGACCAGTTAACACAGGTCGAAGTGGGGAGGATATTCTTGGACACTTAAAAGAATTGACGGCTAAATGTACCAAGATGGAGGGCACAATCTCAAGTCTACAAGACCTAGCTGTGTTTCAGGGCAGAGAGATCAGACATTTGAAGCACAGAGTTTTTGTGTTGGAAAGAGTTAAGAGACCTGGGGTTGTTGCTGTCAAGAAGGTTAGAAAGCTGAGAAAGAAGGTGCTATCTTCCAAAGATGGGGATTTGGAGGTTGTATCCAAACAGGCAAGGATGGATAGCATGGATCAAGGGGAGGCAATGAATATGGATGAGGATGTGGATAGTGGAGATCATGGAGGTGCTTATGTGGTGTCTGATAAAGATGAGAATGAAGCAGTACTTGAAATTGTAAGGAGTGTAGCAGAGGTCAAGGAGAAGGAGATGGTGCAGGACACAACCACTGCTAGTGTTGCTGAAACCACAGATAGTGTACCTGAAACCACTGCTGCAAATTCAACTAAGGTAATCACTACTACTTTAAATACACCCATAGCTGTAGTTACTACATCCACAATAGTTACAACCACTGCTATATATCCACCCATAACTAAAGAAGTAGAGAAGGAGGTTGCTGGTACTTTGGTAAATTTGAGTAAAATTTCTGCACCAATCATCACACCTAAACTCTTAAGTAAAAGTTTGACTATTGGTGAGCCTTTGAAGACTAAGAAGGTTTTACCAGAAATTGGAAAGGGAAAGGGTATTGCTGAACCAGTGTTGAAGTTTAAGAGTAGTCAAGAACAGATTGCTTATGATGAAGAGTATACAAGGAGATTGCAGGCTGAAGAAGAAGCAGCTGCAGAAAAAGAAAAGCAAGAAGAGGAAGAAGCTACTCAAAAATGGTTAGCAGATTGGAATGATAGAGAATCTTATCTTCAAGCTTGTGATGGGATAAAGGATGAATATACTACACAAGAATGGGCACATTTATCCATTGATGAAAGGTGTAAAGTGTTGGGTGAATGGGCAAGAAAGATAAGAAAGGAGCAGAATCAGGCTAAAAGAAGAAAACCTCCTACTAAGAGTGAAATGAGAAATGTTATGATGAAGATTATCAAGAAGATGGGTATACATATTAGTGAAAATTTGAGGAATTGTTCTTTTGAAAGAATTGAAGAAATTTATTTGAGATGTATGAGAATAAATGATGACTTCAATCCCATGATTTCAGAAAGAGAAGAATAAAGGATTAAAAGTAGACAGAAGAGAAAGTCTGAGAATCAGGAAACATCTGGATCTAAGAAATTGAAAGAGAATACTGAGAAAGATTCAGAAGTAGCTGATACAGTACCTAGTGCAGCTGATCAACAAATTATCTCTTATACATTTAAGCTTAATGGAAGTGAAAGATGTTGGAAAATTCAAAGAGCTAATAATGAAGTCTCTGAATTTGATAAATTTTCTCAAATGCTTCAATATCTGGATAAAGATGATTTGATGAATCTTTGGAAGCTTTACAAGGATAACTTTGGTGCTGTATGTCCAGATGATCTTCATGAGGGAATGGTGTATCATAATTTGAAGATCTTGTTTGAACCTACTCATGATGAATCTGAGTGGAAAGGACTCTACAATGGCAATGTTACAAGATGGTTTCTATATCAGTCTTGTGGAGTTCATGTGTTAACTGTTTATGGAGAGATTATTCATATGCTTGTAAAAAGTGATTATCCTCAGTTGAATAAATATCCAGGAGTTATTACTCAGATGGTCAAGCCTGGTGGTTTAAAGATGTTAAAGCCCTATGATGATCAAGCTTACAGTTTGTTGTTAAAGTATGAGCAAATTCTTAAAACTGTTAAGTGTTTGGATACATCCTCTAAGACAGATGATTTGAGCTTAAAGGAAACTTGAAAATTCTGTTTGAATATATCAAGTTTAGGGGAGGATTGTTGGGTTTTAGGTTCCACTGATAGAGAATTATTCTAAGTATGGAACCACGGCTAGAGTAAATGAAACCTCGGTTAGAAGAAAGAAACCACTGGAGAGTTAAACCATGGCTAGTAGAAGTGTGTAACCATGGATAGTATGATTGTAACCACTGCTAGTTAGAAAGTCGGTTTAATGTTTTTTATTAGATAAGTAAGGAAAAGATATTTATCTTGTAGAATATGTATTGTATTTTGTAAAGGACTCCTTAGCCTATAAAAGGAGGTCCTAGGTTAGATTAGATATACATGTGTTTTTGCTATATCTAAGGTCGATACACTTCAAGGTTGTATAACCCTAATATTGGTTAGAGTATTCGTATTAATAATAATATTGACGTGTTTGTTATTCTTCTTCTTAAGATTAAATATTAAATTCCGCGTAATATTTAATAAGTCTTTGTCTAGTCAGTTTCTATAAATGATCGTTAGCTCAACTGGGATCAACAAATGGGTAGAAGTTTAAGTATTTGACCGATTGACCAAATACATTGAATGTAGTTGGGTAAAACCCAAAATCCATGACCCATACCCATGGAGCAGAACCCATAACCCATTGCATGACATCATGCATAAGTCATATATGGATATTATCCATGACCCATGGTTTTAACCCATGACCTATGGACTAGATGCATTGCATCTTGTAGATACATTGTATCTACTTGGATACCCATGGTCCAATGTCTAGGACCCATGACCCATGACCCATGACCCAAAACCCATGGGCAAAGAGGAGCATCCCACGGATCCCCAGGTTTACACTGGACGGATCCCTCAAGTGAGGGATCCGTGGGATCGGTGGAACATTAGCACTTTTTCCTCTATAAATAGTGAGCCATTTCTTCATTGTCACTCACCCCTTTCACATATATTTTCTCTTTGAGTTATAAACTCTCTAACCTCATATCCAAGTGATCTATGTATGTAGTTTTGTTTTTGTGTGATTCTCTAGGTTCCTCTTAAAGGCGAGATCACCACCTTTTGAAGTCGAGCAAGCTCAAGTCCATGAGTTGCCATGCTTCATCATCATCAAGACTACTGAGGTTCTCTTGTTGATAGTTATCTTCTTTCTCATTAGAAGTGTAGTGTCGAAGACATAAGTGAAAGATGTCTAAAGGGTCAAGACGAAGACATTAGTGAAAGGTGTCGAACGTCCATATTGAAAGCACTTGTGAAGGGTGCTTAGAAGTCAAGGCTAAAGGCATTAGTGAAGGGTGTCTAGAAGTCAAGTCACAAGGCATTAGTGAAGGGTGCCTAGAGGTCAAGTCAAAGGCATTAGTGAAAGGTGCCTAAGGTGTACATTCGATATGGTGTGTTCGATGTACAAGATAGATTTGTATTGGGTCAAAGGATATTGATATCCTTGTTGATGTTGACATAAGGAGTGGATCTCCTTAGAGATAGGATTTGTGTAGTGTTGGGTAGTAGTTCCTCCATTGTAATGGAACTTGGTATCTAGCCTAGTACCGGATAAAGGGTAGGCGACGTTGTGATAGGTTTGGTTCTACCTCGTGGAAGAACCCGGTATCTAGCCTTGTACCGGATAAAGAGTAGGAAACGTTGTGAAGGCTTCTCCGCCATAAGGAGTTGGTGTCGTGTAGTGTTTACGAACTCTCGAGTAGGTGACTCGGGCAAGGAAGGTGTCCTTGTAGCCGAACCACTATAAATACTCACGTTGTGGTTTTGTGCTTCTTACTCCTTATTCTTTTATTACATATTTATATATGATTGTCTATCAACATCCAACACACATGTTTAAATAGATTGACATAAGTCGATCTAAATAGTTTAAAACCAAGTTTTAATCGGTAAAACTATTAAACCCCCTTCTAGTTTTACACAAAATTATACTTAAAACATAGTTTTTGTTTTTAGAAAATTTCCTTCTTTGTATTTTTCAAATATACACGGACCGTATTAAGTTTTTAAAGTACAATATACTCTAAGAAACTTGGTAACGAAGCTCTGATGCCAATTTTGGAAAACTAGAAGGGGGGGGGGGTTGAATAGTTTTACCTATTAAAACTTCGTTTTAAACTATTTAGATCAACTTATGTCAATTTATTTAATATGTGTGTTGGATAATAATAGATAAGCATATAAGTAAGTAATGCAAAAGATAAAGAGTAAGGAACAAAAAACCACAACACGAGTATTTATAGTGGTTCGGATACAAGGACACCTTCCTTGCCTTACTCCACTCCCCGAGTACCCCACTCGAGAGTTCGTAAGCACTACACAACATAGACTCCTTAATGTGGTGGAGAAGCCTTCGCAATGTCGCCTACTCTTTATCCGGTACAAGGCTAGACACCGAGTTCTTCCACGAGGTAGAACCTGTTGGGATCGCTCCTAACACGTAAATGGAACGACATTTACGGGATTACATTATTTATCTTATTTAGCCAAAACAGATGGACTAGCTATGTCATAGTGGAATAGTTATGTATGTGTTAGGCTATAAATACCATTCTAGACTTGACTAAGAGGGTGAGACTCTTTGTGTATTTCACTTTTCCTTATTAATAAAACACATAGTATTTTCCTTCTCTCTCTACTTTCTCTCTCTAACATGAAGATGATGTTCTTCCATCTTCTCCGACCTCCCGAATCACCATATCAACCATCATAACGATCCTACAAGTGGCATCAGAGCCAAGGTTTTATTACTATGGTTGATTTGTGTGGTCTTATATCTTGTAAAAAAATCGTATTTTTATGAAAATGGTACATGTTTGAAACTGTTTTATCAGTTTTTATCATTGTTTCTACTTTATTGGTTAACAGTTTCAAATAAATGATCTTTGGTATTAAGTTGTTAAGCTTTTATCTTTTGTTTGTCAAAAGTCTCTGAATTTGGTCCAAATCAATCTATCTTGGTTCCTTCTTTTGAATATGTGGTGTGAAGATTTTTCATTCAAGTTTTCTGGGTTCTTGGAAACTAAACGAATTTCATGGTCGGAAAACATGGTCGAAATTCTTAGTCGGGAAAAAGGTCAAATCTGAAAAGTCAACAACTTGGTCAAAACCCTTTTATTACGAATAAGGAGTTGTCTACAGATTTGTTTATGAATTACTTGGAAAATAATTCGCAATAACCTAATTTTACGAATAAGCCTTATTCGTAAATTTTTTACGAGTAAGCTTATTCGTAAGAACCCATTTACGAGTAAGGAACTCAGCTCTTACGAATAAGAACCTGGTTACGAATAAGACCAGATTTACGAGTAAGAAAAATTTACTCTTTATGCATAAGATAATGCTTATTCATAAACTAAAGAACAAGATCAATGACAACAACCAATACCACATTCTCTGTTGACCTCAGTTCAGTTTCCATCATCAATAAAATAAAAAATTTAACAAGTACTGAGATGATAATAGAAGGAGATGAAGAAGACCATTGGCCAACCACAAAGGTTACCATAACCTTATGACCTCAGACCTTTGGTGTTGGTCGTCCTTGGTCAAGATGAAGTTGAACGAGTGGTAGCATTGATAACAACTCCAAACGACAACCACAATACCTCCTATCATCTACAACAAATCCTAATCCCATCCACCTCAGAAACAAACAACTTTCAATCTATCCTATTTCATCTCCAATAACAAAGTAAGACTCGAAGAATATAAAAGTCAAAATTATAAAAACATAATCTCAGATTGTTTGGTATATGGTATCTCGAATGAGATATCAAAGATCTTTTAGATATATACCAACATACATCATCATTGATCTTTAATGAAGCGTAACTTTTTTATATATCCAAAAAGAATGAAAAGTGTTATAACAAGATTGTTATAATCTTTTCACTGGTTCATTAATATCAAATCAAACAATAAAACTTATCACATACCCGTGACCTTCATTACAAGATCTTGAAGCCGTGCATAAAACTTCACATATTACAAACATATTCGTGTAAAGAAATTCGTTAGGGGGATGATTTTTGTCGTTTGATTTTGGATTAATGATGAATCTAAGAAGGAGAGGTCTTGATTTGATTGGTTTGATATGTGGGTTTGGCTGAGATAAATTGAAGATGCGGTTGGTGTAAGGTGGATAAGATGGGGGCGCAAAGTTGAGTACTTAATGATTAGGGTTTGAGAGTTATTAGGGTAATGAAAAATTAAGTGGAGTGATAAGGGTATGTTATATACGAGACTGCTTAAGGTTTGTATTGGATCGGGCCTAGATGCTGTTTGGGCCGTGTCTCCCATTAATTGAATCAAAATTTTAATGGGTTGTGGGCTTCACGATTATAGCAGTTTTGAGTTGGGTTTTGGATCCAAAATAAATAACACAATTGAGCTAAAGGGCTAAACACTTTATTTATACATGTATTTTTATACAGTGTGTTAATTTATTTTGTTGCTATATTTAGCTTAATGAAGTGGTATTTTGGTGTTATGAATTTTCACGGGGTGATACGGTTTTTTTGACAAGATCGGGAAACAATTATCAAATTCATTTAAACCATTAATGAAGGCTAGTTTTGGGCACATAACCACAAGATGTGACTACTGTTAGGTCACCATAAGTTAACACAAGAATCAATATGTGAGAAATATAGGTAAAGGTGATCGGTTGAACACACACAAACATACACGTATGAATAGGGAGAAAAGTTATGCATAAATGTATTATGAAATGAACAACCAACCCTCAAGTGAGGGTTTACAACATTACTTATAGGGAAAGGGAGCTAAGGCAACATGTCTAGTCCCTTCCTTTCTTATTGGGCTTTAGCATAGGCTCATGGGCTTTCTACATAAGCCTAGCCTTAAATACTAACTTAAAAGCCTAGTTTAAGCAACCTATTACGTATAAATGACTAACACTTGAAATACAAGTTAGGAGTGATTCCAACAATCTCCCCCTAAGTGTTAGTGATGACTCCAGCAATCTTAGATAAGTTGTTGGTGTTGATGTAATAGCAGTTGCTTTGACGTCTTCTATCATTCCTCTTTCTTTTGAGAAGAAGTGCCTTTATTCCAACAATATCCCCATAATGAAGATCTTGTTTCTTTTGAAGTTTTCAGCTTTGACGTCTATGAATACTTTGTTCTTTGTTCTTTGTTCTGGTGTGGATGTGGTGATAGTATGTTGTTGTTGTTTTCCTTAGGTCCGCTTCATTGCTCAGGTGTCTCCACGTCATTCTCCAACATGCTCATACGCTCTTTGACGTTGAATTTCAGATTTGATGTAGTTCTCTTAGTCTTTAAACTTTGTAGATTCTTTGGTTGATGAAGAATCCTTTTGATTTTTGAGTTGCCTTTCGAGAGAACTTCATTTTAGTTTTTGTTGGTATGAGCATGAGGAGACTCAGCACGATCATTCATCCCAGGAGCATCCATAACAAGAAAACATAAGAATTGGTTAGTGAAAAACATCAATCGATCATTGTGATCGTTTCTTAGAGAATTGACCACTACGATTGTTCTTCTGATGAATGTCTTGATTCCATTCATCGTGGTCGGGCGAATCAGCCGTCCGAATCCCATAAAGGACAGTTGGCATTACATTGAACAAGTTCAAGTAATGACCCACATCTTCAGGACTCGATTCTTGAAAGGAATCTCCTTAGCGGGATTTCCAGCACTTACAAGTTCGAACTTTGAGGGTGTTAACAACATAGTGTGAAAACACATCTCTAATTCTAGCAAAGGTTGTTCCTGAACTGGAATCCCTCAAGTAGGATAACTCGATGTACCGAAGTACATCTACAGTTTAGGTGAGTCGCTGAGGTACACCGAAGCATCACCTCATGACTGTAGACCGTTTGAGACAACACTAAGCGTAACCCACAAGGAGTTACCGAAGTGACCTGCTGTCAGGGCTGTTTGATGTTGACCTTGGCAGGAGTTTCCATTCAATCATTGAGGATCACAAGTGTGAATCCCCTCATAAATTTTCTCGACAGATTGCTAAGATCTTTGAAGGACTTTAATATGTATCACTTGCGTCCTTAATGTTGAACGACAAGTGATGAAATGTCAAGTGTTCCTAAGAGATCTTTTGAAGAATCTCGTGGCTCTAGACTCAATAGTGCGATTTGGTTTTCCAGAGCGGAGACTAGGGAGAGGGTCTCCTTCTTCAATACCAACAATCTCTAAGAGAAAGTCGATAGTTTATGCAGGGTTCCCTGTGAGAATGAAACAAGCTTCTGTTGAGAGAAACTTGAGTGGCTAATAAGGTTTAGTGCATTGCGTCACTGGGTCCATGACGACTTTAATCTTCAATACAGGTGTCATCTAGTGACAACCAGTAGCATATGAATTGAACCCGGTGTCTTCCCTAAGTTGAATAATTTGGAGGGCTATTTCTTTTCACCTTTTTCTTTACTTTTCTTTTTAATTCTTCAACTCCTTCTTTATCCGATTCTCATTTTTTTTCCTTTTTATAATCATTCCTAAGGACTTCTAAGTACTAACTATTGGTGGTGTTCTTGGGTAGATCCCTCCGGCTCTGGCGGATCATAGGACGGTTATTCCTAACCTTAGTCTCCTTATAACTCCATGACTATCCTACGTTGCCATAAAAGCATTTTCACAAAAATCTCTCAAAGTGTTTATGAATAAAACATTTTGTAACACTTCGAGAGTTTTGCATTTTCAGAAATACTCCCCCTCCACACGTGCTTAAGTGTTGCAACAGAAATCTGCACGGTGAGGGTAGAGCTCGCACTTTTGAATTGATAGACTCAAGATAGACAATTCCCCGCGAGACACGGTTACGTTGCATAGTGTAACACCCCCAAAATCACAATGTGACAGCGGAAGACTACTTGGGGTATTACTTAGAGGATCACAGTCATAAGTCATAGAAAACGACTCTAAAGAGTCGTTTTTAATAAAAGCTTGTTATCATTTCATAAAACTCAATATTTTAAATCACAAGAGAAAATACCACAAGTTTTGATGTTACAAAAGGTAGTTCAAAGTTTTAGAAATGATAACTTTATTTAAAACACCACTTCCAGCATTCCATTCCGTACACTCCGCACCTTCAAAATTTTCCTATTTAGTACCTGAGATAAACATGCTTAAAAAGATCAACAAAAATGTTAAGTGATATTCATAGGTTTAATAAATGGTTGAACACAAGTTAGAGATGATAATTGCTTCGAAGACAATTACCATGGAAAAATAATCATTATTATGCAATAAGCTCATGACACCAAACTAACTGCATACACCTAATTACTGGTGTACGCAATAAAATTTGCCCCCAGATGTAATAGCCAATTACATAAAGATCATCAAATATGGTGCGCCCCGGTTATTTCTGATAACCGAGTCGGGGTCGTTAATTCCCATAGTACTATTTACAATATTCGCGTTCCCTCACAAGTGATTAATGGTTCATGATGTAGGGGACTTTTGGCAGGCAACTTAAGCAATAATATTGATGATCAGGAAAGCATACAATTTAAGAAAAGACTTGTGTTCTAGTTTATAGCATGCATCTCCATCGCGGGGGTTGAAAAATAAGTAAAAGCGAGGCTATGAACTCACCTTAGCAAAAGTATCCGAGTAGTGAAAAAGATCAAGTAGTAGATGCACGAAGTACCGTCACGCGACCTATAGTTAGTATACCAATACTTTAATAAATACGTTTGTATTTTGACTTGATAATATTCAAAAGTTTCAAAAGTTAAGTTGTTGATGCTTGTGAGGCAGTGTTTACGTTTAAACAATGTATTGAGTGTTGATTGCTATAGACTCTAGGAGATGTGTAAGTATATGGAGGATGATGAGAGTACGCCGAGACGGATAAGTTGTAGATTTATTGATAACTAAAAGACATTAGATGAAAGACTCTTCATGGTAACGTATTTGTGTCATAAGTCGTCGTTTTAGAATATGAATGTTTACATATGAGTGTATATTGACTAATAGCAGTTATATGTCATCTATAAAAGTATGGTTACGATATACTACAAACATAATAGTGTTATGGTTTAAGAAAAATTGGCATGATCTCGTTTATATATTTTGAACATAGTTTTTAAAATAAAGCGTTATTATAAAGGAAATAATAGTTTTTGTTTATATAAGACTCGTGTAATTTATCGTTTGAAGACTTTGTTTCATTTATAGCGAATAGTGAATTTGATTTATAAAGTTGTCGTTTTAAACTAAAATGTAAATATAAGTTATTTGTAAAACCATCATTAATAATTACAAAGTGTGGTTTAGTGTATAAACATCGTCATTCCAAACATAGCTATTATTTATCAACTAGAAAATATAAGTTATGGTTTATTATTAAACGAATGTTTGGTCCATTTATTCAAGATTATAAGTTTTAGTTGTAAAAATCTAGTTTAGTATCTTAACGGGTTCGGTTTTATCCAAAGGTTTGATGTGGACACGATAGGTGGTAACGAGGAGGGGGAAGTGGGTTTGGGCTTGACGCGGGCCGAACGAGTAGCCAATTAATCGGACTGCTTTCACAAGGAGTGGGCTTTGGCCCAGCCTCCAATACCAAACGGACCCTTATAATATTTTGAAAGGAAGACTATTTTTGTAAAACTGTTATTTGACAAGAAGAGTTTAGCAGTTTGACGAAATGGAAAAACAAGGAGAATATGACACGTCTACGAGTGGTTGTTTATCAGTTTCAACAAAATGGATGGGTTAGGAGTTTTGAATGCTAACGAGACGGATTTGAACACGTCTAGTGTCCTTCATTGACTCACAACCAAGCACACCCCGTAGCTGTCTCGGCATTAACTCAAACATAAAACTACAGTCTCAAGATAATGACGTGAAGTATCATGTCACTAGCTTATTCGAGACCCTCGACCAGACTTTAAAACATAGCGAGTATCAAACACACGCATCGACAACAATTTGAGCACCTCGTGAGTCAAAGACTCAAATGGAAAGGGACAAAACTCTTTTAAAACAATTCTAAACCGAACACTAGTAATCAAAAATAAATTGGATCGAAGTCGAGACTAAGCAAGTTATTACTTAAACCGAAATTAAGCCGAACCAAATAAACCATTACCTAACAAATATAAATCGAAATACTTAATCCTGATTCTCATATAAGCCGATTACATGTTTCAATCTTTCAGGACTTTTAAAGTTTGTGATTCATGTGTTTCTTCTTGTGTGACAGCCTCGACCAAACAACAACATAAACCAATTTCAATGTTTTAACAACATTGAATGTGTATTCGATTCATCAACTAAATCAAACCCTTAAATCATAACATTTATTTATAACAATATTATATCAAGAAGAGATTCAATGTAAACCTTACAATTAACAAAGGGTTCGTTAGGGTGAAAGGGGAACGACACACCAAGCTCGAGCCACCAAGAAAACCAACCACCAAGACTCCTTTCTTGCCTTCTCTTTGTGTGATGAAACTTTGTTTGGGTATGGTTTCTTAGTGGTCGAGCCATGGTTTAAATATGGGTAAAGGTGGAAGTCTTGTTCTATTCTTTCTTGGTCTTGGATGAGTAAGAGCCTTCTTTAAGTAATTTCACCAGGGTGCGCAGGACTTCACGTGGCTCTCCTGGGCTTGTCTTCAACCGTGATCTCTAAAGACAAGAAAATTGGGGACCTTTGCTTTTGTCGATTTGTTTTCCGAATTATAGTGGAGCGTTTTTCTTGGTTGACATCTTGAGGGTGTCAGCCATTGTAATTCGAAAGTGGTAATGAGGTTTTTAGAGGTGTGGAGAAGTTGTTGGAGCCTTGCCAAAAGAAAGAGATGAAGGAGAGGGGGGCGCAGGTTTTAGGGGAAAGTGGGTAAGTGATCACGTGGGTGTGTGTTTGTGTAGGGTTAGGAGTAGTTTATTTTATTTTTATTTTTTTGTTTTTATTATTTGTTAAGTGTAACTAATTATTATTTTGTGTATTTATTTGATACCCAATGTATTTCGTGTTCCGCTGTTTAGCTTGTAAAAGTATAATTTCAAGCAGGAAAAATATAATACTTATATTTTTAGATACGTTTTAAATAAACTGACACGAATGTATAATTTCCGATTTCATTATTTCGTTTCTATTTTTCATGTTTTCTTTTATTATACTGGTACGCGTGCGGACTCGTAAGACAAGAAAATTTCTTGTGAGACTGATTGAGAAATCAGTAAATATTAGGCATGATTTAATAATACTACTCGGAGATGCATAAATTTCTATGCAAGAAAAATAAAATGTAAACGCCAAAATGCTCAACTTAGATCAAGTAAATTTTTGATAGACAATCTAGTTCATTAATATGAAGATAAAAATAGTGAAATTTTACAGGTGGCTACAGTACCTACCCCTTAAGAGGATTTTGTCCTCGGAATTTTAGTTTACGGTGGTTGTCGGAGTTGGATTAGCAAATAGATGTGGGTACTTAACACGCATGGTGTCTTCGCGCTCCCACGTGTACTCCGGTCCTCTTTTGGAGTTCCATCTAACCTTGAAGATAGGAATGCGACTTTGCTTAAGTTGCTTGACGTCCCTATCCATGATTTCAATTGGTTCTTCGACAAAGTTGAGCTTGTCATCGAGCTTAATCTCTTTTAGTGAAACAACAAGAGTTTCATCCGACAAGCATTTCTTCATATTTGAGACGTGGAAGGTAGGGTGTATTCTACTAAGTTCTTCCGGGAGTTCAAGTTTGTAAGCAACCGGGCCGATTCTTTCAAGAATCTTGAAAGGGCAGGATGTAGCTTTCCTCGTTTTCGAAATCGAACCTTTCCTTTCCAAGGTGATACTTTCAACATGACTCGATCACCAACTTGAAATTCCATGGGCTTTCTTCTAACATCGGCATAACTCTTTTGTCGATCTCTAGCAGCTTGAAGTCGTTGGCGAATTTGCATAATCTTCTCGGTTGTTTCTTGGACAAGCTCAGGTCCAGTGTGTTAAGCATCTCCAACCTCGGCCCAACAAACGGGCGATCGACACTTTCGACCATAGAGTGCCTCGAATGGAGCTGCCTTGATGCTAGCGTGGTAACTATTGTTGTAGGAGAATTCCGCCAAAGGCAAGTGTTTATCCCAACCATTTCCAAAATCGATGACACATGCTCGAAGCATGTATTCCAAGGTTTGAATAGTCCTTTCGCTTTGGCCATCGGTTTGAGGATGATATGCGGTACTCATATCCAAACGAGTGCCTAAAGCATTTTGAAGAGATTTCCAGAAGTGTGAAGTAAAACAACTGTCATGATCAGAAATGATGGAAATTGGCACTCCATGACGGGATACAATTTCCTTTAGGTATAGTTGAGCAAGGGTTTCCATTTCGTCATTTTCCTTGATGGGTAAGAAGTGAGCGGATTTGGTAAGGTGATCGATGATAACCCAAATGGTGTCGTAACCTCTAGCAGTCTTTGGTAGTTTGGTTATGAAATCAATAGTGATTCTTTCCCACTTCCAAACTGGGAGTTCAGGTTGAGTTAACAATCCGAAGGGCTTTTGACATTCGGCTTTGACTCGAGAACAGGTGAGACATTTCCCAACATACGTTGCAATCTCGGCCTTCATGTTTGGCCACCAATAAAGCTTCTTGAGATCTTGGTACATTTTGTCGGATCCCGGGTGAATGGAATATTTAGACTTGTGAGACTCATGCATAATGAGTTCCCGTATTCCTCCATAGAGTGGTATCCAACTTCTATCACCAAAACATAAGGTTCCATTCGATCTTTGCGCAAAGCCGTTCTCGTTTTCCGGCATTCCAAAGATTTTCTCGTTAGGACGGTTTTCAGGTTTGAGAGCTTCTGCTTGAGCTTCGAGGATTTTTGATGGAAGGGGTGACTTAATTGTCATTCCCAAAGATCTTACTAGAAGAGGTTTAGGTCGATCCTTTCAACTAAGAGCATCCGCCACAACATTTGCTTTTCCCGGGTGATAACGGATTTCACAGTCATAATCACTAAGTAATTCTAGCCATCGGCGTTGTCGCATGTTTAACTCCTTTTGATCGAGAATGTATATGAGACTTTTATGGTCGGTAAACACCGTACACTTGGTTCCATACAGGTAATGTCTCCATATTTTGAGAGCAAAAATGACGGCTCCCAATTCCAAGTCATGGGTCGTGTAGTTCTTTTCGTGAGTTTTGAGTTGTCGCGAAGCATAAGCGATCACCTTGTTACTTTGCATCAGTACCGCACCTAACCCTAGGTGTGATGCATCACAGTAGACCACAAAATCTTCCACTCCGTCGGGTAGGGCTAAGATAGGAGCTTCACAAAGCTTTTGTTTCAAGAGTTGAAAGGCTAACTCTTGTTCTTCACCCCAATCAAAATTCTTCTTTTTCTGGGTTAGCTCCGTTAGAGGTTTAGCGATTTTCGAGAACCCTTTGATAAATCTTCGATAATAACCCGCAAGACCCAAAAATTGGCGTATCTCAGTAGGGGTAGTAGAGGATGACCAATCTTTGACAGCTTCGATTTTTGAAGGATCAACATGAAGACCATTACTATCTATCACGTGACCAAGGAATTGAACCTTTTGAATCCAGAAGTCGCACTTGGAAAACTTAGCATACAGTTCTTCCTTCTTGAGTATCTCTAGAATGGCTTTCAAGTGTTCCGCATGCTCTTCCTTGTTGCGAGAGTAAATGAGAATGTCGTCGATGAACACAATCACAAATTTGTCCAAGTATGGTTTACACACCCGGTTTATTAGGTCCATAAACACTGCCGGTGCATTTTTCAAACCAAATGGCATCACTTGGAACTCATAGTGGCCGTATCGCGTTCGGAAAGCAGTTTTCGGAATATCTTCTTCTCTAACTCTCAGTTGGTGATACCCAGATCTCAGATCAATATTTGAATAGACGCTTGACCCTTGCAGTTGATCAAACAGATCGTCAATCCTAGGCAATGGATAGCGATTTTTCACTGTTAGTTTGTTCAACTCTCGGTAATCGATGCACATACGGAAAGATCCATCATTCTTTTTGACAAATAAGACTGGAGCTCCCCAAGGCAAAGAACTCGGTCGAATGAATCCTTTCTCGGACAATTCTTGAAGTTGATCAGACAATTCTTGTAGTTCGGAGGGTGCCAATCTATAAGGTGCTCGTGCCACGGGTGCCGCTCCCGCCACTAACTCGATTTGGAATTCTACTTGCCGAATTGGAGGAAGGCCAGGAAAGTCTTCAGGAAATACTTCGGGAAAGTCCCTAGCCATGGGGACGTCTTTTAGTTGTTTCTCATCCGCTTTCTTCTTCTCCGTTACTTGTGCTAGAAAAATGTGGCATCCTTTTTCTATGTACTTTGCAGTTTTAACGCACGAGATGATATTCAATCGGGTCTTACTATGATTACCCCGAATGATTAGAGTTTCGCCATCGAGAGGAATGTGAACGACTTTCTCGTCACAGATGATTCTTGCACGATTCTTGTATAGCCAATCCATGCCAATGACAGAATCGAAGCTACCAAGTTGGATAGGCATAAGGTCTATATCGAACGGGTGATTTGATAAGGATAGGTTGCAACCTCGAAGGATAGTGTTAGTTCCTACTATTTTTCCATCGGCTAACTCTACTTCATAAGTGGTATCTAGGGTAGTTGCTGTGACTTTTAGTAAAGGTGCAAACTTAGAAGACACAAAGCTTTAGTCGGCTCTAGAATCAAATAACACTTTAGCTAAATGATGATTGAGTGAAAACGTACCCGTGACGACATCCGGGTTTTCTTATGCATCTCCATCTCCTAGCACATACGCTCTTGCTCTAGCAGGGTTGTTGTTGTTGTTGTTCCCGTATAGTTTTGGGCATCTGCTCTTGACATGTCCAGCTTCTCCACATCCAAAGCAAGTTATTCCCATAGGTTGAAGGTTACTTCCGGTAGCAGGGCTTCGGCAATCCTTGTGAGTATGACCCACCTTGTTATACTTCCCACAATTAATAGTACAACGTCCCACATGATGCAGGTTGCATCGAGTGCACAAAGGGTGTGATCCAGCATAGCCTCTTCCAATGGCGGGAGTAGCAGCATAAGCCCGCGAAATTTCTTGCCTACGGTTTTGTTGATTGTAGTGGTTGTTTCGGTTTTGGTGGTATGGGTTGGGATTGTTGTTGCAGTGTTGGTTATGATTGTTGCGGCCTTGATTGTTGTTGTTGCGGTTATTGTTGTGATGGAAAGAGTTTTTATGATGGTAGTTGTTGGAAGTGTTGCCTCGACGTTCATCAAATTTCCTTTTGTTGTCGTTACCTCCTTGCACGGGTCCATGTTTCAGGACTTGATTCATGAGTTGGTAGGAAATTGTGATCACTTCTTCCACAGTCTTGGGCTTTGATGCAGTAACATTGCCCTCAATACTTCGGGGTAATCCCCCTATGAGGTTTTCCAGTAACTTGACATTATCAGAAACCATGGATGGGCATAGAGCTTTCAATTCTTGGAAGCGCTTGATGTAGGTTTTGAGATCATTGCCCTTAGTAGTTAGATGATAGAACTCATCTTCCAGTTTCTTGATCTCGGTCCTTGGGCAGTATTGCTTCATCATTAATTGCTTCAGTTCAGTCCAAGTGGTTTTGTAAGCTTCTTCCATACCAATAAGTTGGGCATGAGCTTTCCACCAAGACAATGCATCTTCTAGTAGAGTACCAGTAGCAAATTTCACCTTGCAATCTTCCGAGAAATCACTTAGGAGAAACACAGTTTTGGATCTTTCGAACCAATGAATAAGGCCAACAGCGCCTTCGGTTCCTTTGAAGAAGGTAGGTTTGCAATTCATAAAATCCTTGTATCCACATTTGCGATTCACAATAGTTTCATTCCAATTGGCTTGATTCGCAGCTTCATTTGTTTGAACTGCCTCAGCAGGTCGCGCAGCAAATGCAGTACCAATCTCATTAGTAACCAGTATCCGAATCTCATCAGGGGTCATTTCAGGAGTTGGAGTAGGGGTGGAGGTAGCCCTTGTTCTTGCTATTTTTCTAAAGACATACACTCAGATTTTAGAATCATTCAACATAAGTGAGAATTATTATAAAAATGATTTCATAATAGTCAAGATCATCACATTATATCAATAGAGTATAATCATCATAAGAAAGAATCACAATATGTTAGAACCACACAAGAGAATATATAAAATGATCACTTCGATTCATATAAATCGATGCATAAGAAAGATCACCATACATAAGAACATAAGAAGAACAACCATAATGTCATATGTCCATCATCCATACATGGTGATACGATAACCATACAATGTCACATCAATAGCTTGTTCGATAGTTTAACAAAACATGCGAATACAAAGCCTCTATCAGTGCCACAGGCGGCAGGCTAAAGTACTAGTAGACTAAGTAGGTGAATCTCCGATCTATGGGTTGTCGGGTGTGCCACTCACTCGACGCTGCAAGTCACGAACAAGCTCAGCCAAGTCATCCATCTCCCTATCTCTCGCCTCCAATCTCTGCTCAAGTGTCGCAGTACGCGTCTCCATGATCACCATCTGCTCAGACTGTCGCTGTACAACTCCCTCTAGCATCTCAACTGTGTCCAGTAGCTCCAATCTCTCCGACTCCATCCTCCGCTCCAGAACTATCACCGCCTCACTAGCTCGCTCAAACTGAGTACCAATCCTATCAAGCACCTCCTCCATCGCGGTCCTCCCGGAAATGAGGTTCTCAACCTCGTCCTCTATGCTCTCAATCCGGACCAGTGGAAACTCATCGACGTATGACATAGCCTCCTCAAGCTGATCCTCACATCGCAGAAGTCGTGCAGCTAACAATGGAACGGTGTGGTGAAGAGGTTCTCCCGTAACAGGAAGAATCTCAGCAGCAGCAAACAAATGATCTCCAAGCTCCATAGCACTCGGTGAACCCTCCTCTGACCTCCATCGACTAATGACCGGCATCATGAAGGACCAACGTCTAGCGTCAACCCTCCTATGGGGCCCCGGCTCACAGGTACAGGTCACAACATAATGATATGGATCGGAATATGAAGGTAGGAAATGGACCCTCTCCTTAAGGGATATCACAGGCTTAGTGTGCATCACCAACGGTGATGATGCACGGGATGGAGACGAAACAGGTACAGTAGTGGTCTGGTAGATGAAAGTGGTAGGTGGAGCTAGCGGTGAAGTAGGTATGGGTGATGATGTAGGTGAAGCTGGGGGTGGGAAAGCCGATGATGATGGTATGTAAGCAGGTGAAACAAAGGTGGTGGGTGCCTTCACTCGTTTCTGAGTGGTATGTATGAAGATCGCACCATCCTTATGGTATCGGAATGGCTTGCCGAAGGGCGCTGGCTCGTAGGGCTTGAGAACCCTAGCTCGCTTTCGCCTTAGGCAAATAGGTAGCGATGATGAGTGAGAAATGGTAGAGGGCACATAAGTAGTATGCAGAGGTGACATAACGTCCGAAGGGGACAACCACTGCTGTGACTTAAGATACTGATCATAGGTAGGAGGGCCAAAAACAGGCAAACGCTCAGGTATAACCAGAGCAGGTGGAGTAGCAGCGACCTCACCCTCCTCAAAGGGTTCGGTCTCTCCAGATGTCACAGCTGGGGACCTAGGTGCTAGAACAGCCGGTGTCAGGGGCACGGTAGTAGAGGACATGGCGTCCTCGATCTCAGTGTCAGAGGTCAGATCAATAGGGTGTGAAGCAGAAGACATGGTACTGTAACAACCCAAAAGAAAATATGCATTTATAAGTATAAGTAATGCCATACAGTAAATAAGATTTATTTAGTCGTGCATAATCTGCCACGCAAATCTAAATGCCTAACTAAATGAAAGTTAACATTATAAGTTTTCATCATGCAAAGTTTTACTAGTCATGCATTATCCGCCAAGCGAATCTCATACGTATAATCAGTACGAAGTAGGCGCGGAGGACGTGAAGTGGTGGTGTAAAACGATCCATTTGAAAACGTCTTTATAGTCCAATTTGTTTTGAAAATACAAGTTGGTTCTCTATAACCTAGGCTCTGATGCCAATCTGTAACACCCCCAAAATCACAATGTGACAGCGGAAGACTACTTAGGGTATTACTTAGAGGATCACAGTCATAAGTCATAGAAAACGACTCTAAAGAGTCGTTTTTAATAAAAGCTTGTTATCATTTCATAAAACTCAATATTTTAAATCACAAGAGAAAATACCACAAGTTTTGATGTTATAAAAGGTAGTTCAAAGTTTGAGAAAAGATAACTTTATTTAAAACACCACTTCCAACATTCCATTCCGTACACTCCGCACCTTCAAGATTTTCCTAGTTAGTACCTGAGATAAACATGCTTAAAAAGATCAACAAAAATATTGAGTGATATTCATAGGTTTAATAAATGGTTGAACACAAGTTAGAGATGATAATTGCTTCGAAGACAATTACCATGGAAAAATAATCATTATTATGCAATAAGCTCATGACACCAAACTAACTGCATACACCTAATTACTGGTGTACGTAATAAAATTTGCTCCCAGATGTAATAGCCAATTACATAGAGATCATCAAATATGGTGCGCCCCGGTTATTTCTGATAATCGTTAATTCCCATAGTACTATTCACAATATTCGCGTTCACTCGCAAGTGATTAATGGCTCATGATGTAGGGGACTTTTGGCAGGCAACTTAAGCAATAATAATGATGATCAGGAAAGCATACAATTTAAGAAAGACTTGTGTTCTAGTTTATAGCATGCATCTCCCTCGCGGGGGTTGAAAAATAAGTAAAAGCGAGGCTATGAACTCACCTTAGCAAAAGTATCCGAGTAGTGAAAAAGATCAAGTAGTAGATGCACGAAGTACCGTCACGCGACCTATAGTTAGTATACCAATACTTTAATTAATACGTTTGTATTTTGACTTGTTAATATTCAAATGTATCAAAAGTTAAGTTGTTGATGCTTGTGAGGCAGTGTTTACGTTTAAACGATGTAGTGAGTGTTGATTTCCATAGACTCTAGGAGATGTGTAAGTATATGGAGGATGATGAGAGTACGTCGAGATGGATAAGTTGTAGATTTATTGATAACTAAAAGACATTAGATGAAAGACTCTTCATGGTAACGTATTTGTGTCATAAGTCGTCGTTTTAGAATATGAATGTTTACATATGAGTGTATATTGACTAATAGCAGTTATATGTCATCTATAAAAGTATGGTTACGATATACTACAAACATAATAGTGTTATGGTTTAAGAAAAATCGGCATGATCTCGTTTATATATTTTGAACATAGTTTTTAAAATAAAGCGTTATTATAAAGGAAATAATAGTTTTTGTTTATATAAGACTCATGTAATTTATCGTTTGAAGACTTTGTTTCATTTATAGCGAATAGTGAGTTTAATTTATAAAGTTGTCGTTTTAAACTAAAATGTAAATATAAGTTATTTGTAAAACCATCGTTAATAATTACAAAGTGTGGTTTAGTGTATAAAAAGCGTCATTCCAAACATAGCTATTATTTATCAACTAGAAAATATAAGTTATGGTTTATTATTAAAAGAATGTTTGGTCCATATATTCAAGATTATTAGTTATAGTTGTAAAAATCTAGTTTAGTATCTTAACGGGTTCGGTTTTATCCAAAGGTTTGATGTGGACGCGATAGGTGGTAAAGAGGAGGGGGAAGTGGGTTTGGGCTTGACGCGGGCCGAACGAGTAGCCAATTAATCGGACTGCTTTCACAAGGAGTGGGCTTTGGCCCAGCCTCCAATACCAAACGGACCCTTATAAGATTTTGAAAGGAAGACTATTTTTGTAAAACTGTTATTTGACAAGAAGAGTTTAGCAGTTTGATGAATTGGAAAAACAAGGAGAATATGACACGTCCACGAGTGGTTGTTTATCAGTTTCAACAAAATGGAAGGGTTAGGAGTTTTGAGTGCTAACGAGACGGATTTGGACACGTCTAGTGTCTTTCCTTGACTCACAACCAAGCACACCCAGTAGGTGTCTCGGCATTAACTCAAACGTAAAACTATGGTCTCAAGATAATGACATGAAGTATCATGTCACTAGCTTATTCGAGACCCTCGACCAGACCTTAAAACATAGCGAGTATCAGACACACGCATCGACAACTATTTGAGCACCTCGTGAGTCAAAGACTCAAATGGAAAGGGACAAAACTCTTTTCAAACAATTCTAAACTGAACACTAGTAATAAAAAATAAGCTGGATCGAAGTCAAGACTAAGCAAGTTATCACGTAAACCGAAGTTAAGCCAAACCAAATAAACCATTACCTAACAAATATAAATCGAAATACTTAATCCTGATTCTCGTATAATCCGATTACTTGTTTCAATCCTTCAGGAGTTTTTAAGTTTGTGATTCATGTGTTTCTTCTTGTGTGACAGCCTCGACCAAACAACAACATAAACCAATTTCAATGTTTTAACAATATAGAAGGTGTATTCAATTCATTCGACTAAATCAAACCCTCAAATCATAACATCTATTTATAACAATACTATAACAAGAAGAGATTCAATGTAAACCTTACAATAATCAAGGGTTCGTTAGGGTGAAAAGGGGATCGACACACCAAGCTCGAGCCACCAAGACTCCTTTCTTGCCTTCTCTTTGTGTGATGAGACTTGTTTGGGTGTGGTTTCTTAGTGGTTGAGCCATGGTTTAAATAGGGGTAAAGGTGGAAGTCTTGTTCTATTCTTTCTTGGTCTTGGATGATTAAGAGTCTTCTTTGAGTAATTTCACCAGGGTGCGCAGGACTTCACGTGGCTCTCCTGGGCTTGTCTTCAACCGTGATCTCTAAATACAAGAAAATTGGGGACCTTTGCTTTTGTCGATTTGTTTTCCGAATTATAGTGGAGCGTTTTTCTTGCTTGACATCTTGAGGGTGTCAGCCATTGTTATTCGAAAGTGGTAATGAGGTTTTTGGAGGTGGGGAGAAGTTGTTGGAGCCTTGCCAAAAGAAAGAGATGAAGGAGAGGGGCGCAGGTTTTAGGGGAAAGTGGGTAAGTGATCACGTGGGTGTGTGTTTATGTAGGGTTAGGAGTAGTTTTATTTTATTTTTATTTTTTTGTTTTTATTATTTGTTAAGTGTAACTAATTATTATTTTGTGTATTTATTTGATACCTAATGTATTTCGTGTTCCGCTGTTTAGCTTGTAAAAGTATAATTTCAAGCAGGAAAAATATAATACTTATATTTTTAGACACGTTTTAAATAAACTGACACGATGGTATAATTTCCGATTTCATTATTTCGTTTCTATTTTTCATGTTTTCTTTTATTATACTGGTACGCGTGCGGACTCGTAAGACAAGAAAATTTCTTGTGAGACTGATTGAAAAATCAGTAAATATTAGGCATGATTTAATAATACTACTCGGAGATGCATAAATTTCTATGCAAGAAAAATGAAATGTAAACGCCAAAATGCTCAACTTAGATCAAGTAATTTTTTGATAGACAATCTAGTTCATTAATATGAAGATCAAAATAGTATAATTTTACATGTGGCTACACATAGTTAAAGAGATGCATTGTCAGCTTTTAGGTGTCAACTAGCTCTAATAACTACCTTGAAGGTGTGGACAAACCTTGAAAAGATTGTCAAACCCGTCAAAGTTCATGCCTATCAAGAGTTTCTCGAATAGGTTTGATCTACTTGGATAGGTCTTGGAAGACAAATCTTTTCGATGTATGAAAATTCAGATCTTGTCAATTCATAGGTTAAGTCTTAGCACACGAGGATTCAATCACAATCCAACATATTTGTATCACATAATTTTTTTTCTCCTCCTAAAAAATGGCATATAAATGTTATTTTTTATGAAAATTTTGATATCGAATATGACCATTTCGAGTTTTGTGGGAAGATTTCCACGAAGGACATTTTGTGAACAAAGATTTTTGCAAATACTCCCCCTCAACACGTAATATTAACTTTTGAGTTTTTGAAAACATAAGGGGAAGTACTTGTTCTTTTGAGTAAAACTTTGAAAATGATTAAAGTTTTGATAAGTTTTACTCAAAAGTAAGAAGCTTTCGCTCATTTTATAAGGATTGTGACACTGATGCGTTCCACAAGGTCCTTTCATTACAAGTACGGGTTGTACACTGTTATGTGTGCACAAGCCATGAGGGAAATGATGTAATATGTATGAAACAAATTAACTTCCCCCCAAATCATACTGCATGTCTTTAACAGCTTCTCCGTACACTTTTTTTTGGCGAAATTTCTGAATCAACTTCCCCCCAAACTGACAACCGTCTTCAGCAGATTCGAAACTTTGATGTAGTGAACATTTCCTCTAACTTTTGAAATTTTCAGTACGCAGTGGAATTTGTAGATGAGCAGTAAACCACACAAGGTAAATCTGACTTATTGCGGAAAATCCGTTCGGGGGTAACATGCAAGAAATCAACAAGATCTTCTCACGTATGTAGATTCTTCACACCAAACAACCCGCAAAAGACGAAATGAAACGACTTCCCCCTGAATGTTGCTATCTATCGGAATAATAATCACTTGTGAATATGCAGTTACTCGATAAAATGACCGTGTGTGAGGCATCATAACATCCTATTTAGGTAACTTCACACACGATAACTCTGTGAAAATGAGACGATAACACCAAAGTAAGAAATTTGAACCACAGATCGTCTCATTTCTTCCCCCTAGTTGAAGAAATTCATGAAGGGAAACGGGTTTTCGAAAAAAATCCAAAAACATCAAGGAAGCAAACACCACCTACACTCTCTTCCCCCCGATGTTTTCAATGAATCAGAATCATACACCACGTATGTTGATGATGAATTAGAGACAACGAAACCATGTATGTCCAACTAATCAAACAAGTGTGAAGAACCATAAATATCTCGTGAGAATCAACTACTTAATAAACTTCTCAACTCATACATTTTGTTGATCATCAGCTGTGTCATTGTTGTTGGAAACAGTTTGATCTTCTGTTATCGGAGATTTGATTGGAGGTGCAGCTACAACAACGGTTGTTGTTGTAGATTCAGGGTATATCAAGAATTAGAATATGATCAGGTTGTGCAGCGGAAACATTTGATACATCTGAAGCACGGCTTTCAAAAGAAACTTCAAACAGTGGAGAAAACAAAGTTTCCAATTCTTGAAGATTAAGTACAATGGTTGTAAAACCCTAAAAATCATAAACGTGTAAAAAGACCATTATGCCCCTCAAGTTAATAATTATGAAATTCGTAAAACACGTCAAGCTCGTCGAATACGTTAAACACTTAACTTATAAATGATTTATGCAAGATATTAATACCTACTTATACTTATGCCTACAAAATAAATATCACACATTAATAAGTTACATGGACTAAATAAAAGGTACAAATTACAAATGATTTAAATTAAATAAAAACCATCACAAATGTAATTATGGAAAATGGATTTGGTCATCAACCCCCCCCCCAATGGCCGGCCTAATTACACGCCCCAAATCAATTCCCATTATCCCCATATTAACTCTTATTTATCTCATTTGATAACTTACCATTTACCAATTCAAAAATAAAACCACAACCCTAGTTCTCTCCATCCTAAAAGTGACGGCAACCATAATATTTTTCCCATTCCATTCGGATTCAAAGCAAAAGGAGGAAGTTGTAATCGTGTGTGGTTGATTCGAGGTGCTGTAATCATGTTTGGTTCGAAAGGGAGACCCTGGTTGTGGGTTTATTGTGGCTGTCGTGGGGTTGTCTTGCTTTGTCGTGGGTTTCTAAGCCAAGAAGCCTTGTCATGGGTTTTGATTCTTTGATCTTGATTCTCCTTTCATTCACGCTACTAGGGTAATGTATTACGATCTCGTTCCATCTTTTCTCCATTTGTTTCTTGGTTATGTCGTGGGAGATGTCCTCCCTTTTGAATGCATGTATATGAAATTTTAATCATATAAATGATAGATTATGCATGACACATAAAATGATATAATGGATCACATGAAATCATGATTTTTAACCTTGTATGTATCGAATGAATATTAACATGTAAACCTTGATGTGAATCTGTTTTGACCTATATCTTACACGACACATACATGATTTTGGATAACGAGTTTAAACGGGTCTTAGAATATATGTATGCGTGTCTTGTTAGTTGAATCGATAACAAAAGGGTTTAAGGGTCTTGTTTGGTTTGATTTTGGGGCGTATGAAATTTAATCATGGGGAGGGATGTCACGACTAAAAAGGAGATCACACTAGGAGTCATATAATCATGTGATAAACGAGCTAAAATGGTCTAAAACGTGTACGATAATAATCTAAAACCTAGGGTTTATATTGTATATAAGTCGATTTAATAAAGTACAAGGATTGAAATTGTAATTATTGAAACTTGATGGTTTAAATTGTTAATATGATAACTAAATGTACTAAATAGGTAAAATATGTAAACCTGCAATATTTACACTTTTAACCCTATAGTTTGTATTATTGACACTTTAAAACCTAAACTTGTGAAACTTGTCATAATTGACTCTTAAACTATGATAACACTTATTTTCATCATTTTTACCTAAATTAACAATTATTATAGTATAAATGACTAAACCTGTTAAATATGGAAACCTGTTATTTTTGGAAAGTTACTTATTATGGAAACCTGCTAATTATATAAACCTGCCTAAAATAGAAACCTGCCTAAAATAGAAAGATACCTAAAATGGAAAGTTACTTAAAATGGGGAAGCTACTCAAAGTGGAAACTTACTAAATAAGAAAAGTTACTATATTTGGAAACCTACTAAAAATGGGAAGACTCTTATAAAACCTAAGGGACTTAATCTGAAATAAAATAATTAAACCTCGTATGATAAACGTATGTCCTTTCACTTCTGTAGATCCCTCAAGAATGGAGTCATCTTTCGTTGTCTCTTGTTTCCGTATATTTGTGTTTGCTTTGCTGTGTAATAAGGTACAGATATTCTGACCTTATCTCTTTAGGTTTCTCATGATTCGTACACATATTTTGATATTAGCTTTGAACTGTTATGCTTTTACTTTGAGCCTTCTTATTAGGGCTTCCTTATGACTTTGTTATGCACCCTTTGATTATGAACCTCTGACTATGAACCTCTGATATGAACCTTTGATATGAACATTTGATATGAACCTTTGGCATGTGAACCTTTGATACGAACCTTTGGCATTTAAACCTTATGATATGACCTTGCTTTGACCTTTCAGTTTGATACCCGGGCCATTAACTAGGCATGGGGGTTCCATGTCCGTGTCATTGATGCACCAATGGCATGACTCTAGTGTGGTCGAGTGATGTTCCACACCGTCCCCTTTCTGTAATATGATTATGAGCTCAAGATATATGTTTGGCCACTTTGATTATGCGGGGGCGTATGGATGCATCCTAGATTAGTTCTGTATCTGATATGTTATGCTATGATATGATTTATATGGTAAATGATGTCGTGTTCAATACGCGTCTTCACATTCTGGGAGCTGATCACTCCATGGTTACTATTGGTTACTATTGGCTACTATTGTTACTATTGCTACTATTGTATTGTTGGCTCGTGGTGGATTACTGACCTTTCTTTTTACCCTACTCTATACCTTTGATACACCTCATATATTGTCTAATGCTCCTTATTTTGTCCTCGGTTCAGTTTCATTGTTATTGTATTGTTTATATTTGTTCACTGGGTTTTTTAAGCTCAGCCGCATTTTCTTTTCCTGCGGCAGGTATCTAAGCTAGGAGCTGGGGATTGTTTGGGTTGAGAGATGAGCTTATATGGAGACCATGCTTAGTCATCTTAGAATTCCAATTGATTATGTTTTTACATTTACTTAGACTTGATTATCGTTATTTCTATTTTGGAGTTTTCCTCTCATTGAACTTATGTATCATTAAGTCGTGTTGACTTGATTTTCCTTTGATTATTTAATTAAGACTTCCGCTGTTGATTTATGTTCATTATGTATGCTTTGATATGACACCATACTGTGATACTTCTACCCTTATCGGGTTGGGGTGTTACAATTATGGTATCGGAACCCAGGTTTACGACTTGTAGTCAGGACCTGTGACATATGGACCCTAAGATTTGACCCTTAGAGCTTAGGTTTGACTTGTGAGGATTTGGGTAGACTCTAGGTTTCATTCTCGTCATTTCCGTTCATGCTTTTCATCTTGTTTCCTGACCTTTTCTAATCGTTTTGATAATCGTTCAGATGGTGGCTACACGTAGGAATGGTGAACTCAATGAGGATGGTACCCCTAACTTCGAAGCGATGATAGCCAATGCTTTGGCGAATGCCCTTCCAAATATCACTGCTGAATTGGTAACCACTATCACCAATAATATCAGAAATGGTGCTAGCTCTTCAGGTGGTGGTGGTGGTGGTGCCAATCCACCTACTCCAATTCATGTTTGGATCGAGCGTTTCACTAAGCTCAAGCCGATTCCTTTCCGATCTGCTACTACTCCTACTGAAGCTGAAGATTGGATAACTCATATGGAGAAATTGTTTAATGTCTTAGGCTGTGCTGATGAGTTTAAGACTAGGCTGGCTGCGTTTAAGTTGGAGGGTGACGCACTTAATTGGTGGAAAGCGTACCTTTTAGCTAAGGAGGAGAACTTCTGTAAGCTCCTGAAAAATTTCAATGTACTTAAAGCTTTAATCAGAAATTAAGCACGATTTATATTATCATAAAATTTTCTAAACATCACATTTGCATATCCTTTGGCATATGCATGATCAACGAAGCTTGAGCGTTCAAAAATATACCGTTGTGACCAGAACGAAATTTCCCACGATCCTAATAACCTAAAAATACGTATCGAATACGTAAAAATTTGTAAAATATGAATTAAATTATAATAAAAATGTATAAAACTCGTATCTAGGCCTCAAAATTTATTGGACTTCATATCACCACACGACCCAACTCAACATGTCATTAGGCCTTATATCCGGACCAAGCCCATACCATTATCCCCTTTGGGCCTCGTCTCAACTCGAGCCCAACACCCTTAACAATTTATTTGGGCCTTGCCTTAGTACACGATCCAACAAAAGGGCCTAACTCCATTTTATTTCTTCTTTGGGCCTCGTCCACACAATACCACCCCAAAGCCCATGTACAAGAATTAGATGCTAACTTATAAGGTGTCTCATTTCTTTGTTTGTGTGTAACCGGTCGAGTCAAAAGAAAAACAAAACACCACAAGGTATGAGCCAAGAACTAAGCCTAGTTCATTCCCCTTCACTTGTCCCTAAACCTTGCGTGTAAAATGAAAAAGAAGAGACAAACCAAGCTCCCAAGCCACCCTAAACAAATATAAAAATACCCTAACACTAGGCTAAACATACTTTGACTCAACCAAGACTTTCTTAACCACTGGGTCTTATGTTTCTTTTGATTCGTCAAGGCAAGGGAGTGCCCTTTCTTCTTCGGTGCCTCATTGCACGCCCAAGGCAAACATAAAAACACATGACTATTAAATCTATAACCTAGATAATCTATGAATAAACAAATCTTAAGACCATACTTGGATTTTCCTTATATACCACTTCAAGCACATGGCAAAGTCACAAACTCACTCAAGCACTTACACTACTAAGTAAATCTTTCACTGTGGTAAACGTATAGGAAGAGGAGAAAATGTTGCGTTGCAAGGAACTAGGAAGACTTGGGTTAATATAAGAATGCGGGTACTACCTCTCGTTCACCTCTCACACGCATCGTCACCACTCTTTTGAGTGTAGTAAGTCACCCTCAACTCATTTCCATTTCATTTCCTCGTTTGTACTTAGTTATCTTACATTAGGAATGTTAGGTGCACCACATGTCTCGACACTATTTTGTTAACGCGTACAACATGCTTCCAAACACAAAAACTTGATTTTGATATCTCACACTCACTCACACCTTAGTATTTTACATGTGAAACAACCCACAAAGACCTTTGAAAACCCATAGAGGCTCTCGATAGTTTTAAACATAAAACGCAAACCAAATGGGCCTAAAGCCCAATAACCGAGCCAAATAAGCCCAAACGAAGTCCAACTAAAGCTTAACCCGGTCCAATAAGTTAATAATAAGCTAATAAGCTATAAAAAGGAGTTGGAAATAAGTTGTAATCGTTTTACAAAGATTTCATTTTCTAAAAAGGATTTTCGGACTTGTTTTGCAAATATATGAGTCCTAGGGTCAAAATGGTAACATTTTCAAAAGATAAATGGAATTATTGTACGAAAAGTATTTTATATGAAAAGTCTAGGGACTGTAAATGTCATTTTCAAAAGTATAAGGGTAAAATCTACGTGCATGTGCACGCATGAAAACCACAAGGACCAGTTGTGTAATTAACTCAAACTTGTTATAATAAAGATTTGGGGTAAAAAGTGTCAAATTGGAAAAGTAAAGGTTTAAAGCGTATAAACTAAACTTGGAGGGTTGTTTTTGTTAAACCAGTTTTACTAAGGGATTAAAACTGTCATTTTTGAAACTTGAGGGACCAAACTCGTACATTTTGAAACTTAAGGGTAAAAAGTGTAAATTCGGGAAAAGTTTAGAAAAACTTATAATCTTATCGTAACTTCGTAAAAACGAGTATTTTGATCATATGAATGTATTATTTTCGAATATCGATGAACATATTTCATATATGAAAATATAAAAATATATATATATATATATATATATATATATATATATATATATATATATATATATATGTATATATTTGATGAGTGTCTAAATACTCATCATTTTTGTTCCTTCTACACTTTGCAAAAAGCAGTCAAAAACACTTTGAAAAGTCTCAAAAGACGAGAAAAAATATTTAGACTGTATTTTATGCAATAATTGTCAAAATCTAGTCCTTGGTTATTCAAAACAAGTTAATTTTTCATAAAAGGCCCTCGGGGATTTTCAAGTTGTCAAAATTAGCCTTATAAAATTCAATTTTGCAAAATGGCAACTTTAGTCCATGAAATTTCAAAGATTGACAGAAATTACTCCGGGACATTTTTAATTTGAAAATTATTATTTTTGGTCCTTGGGAAAATTAAACTTGTCATAATTGGTCCCTATGATGAATATTGGATGATTACAGTTTCGGTCCCTTGGTTTTTGTGGAATTGCAATTTTGGTCCTTATTATTAATACTAAATACCACAATTACCTTTTTCCTTTTTTATAACCAAACCATAAAAAAAAACCACCTAACCTTAACCAACCCATTTCCCTTCACCAAGCCCAATCCTTCCTTTAATCCCGGTCAACCCTCTAAAACCCGATCAATAGTTATCACCCTACCATCCCCTTTTCCCGCTCACCAACCCTGCCACACACCAACCCTCCTCCAAACACTCCACCTCACTCATGTCCAAAACCCATTAAACCTTCCCCCTCCTCACACGTTTGCATACCCCAATTGATTTTTCCAAGTATATAAGTTTTCCCGCCAAAATGAAATTGAAGGATGAGATCAATTTGACTCATCAAATGGCTCTAAATGATGGTGGGAAAGCACAAAGGCAGCACATGAAGCATAGAGGAAGGAAGAAACCCTAGTTATCTTGTATAAATAAGGCTCTTAGCCACAATTAATAGGTTGTCCAATTTTTCATGTTTTAGAAAAGTTGTAACCAGTTTAATTATTGTCATTTACTTTCAAGTTATGTATTTTCAATTTCAAGTTAATCAAGTTCGACTTTCTTACTTAAATTGCCAAGTTTATTTTAAGTTTCCATTGTTATTGCTTAATTCTCAAGTTCTTATTTATAAGCTCGTTTACTGTACATTAAGCTCATATAAGCTTATATAGCTTATTGGGAGCTTTTGATCCACATAAATCTGTTTTTATCTCAAATAGCTTAAAATTTCATAAAAAACTTCAAAAATACAAAAAAATAGCTTTTAGCTTAATAGCTTATTCTAACTGCTTATCCCATTATTTATTTAGCTTATTTAGTTTACTTTTGCTTACGTAGACTATTGTTGCTTAAATGTCCGTAGTATTGCTTGTTAACTACTTTTCCTTTGCTTATTTTGTGCTATAAGTGCCTAAAGGATTGTTTGGTTAAGTCATGTCCAAAACAGCAGCTTCTAGGCTGTCAAAACAGCTTATTAAAAGCTTTTCATAAATATAATTTTCACAAAAAAAAAATTAATTTGGATAAGCCTCTTCAAGTGCCATTTAGTTTTTAGCTTATAGTTTAGCCTTTTGGACGCTTTTAGTAGCTTTAGTAGCCATGTCCCAAACAGCCCCTTAGCTCTTGTTACAGCTTCTACTGCTCATTTCTCTTATTTTTTTTATTATTATTTCGTTATGTTATGCTCATGTTAGATTTGTAGTATGTTTGCTTTGGCTTATTGTTTGATGTAGATTAGATTATTTAAGTTGTTTTCATATCTTGTAAGTCATTTAGGTAATCCTTGAACCAAACAACCCTCTTGAGCATTCATGATGAACATAAGGTGAGTTCTGACTTGATTGTAGCTTTAGTGATTTAGTTTTTATTAGAAGTTCTCCTTTTAATCTTAATAGTTAGTTTGCAATAGAAAAACTCAAAAAAAATAATAAGTGCGAAAAAGGTGCAAGTGGGAGTTGAACCTGTGATCTGCTGCAGCCCCACACGCACAAACCAACACACACATAACCATCTCTGCTACTTGAGTTGATTGGTATCTTTTTGTTTAGTTAATATTTAAGGTAGTTTTTGTAGTTTAAACTTATTTGCTTATTTCTTTTATTTGCACTCGTAGGACTTAAATTGCATATTTTTCATGTACTTTTTTAAATATAGAATTAAAATGACTTCAAAGTCTTTATGAGATTTAATTTCCTTAGTGTAACCAATCACAAACCTTTTCCCGTTCATTATCACCCGATCACAGATTCGTTCTATTACAGTGTTCACACCTCGTTGGGACTTAACGACCCGGGGAAACACTAAACTCTCCTGGACTTAATTGCATTGCGTTCTCAATCTGTTTGGCTTTTATTACGGTTGACCATTCACAAGTGGTTGACTTGTGTAATAAAAGATAGACCGTTTGGGAGCGACCAAATTTTGGCGCCGCTGCCGGGGAGGTGTGCTGCGTACTACGGATTTGAAGCATCAGTGATTGTTGAATATACACCCGTTGTATATTTACCATCTTTGTCCATATTTCCTTATTTACATATAAAACCAAAATTTTCGTGAAGTTAATTCGTTTGACTAATCGATTACCAAAAATATTTTCATTCTTTGATTTTACAACATGTTTTTCAAAAATACCAAAAATAATCATCGTTACCCTCTATCCCTTTTTGATTCTTTATCCCTTTACCCTCTATCCATTTGATTCTAACTTCTTCTATTCTCATGGAATCGTTTATTCCTTGTGTCGGTTGTGGTGAGCCTCTTTTGGTTCACCATGTATTTGATAATGCGTGTGTCGTGTGGTAATGATATTGAGCGGGGAGTTGTTTGTTTTGTGGTTCGAGGAATTCATTTGATTATGATCTAATCGAACTCATTTAAAGACCCTCAAATTTTTCAACTACCCACCACAGCTTTCGACTTATCTTCATATAATCAACATAACTGCTGTGAATTTTGTGGAGGTCCTCACCTAGGATTTGAGTGTCAAACCGCTTAAAAATAATTATATATATATATATATATATATATATATATATATATATATATATATATATATATATATATATATATATATATATAAAATCCGATAAAACACACGGGGAATCTAAACAAGTTAAAATACTCAACAAATCTATTAAGATCACAACGGGGGGAAACATTTCACTTATGCGTAAGTGAGGATCATTAATTAAGGCAATGTGTTAGGATTTAGAAAATCCCATTATTAAAAGAGTCGTTCACCTCAAGTATATGTATTCGTTAGAAAGCTCATAGTCATAGTTATTTAGTGTTAGTAAGTAGTTTGTTAAGTAACACCGTGGAGGACGGATGGGTCTTTACCCACTGTATGCCTGATCCACAGCCCGTAAGAGGCGTATCTTGTAAGAAACTATAAATACCCTCTACCTCGCAAGGTAGAGGGTTGGAGCATCATAATATCATTTTTCTTTGTCTCACTAAGTTCCCAAAACTCTTCCACTTTCTCTCTCTAAAACTCAAACCATACGCCCCTTTTTATTAAGTTGTGATGTGTTTATGAAAACCAATATTTTACAAATGGTATCAAGAGCCATGGTTTGATCACTCATCTTTCATGGTTTTGGATTTCTAGTGGTTTTCATAAGGTTTTTGGGTTTGAATGAGTTTAGAGTAGTTTGCATCATTTGGATCATTTCTTGTGTTAAAGTTTAGATTTTGATTGTACTTTTGTGTTTGGGATCATTATAAGTGTTTAGGTTTTGGTTTGGAAGGCTTGAATCATCGTGGTTGGGTGGTTTTTTGATTGAATAAGTGGCATTTTTGAATATTTCTAACATACGATTTGTCTCTCGTACTTGATTTCATCTATGCGATTTGTCTCATAGTCTATGAGATTTGTCCTCTCTTTGGATCGTTTATTGAAGCGATTTTCTTACTCAGGGTGCGATTTGTCCAGAGTGCGTTTTGTCTTAAGTGCGATTTGTGCACGCTATACGATTTATCGTTTAAGCGATTTGGTAATCAAGGTGCGATTTGTCTTGGACTGCGATTTGTCTAAACTGCGTTTTGTCTTAAAGTGCGACTTGTCTATCGAGACTTGTCTAGGGTGCGATTTGACTAACTGTGCGATTTGTCTCAAGAGAGCGATTTTTCTGGAGGTGAGATTTGTCTGTAAGAGCGATTTGTCTTTTGAGACTTTGATGCAGGTTTTACTGACTAGGTCTTAATATTTATAGTGTCTCGCTATACCTATGGTCTACCCTAATGCACTAACGGGCAGTGTACCCGGTCGTGTGTAGTGTAGTAAATGGTAAAGCCGAGGTCGTCCCAAGAGCTATGTGTGTCGGATAATTACTAAGTCTAATTGTCGCAGAATATAAATGGTTTGAATAGGTTTTAATTAATTAAACTACGAATGCATAATATAAAAGTAATTAAATGGTAGAAGGGAAATCAATAGAGGAATAGTGGTGCTAACCTAGTTAATTCTCCTAACTAGTTATGTCTACGTCTACCTACTTCCAACTACTTCAGGTGGGGTCAAATTGAGAGGACAGACATTTGGTCAATTCATGCCTAACCTATCGGCAAAGATGCCACCACAGGAGAAATCAAGCGCACCGTCATAAGTCCTGTTGTTCCTGGTCCCCTAAGCCGAGTCATTAAGTACCGCCACATGCTCTAAATAGCGAGTGCCCGGCCGTTAGGAACTTAGACACTACACCCCCAATTCTTAAGTTCATCCAAACGATAGGTGATCAGTTGGTCAAATCGCACAAGTAGAAAGGGTCGTCAGTTGGTCATTTCTTACCCTTCCCGTCTCAGTCCGCTCACCTAGGGTCAGTTGGTCATATCTACTAGGCAATTGGCCTCTACCGCCATTCAAAACTACCGAACCAGGGGTGACTACCAAAGAACTATGCATGCATACACTTAGAAATAATTGTGTGGAAGTAAAGGTAACGAAACAAAAAATTAAGGAATCATAACTAGGCTAGCACCAAAGGGTGCTTAGCAGCTCATATTAATCATGCACATCAATTCAATATTCAAAGGTACGAAATACATGAATTGAAAGTAAAAGAAATAATAAGCGCTAAAGCTTATCGTAATGGTGTGACTTCTCCCTTGGAAACAGCTCAGTATGCTTCCCTAGACCTTCCTTGAGTATTTTCCTACGTTCTCAGAGTATTGTGTGTGGAATGGGATGATTAGAAATCTTTGGAATTAGTGGGGTATTTATAGGCGGGGCTGGGTTACTGGCGTAACCAAAAGATGAGTTACGCCGTAACCTCCGTAAATGCACTAGATATGCTAGTTACGGCGTAACCTAATAAGTGGTTACGCCGTAGTCTTCAATAAACACGGTTACGTCATAAGTGATGCAGTGGTTACGCGTAAGTATCGGTGGCGTGGAACCTCTTTTGACCTAATGGAGTTACGTCATAATCTTTGGAAGGAGTTACGCCATAACCTCTTGATGAGTTGGACTTCAGGGTCACGCAATGGTTACGGCAGTAATGTGAGAGCGAGTTACGCCGTAACCTCTTCAAAATAAGCATATTGTGATAAATCCTTAGTAATGTTTCCATTTCAGCGTCTCTTTAGCTCCAATGCTGCAATTTACGAAAGTGTAAAAAATGGAAAACAAGCGTAAATCCATATAAATGATATAAATAACGAGCATTAATGGGGGAAATTGACACTTAATATTCAGGACTATTTGATGTTATCAAATATCCCCCCACTTGAATTCTACTTGCCCTTAAGTAGACCTTATTATATAGATTCCTAAAAAGATATCTTCCAAAACCTGGAAAATATGAATTTACAAATCCCTTATGCTAGAATAAAACAAAGCCGGACACCTTGCGAAAGGGGAACAAACACTCAAATATCTCAACTATTCTAAGTGTCAATTTCGGGGTGATCACTCAATCGCACAGTCATAGCATGTATTATATCATAAGCTTGGCGGTTACACAAATCTCCACCACTGGAGTTAAGGGCTAAACAATTCTCGAAGGCAATATGGGTAGACACGACAAAGGTTAAGGGGTGACTCGTCATTACTAACATGTCACGGCGAAGTGGACAAAATCAATGATACATGACCAAATCCATGGCCAGGACATCAAAGATTGCTCTTGCATCACCTAGACATGCTTCATGACTAAAGGGTAGGATAAGACATGGGATGTATAATTGGTGTAAAATGAAAAACAAGCTGGTAGTCTATATCTATAACTAAGTCATCACCACTTACCGTCCTTAAAGTTCAAGCTTAGAAGTCTAGAGAACGGATCATGAAATGCAAGGTAGATGTGTCATTAGAGGACGTCGTGATGGGCACACTACCTTTTCTTCTTTAGTTGGTATTACACCAACTCCAATCTTCAAATTTGACCGAGGTGGCCTCCTCGATACTAAACAATAAAGCTCATACTATAGTGCTTATAACATTGCACTTTACAAAATCATAATTGAATCAACATTCTTTTTTTTTTTTGAACATACATGATAACATAACATCCCCCCACTTGAGATGAACAATGGGAATTCGGGGGGTCTTCAATGATCTTCATAATTGTTGTCGATGAAAGCGTGATTTCCAAACCTTTCCACTCGAACCTTGAACTTAGGCAAATGATGACTTCCCATTTACAAATAAAGACTAGGCTAAGGTGTAAGGGTGTAACGAAACAATATATTGGGGTGACAAAATGAAGGGAATGGCTCAGAAGGGTGTATCTTGCACTAAAGGGGAGTGCAACAAAAGGGTTTCACATGGGGGTCGAAAAGTTGAGGTGACTAATCGATAGACTCACAATGGTAGGCTGTTTGGGTGATAATCCTATAATACTGACTTCTAAAACTGAAAAGTCCAAATACATCGAGCTAACTCAACATACCTCGTCTATCGTCTCGAAATGATGCAAAGACCAAGTTCTAAAGTTTACAAGCTACCGGCACACTCATAATTTGGTGGATTTGGGTAAAATATAGGAAACGGATAAGGCTAATCTCACCATGTAATATCAAGGGTTGTATGTGCTCGGCTAAGGTCTAATCTAGTTAGGTTCGGAAAAACATGTCAAAATATAAAAATGGCATAATTTTTCAAAATAAACTAGAAAAATGAGGGCGAAATAAAGTTCAAGAGATAATTCTACTCCCGTCCCCCTACTTGAATTGTACAAAGTCCCTTTTGTACTAGGCATTAAAATAAAGGTGAAGAGAAAGGTAGAATTAGAGCGAGAACTTCCCTGAAATTTGCTCCAAAAAATAAGAAGGCCCACGAGAAAGGATCGTGCCTTCGTCAAAGCGTCATGAGCAAACTTCAATCCCTGAAATCACAATACCGACAATCATAATTCTAAAAAGAAAAAATAAAATGAAAAACAAACCTAACTCACTTTCGTAGGAATCACGGTTGCATTTAGCGAATGCTACAAGCCTTTTAAACCACTTGGTGTCCCAAGTGGACGAGTGAAGTTTCGTGAGGGTTTACAGGGAACACACCCACAAAGTTCAATTAAAAACTAATACAAGGTTACTGTGTTTTAAAATGTAAGAATTAAAGCAGATAAGAGTTACGTCGTAACTCCAATAAGAGAGTTACGCCGTAACTTGTAAAACCTGGTATGAGCTGAGAAGCGAATGGTTACGGCATAACCACTGAGATGGTATTACGCCGTAGTTGGTAATTCGTCAAGAATTCTGCTGCTAAAATGTTGGTTACGGCGTAATCACCAAGAAGAGTTACTGCCGTAACTCTGTTCGAATCAGCAAGCAGCGATAATTACTTCATTGGCTCTGCAAAAATGTTAGAAAACACAAAACCAACAGAAAGGAAATAAAAACAAAGGGGAAAATTGGGTTGTCTCGAAAGAGCACTTTCTTTATTAACGAGTCTTTAAGTTAGACTTCAGAGCGGGGCCCCTATGGGGGTTTTTGAGCTTGCCCCACTTCTTCAATATCCTTCATCAAATTGTGCCTCATCCATGCAACATTAGAGGCAGTTCGGAGGTACTCAATGGTTTCGATCTTTCGGACTTTCGCGAATTTCTCCCCGGACCTAGGTGGTAGCGAGTGAATTCGTATTTTTCTACTATAATAGGGGGTGGTCTTTTGTAGGGTATCCCCAGGAGCTTGCACCTTCTTTGCTCATAAGCTTCGTCATCGGGATCAGTGAAATCTTAATTTCCTTGTAACTCAAGGTAATCTAGCATCCCTTCGATATCATCGTCATCAGAATCAGTACCCTTGAACCATTCTTCATCGTTCAAATTCTCTACTAGAACGCATTTGCATTCTTCTTTATCATTACTCACCCGCTCTATATCCACGTCAATTGTTGTTTTACTCGTATTTTCGCTACTTTTGTCGTTAGAATTTTCTTGATCCATGTATTCCTTCCAAATCTTATCTTTTGTTAATGCATCCACATGCCCATACTTAATTTTTACCCAACTATCAAACCCCAGGTTGTCAATCCAAGGTAAATTTGTTCTCTCCTGGTCATTGGTTGAGGACCAAAAGAATTCATCTTTTCCTAATCTTCGAGTTGCTTCCCCATCACACATATCGTCATACGGGTTGCATGATGCCCGAAAATTTCAGGGGATTTTACTTTCTCGCACCAGTGACTGCGTAGTTTTATGTTGTCAGTTTCATTTAAATGTTCTTCCGTGCAGAGTATATCTTTATTAGTCTCGTCCGTTCGAATGTGCTTCGCGTAGTCATCTTTTAGCTTCATAAGAAGATTTGGATTGATCTTGGCATTCCCAAATTGAATTGCGTACCAATCTTTAAAGGCTAAATTACCGAATTTTATCTCGTGTCTTTCACGCTCTTGAGGGCATGTCCGTTCCTCCATTCTTTCATTGTCTCCTCCATTACAATATTCATGAAAAGGGCTGCATGTAGGCCATGCCCTTGTGGTTTCTTCATCAGTAATGGCGATAGGAGTACACCAGTGAGTGATAAGTGGCTCTTCTTCATCATCAAGGGAGAGTTCCTCGAGTTTTTCTGATTCGTCCAAGTCGAGGAATTTTTCTGCCCATGTTTCCCAGTTACGCCGTAGCGAGATTCTTGATTCTGGCGTAATTCATTAGAGTCGTATTCTTGATATTCATCACAATTCCGTTGTATTTGTCAAACACGAGGTTACGCCGTAACTCATTAGGTATGTTACGGCGTAACTCGGATCTGTTGACGAAATCATCCCCTAAACTCGTATCACTGGCCTGAACCTTCGAGTTATTATCCGAGAAAATTACCTTACATTCCATAGCTGGTCTAGACCCTTCAGGTTTATCATTATTATCGCTGAGCTTTATCACCATGGATTCAAGGTTTCTAAGAGTTGAGTCGTGTTAGGAAATGTTTCTATCAGTGTTTTCCTGGAATTCCTTCAACCATTCATCTTGCTCCTTTTGTTTTTGGGCTGAATTTTCCAGAAATTTATTAATTGTTTCTTCAAGACTGAGCTTTCTTTCTCCATAAGGCCCACGGTTGTAATTACTACGATACCCATTTCGACTGTCACCGTAAAATGGTCGATTTTCTCATACTTAGCTTCTTCGAATTCCTCTTCGTCCATATGAGGACAATTTTTCGTAAGATGTCCTCCTCCACAGCTTACACACCCCACTTGAATGGCATGAACGGTTTCCCTGACTTTCAGCATATCTCGATTGAGGCTTTCAATTTTACTAGCGATTGTAGTAATTTCGTCGAAACTTCCACCTTGGTTTCTTATACTTCCGCCGTCGTGCCATTTTTGAGAATGGTCCGCCATTTTTTGAATGGCTTCAATTGCCGTAGTAGGAGTCATATTCGGGATAGGTCCTTGATAATCCATCATCTGTCTCGTAGTTACATTTATTCCTTTTTAGAAAATATTGACCTTCTGCTGGTTATTAAGATCATTGGTAGGACACTTATAAAGAAGATCGTTGTATCTGTCCCAAGCTAGATCTGAGTTTCGTCGTCTTCTTGTTTGAAATTGTGGATCTCCAAGAGTTGATTAGAAATCTTTGATGGTGGGCAATATCTATGGATAAAGTGTTTCTTGATGGCGCCCAAGTATTAGCGCCCCAGTGCAATCTTTCGATCCATCTTCTTGCTGCTCCGGTTAGAGTCATAGGGAAGACCACGAGCATAACAGCATCATGAGACACGCCGGAATGTTGAAAAGGCTAGCGATGTATAGGACATTTTCAACGTGCTCATAAGCATCTTCGTCCCTGTTTCACGAAAAAGGGTTAGCATGAAGCTCCCTCATAAATTGGTCTTTAATCTCGAAGCGAACATCGCTCCGATTGCGGTCTTACGAGACCCGGCCCTTGATAAGCTCTAGTCAACGCCAAGTATTCCTCAAGAGTGAGGTCATCGATGTTAACCACTTGATGGTACACGAAAACTTGAAATATGATCGTGAGAAAAGTTTAAATATGAAATGAAAGACTTAATATTAATCCTAATATAGCTCCCGGCGGCGTAAAAACTTGATGCGGGTTTTCTTGACCGGTATTAATATTTATAGTGTCTCGCTATACCTATGGTCTACCCTAATGCACTAACGGGCAGTGTACCCGGTCGTGTGTAGTGTAGTAAATGGTAAAGCCGAGGTCGTCCCAAGAGCTATGTGTGTCGGATAATTACTAAGTCTAATTGTCACAGAATATAAATGGCTTGAATAGGTTTTAATTAATTAAACTACGAATGCAGAATATAAAAGCAATTAAATGGTAGAAGGGAAATCAATAGAGGAATAATTGTGCTAACCTAGTTAATCCTCATAACTAGTTATGTCTACGTCTACCTACTTCCAATTACTTCAGGTGGGGTCAAATTCGAGAGGACAACATTTGGTCAATTCGCCCTAACCTATCAGCAAAGATGCCACCACAGGAGAAATCAGGTGCACCGTCATAAGTCTGTTGTTCCGGTCCCTAAGCCGAGTCATTAAGTACCGCTACATGCTAGATTCTAAATAGTGAGTGCCCGGCGTTAGGAACTTAGACACTACACCCCCTAATTCTTAAGTTCATCTAAACGATAGGTGATCGGTTGGTCAAATCGCACAAGTAGAAAGGTCGTCGGTTGGTCATATCTTACCCTTCCCGTCTCGGTCCGCTCACCTAGTTGATTGGTCATATCTCCTAGGCAATTGGCCTCTACCGCCATTCAAAACTACCGAACCAGGGGTGACTACCAAAGAACTATGCATGCATACACTTAGAAATGATTGTACGGAAGTAAAGGTAAACGCAAACAAAACAATTAAGGAATCATAATTAGGCTACCACCAAAGGGTGCTTAGCGCTCATATATCATGCACATCAATTCAATATTCAAAGGTGCGAAATACAATTGAAAGTAAAATAAATAATAAGCTAAAGCTTATCGTAATGGTGTGACTTCTCCTTGGAAACGACTCAGTATGCTTCCCTCGACCTTCCTTGAGTATTTTCCCGTTCTCGAGTATTGTGTGTGGAATGGGATGATTAGAAATCTTTGGAATTCATGGGGTATTTATAGGCGGGGGGTTACGGCGTAACCAAAAGATGAGTTACGCCGTAACCTCCGTAAATGCACTAGATCTGCTAGTTACGGTGTAACCTAATAAGTGGTTACGCCGTATTCTTCAATAAACACGGTTACGTCGTAAGTGATATAGTGATTACGGTAAGTATCAGTGGAACCTCTTTTGACCTAATGGAGTTACGTCGTAATCTTTGGAAGGAGTTACGCCGTAACCTCTTGATAAGTTGGACTTGGGGTCCGCAATGGTTCGCAGTAATGTGAGAGCGAGTTACGCCGTAACCTCTTCAAAATAAGCATACTGTGATAAATCCTTAGCAATGTTTCCATTTCCGCGTCTCTTTAGCTCCAATGCTCGCAATTTACCTGAAAGTGTAAAACAATGGAAAACAAGCATAAATCCATATAAATGATATAAATAACGAGCATTAATGGGGGAAATTGACACTTAATATTCAGGACTATTTGATGTTATCAGACTTATTGTTTCTTCGTGTTACGTTTTACGGTTTTCTCTTGATCTTGTAAAATCCCGTGATAGAATCTATTTCCCAGTTTAATCAAAGAGCTGCAAAATCCTGTGGAATCTGTAATCATGTCTACAAACATGTCTACAATCACCTCTTCCGTTGCTGATGGCGTTCAAGCTGCAGGATCTGATACTCGTCCTCCCATGCTGGATAGAACTGATTATGACTCGTGGGCTCAAAGAATCAGACTGTATTGCTTAGGTAAGGAAAATGGGGTTAATATCCTCAAGTCAATTGATGAAGGACCATATCAAGTTGAGACTACTAGAGACATCCTTGGCTAGCTGTGATGGTTCAATTATATTAGGATTGGATAGACCAAAGATGTATGATGAGCTTAATGATAAGGAGAAGAAGAGATCGATCACGGAGACATCGGGGCTTCAAACATTATACTTGAGGGGTCTACCTAAGGACATTTACAAGTTGATCAATCACAACAACAAGCAAAGGCAATATGGGACAATGTTAAGATGCTTCTCTCGGTTACGAATTGACTAAAGAAGGCAGAGAGTCTCGGTGTATGATGACTTTGAGAACTTTAAGTTGAATCCAGGGGAAACAGTTACAGAATATTACGTGAGATTCCACAAGCTTGTGAATGACATGAGGAATATAGAAATGACTATGCCAAATATCCAACTCAATTCAAAGTTTGTGAACAACATGAATCCCGAATGGCACAAATTTGTCACTGCAGTCAAGCGTAACAAAGGATTGAGGAACACAAATTACGAGCAATTGTATGCTTATTTGCTTTAGAATGAGAAACATGCGTGTTTGAGCGAATGATCTTGGAAAAATTCAAAACCAATTCTGGAGATGCAAGCTCGTCAAATGATTTAACTGCATTCTACACTAATGTAGGAATAACCACCAAAGCATCACAAGTTATACCAACTGGTAACGGTAATCACAAACTCATTCCAGATCCATGGTATAAGCCTCCAGATTCAGACACATTCATGGAACACCTTGTCAATCAATTGGCTCTAATGGTTAAGCAAAACTTGAACTTCACTCCACTCACCAACAATCATCTCAGAACAACTTCCAATCTCAACAATCATGCACCTGTCAAAAAAGGAAAGGTAGTAGTGCAAAATGTGCAAGGAAGACAGAATGATCAAGGAATGGCGAGGGCGGGATATGGAAATCTTTGGTGTAGGTGGAGGATATGTGGGTAATCGAGAATCGGAAAGGGAACATGGCTCGAGTTTAAGGAAACCAATCAAGTGTTACAAGCGTGGTGGAGAAGGACAAATGCGAGGCGCACTTCTCCTAGCGTCCACAAAATGGAGTACTTGAGGGGACAAAATGTTGGCGGTACAAGCTCAAGATAATGGGCGGTGATTCGATGAAGAAGAATTGTTTCTTTGAGGAAATGCCAAAACTTACGATGCGGTGTAGATGAACGGCCGGTGCGGGTATGGGACACAACAATCCCAATGCATTTGATTCGATGTAATGATGATGAACCCACGCTGACCATCTTCATGGCTAGTATCTCACCAATGGTCTCTCAAAGGCTCTTCCACCACAACAGGCGGTCCTTCCAAGGAATCAATCATATCAGAGGTATTAAGACTATACGATGAAGTTGATGTGCAAAAGATACACGACAAGGTACAACCAAGCGAAATTATTGAATCGATATTGAAAATATGGGTAATAGCAATGTTGTCCCATATGATCAATATGTGAAGCAAAATGAAAGTGAAAGTGTACCAATCGTTGCATCTTCTGCAGTCAATGATGACTATATTTTTTATGAATACACTACATATGCCCCTGATGACTCTATAACCTCTGAAATGAATGCCTATAAGGAACAAGTTACTATATATGAACAACATGCTAAGTTTGAATTGACTAACCGTGAGCAGGAGATGGATTTCCAAATGCGTACAATTATCAGAAAAAGTAACTTTAGGGAAGATATGTTAAAACAAGAGTTAAACTCCTTACAAGAAAAGCTCAATAAAACTGTTAAGCAAAAGTAAGAACTTCAAGAAAATGTAAAGGTGCTTAAACAGGAGTTTACTGCTAAGAAATCAAAACTTTTAAATGACTTTTCCAACCTATAAACTTTGAAAAACAAACTGCACATACAAGGGAACACCATTCAGACTGCTCACATGATAACTAAGCATAGAATCTTAAGCGATAAGCATAGTATTCCTCTTGTAAAGGTACCCAATCCCGAGTATGGAAAAGTAGCTAGAGCTGCACAAAAGGTAGTCTATGATGGTAATGAGATTCTTAAGCCTAGGCAAACAACATCATGTATAGGAAGCACTGATGAGGATAGAAAATTAGAAGATGCCTCTAGGGAGAAGATGGCAAAGAAGTTAAATGATCCTAAGTGTACAAAGCATAATATAACGTTTAAACCCCATGATTACACTAAAGAAAATTGGATAGCCTTGAATATGTTTAAACCTCAAACTCAATTAACCCCTGAGCAAGTATTCTGGAAGAAAGATTTGGATAAACAAAAAATCAATAACTTGATTGAGAAGAATCCTCCCTGTAAGAGAATGCCTCCAGCCACAGTGTATCCCCCAAATACACCTATGCATTTAGTGCCCAGAACCCTTTCTACTCAAAGCAAGACCTTAATCAGTATATACGTAGTTTATCAATTATTTGTTGACTTTGAGAAAACATGTAAGAAGAGAATTACACCCACGGGGATTCTTGAAGGGAAAGGGGTTTTGAGCAAACTAAAGAGTGTTATTTAACTGTGGTCATGCCTTTCTTTAAACTAATAAAAGAACAATTTGAGAGTCTTCAAAAGGGCATTGATACAGAGATTAAAGAAATGAAAAAGGTGTTCAATGAAATGGAAATTGAGGTCAAAGATTATGAACGTGAGCTTCAAAGTAATGAAATTGAGAGGAAAAATCTGCATATCTTAAAGGATAACTTGATTTCTAGATGTGTTGCTCAAGATGTGTTCTATACTGTTACCAATTATTCCATCACTACTTCTCAATTTCATGAATTATCTGTTGCCCTGAAAGTTTCCCATGATCGTGTCATTGAGCTTGAGTCCAAAAATTCAAAATTGTATGAAAATAAGAACAAGATGATCATGATAACTTGGTCAAACATTTTTCTAAATTGGAAGTTGAACATTTTGCTCTGCAATTAAAATATCAACACCTAAAAGAAAATGTTAAAACCTCAAACACCAAGACATCCTCGGATGCTCCTGAGTTTGATATAGTTTTTGAAATCAACAAACGTGATGAATAGATTCGAGCTCGTTGTAACACGATCAAAAGATTGAAAATCCAAATCTCACAATTAAAGAGTGATAAGAATGATGTGACTGGCTCCCAAATGCCTCCTCCATTAGATTCTCAGAACTCTCAAAATTTTCATCTTCAAAACATCATTAATACATTGCAACATGAAAATGAATGTTTTCTAGCAGAAAATGAAAAGATTAAATTGCATTTCAAAGAGTTATATGAATCAATTAAAGTCACTCGTGACAAGAACAACGAAAAGGTAGCTTCTTTGCAAAATGAAATTGAGAATCTGAAGAGTCAGGTAATAGGGAAAATGCCAATCTCAAATTGTGAGATTACTGCACCAAAGGTGCATGCTTGTGCAAAATATGCTATGAATGTAAAGTACATTCCACCTCATCTTAGGAATAATGAACTTGCACTTCAAACATACTTTTCGTACCTTAAGGATAGTCTAGAATGTCTCCGTGAGATTGTAGAAGAGGATAAGATAGAGAAGCCACTTGATAGTGCGATTAAGGATGCATGTTTATATGCCAAAGCGATCTCGAGAAATTTGTTAGAATGCCTAATAACTATATGTCCTAAATTTGGTATTATGAAAGATAGAGTAGTTATGCCTTGCTCTATGCCCAAAGCCAAGCAAGTGTCCTTTGATGTGCCTCCTTGTACTTGGATCCCAGTACTTCTAGACCAGGAATGCAGAAAGTAGTGAAACCAACTAATGTTCCCATCATTCCCCTACTGAGGGTAATCAATGACACTAAGGCAAACAGGTCAAAGCCTCCAGGCAATACAAAGCAAGATAGGACCTCGCAAGCTAAGAGTGATCAAAGGAAGGAAATAGAAGACCATCCTAGGAACAATAAGTTTGAGTTCAATAAGACGAATCATGTTGATTCTAGTATTAGCTATAAGCGTACTATAATTAATTCGAATTATGCTACGATTTGCAAAACATGTAATGAATGTTTGGTTTTTGGTACTTATCATGAATGTGCTATGAATGAAGTAAAATATGCTTCTAAGTCTTCAGTCGAAACTGTTAGAATTGCTAAACAGGTTAAGGATGTCAGAAAACCAAGGTGGAAAAGGTTAAAAAACATTGGAAACCAATAGGAAGAAGATTTAGTAATGTAGGTTATCAATGGATACCTACTGGTAGTAAATTCAATCTTAATGAATTGTGCCCTAAATTATCCAGATCAATGCCCATTAGGAAATGGATGCCTACTGGTAGAACTATACCTTTAAGAAGTGAACACACTTTGAATAATTCTACTGTCACAACTAGTCCGGCATCTACCTATAATGATATTATTGATTCTGCTTCTGATGTGGGTGTTCCAATCTCGTTTACTAACCAAATGGAACCCATTCTTGCATGGGGATCCAAATTATCCAGTCACCCATACTTGTCTGTGTTCAAGCGCAGTCGTTCAAATCGTTACGGTATCTGGACTCAGTTGTTCCAAGCATATGGAGATCGCTCGCGGCTCATGAACTTCGTGAGTAAATTCATCGGGACTGTTAGATTCGGGAACGACCATTTTGGTGCCATTATGGGATATGGAGATTATGTCGTTGGTGACAGTGTAATTTCCAGGGTCTATTACGTTGAAGGCTTGGGTTATAATTTGTTTTCTGTTGGGCAATTCTGTGACTCTGACCTAGAAGTAGCCTTTCGAAAACATACTTGCTTCGTTAGAGAATTAGATGGTGTTGAGATTTTGAAAGGAACACGTGGAACCAATTTGTACACCATCTCTATCGAAGACATGATGAGGTCTTCTCCAATCTGCTTGTTATCAAAGGGTTCAAAAACAAAGTCATGGTTATGGCATCGTCATCTCAATCACTTGAACTTTGGCACCATAAATGATCTTTCTAGAAAAGACCTCGTAAGAGGCTTGCCCATATTAAAGTATGAAAATGATCATCTTTGTACAGCATGCCAATTGGGAAAAAGCAAGAAATATGGCCATAAACCCAAACCTGCAAAATCAGTTTTGGAAGTCCTTCATACTCTTCATATGGATTTATGCGGACCCATGAGAGTACAAACTATAAACGGGAAGAAATATGTGTTAGTCGTTGTTTATGACTACTCTCGGTTTACTTTTGTTAAGTTTTTGAGGACAAATGATGAAACTCCAGACGTCATCATCAAACTTATTAAACAGCTGCAGGTTCGACTTAATAAGACTGTCAGAATTATTCGAACGAACAATGGAACTTAGTTTGTTAATAAAGAACTAAGTCAGTTTTACGAAAGCATTGGAATCAGCCATCAAAGAAGTGTTCCATGTACTCCTCAACAGAACGGTGTAGTTGAAAGACGAAATCGGACTCTTGTGGAAGCTGCAAGAACTATGTTAATCTACTAAAAGGTTCCAATGTTTCTCTGGGCTGAAGCTATTGCCATTGCGTGCTATACCCAAAACCGTTCCTTTATCCACACCTCTTATGGAAAAACTCCATAAGAACTCGTCCACAATCGCAAACCAGATCTCTCTTTCCTTCGTGTGTTCGGTGCATTATGCTATCCAACTAATGATGGTCAAGATTTAGGTAAATTAAGAGCTAAGACGGACATTGGAGTTTTTGTGGGTTATGCACCAAACAGGAAGGGTTATCGAATCTACAACAAAAGAACCCAAGATATCCTGGAAACTATTCACGTCACGTTCGATGAGCTGTCTGAGCAAATGGATCCTCGACAATCTAGTTCAGGACCCACACCTCAACATTTATCTTGTAGTCTTATCAGTTCTTCTCTTGTACAGAATCCCTCACCTGCAGTTCCATATGTACCTCCTTTTGAAGAAGATTTGAAGAAACTATTTGATCCGATGTTTGATGAATACTATGAACCTCATGACATTAACCACTCCACACCATCAACGGAGGCGGCTCCTAATCCTGTCAACGTAGATAATCCATCTATTTCTATGTCACTATCTCAAGAAGCGCCTGCTGCATAACACTCATCATCATCCTCAAATCCTCAATCTTCGAGTGTACATCATGGAAATGTTTCTGCCAACTATGATGGAGATAACCCCTTTGCCACTCCAGAAGATGCACCATTTGAAAACATTGTTGCCCCTGATCCATCATCTGAACCATCTTCATCAGGGGACCCCAACTCCGCTACATCAGTTCCTCAACCACAACCACACGAGCATTTCAGAAAATGGACACATGATCATCCATTGGACAATATCATTGGGAATCCTTCTCGTCCGGTATCCACTAATAAACAACTTGCCACCGATGCCTTATAGTGCTTCTTCAATTCCATCCTATCAAAGGTCGAACCGAAAGATGTTAAAACCACAATGTCTAAGGACAGCTGGTTCAATGCAATGCAAGAAGAAATTCATGAGTTCGATCGACTTGATGTTTGGGAATTGGTACATGCTCCTGACTGTGCTATGATCATTGCTCTCAAATGGATCTTCAAAGTAAAACTTGATGAGCATGGTGATGTGTTGAAGAACAAGGCAAGACTTGTTGCAAAAGGATATCGTCAAGAGGAGGGTATTGACTTTGAAGAATCATTTGCTCCAGCTGCACATATAGAGGCAATCAGAATCTTCTTGGCTAATGCTGTTAATAAGAACATGGTGGTTTATCAGATGGATGTGAAGACTGCCTTTCTTAATGGAGATTTGAAAGAAATCGTTTATGTCAGTCAGCCCGAAGGTTTTGTAGATCCAGAACATCCTACTCATGTCTATCGCTTAAAGAAGGCCCTCTATGGCTTAAAAAAAAGCTCCAAGGGCATGGTATGATACACTTTCAAAGTTTCTCTTAGCCAACGGATTCAGCAAAGGAGCAGTTGATCCCACATTGTTCACCAGAAAGTCAGGCAAACACTTAATTCATGTTCAAATTTATGTTGATGATATTATTTTTGCCTCGATCGACCCTAATGAATGTGACCATTTTTCAAAGGAAATGTGCTCAGAATTTCAAATGTCTATGATGGGACAAATGTCATTTTTCTTGGGATTACAAATTTCACAAAGTCCCGGAGGCATTTTTATTAATCAATCTAAATATGCAAATGAAATTTTAAAGAAATTTGGATTTGATAATTGTGACCCGGTTAACACTCCCATGGTTGAGCGTACTAAACTGGATGAGGACCACTCAGGGATCATGGTTGATCGAACGAAATATCGAAGCATGATTGGATCCCTGATGTACCTCAATGACCCGATACTCGTTCGTTGTATGCATGTGTGCTAGATATCAGGCTAAGCCTACCAAAAAGAACCTTGAAGCGGTTAAATGGGTCTTTCGGTATCTCCAAGGAACCATTAACATAGGACTTTGGTATCCAAAGGACACCAATATGTCACTAACAGCATATGCAGATGCAAACCATGCAGGGTGTTAAGATACACATCGAAGCACGTCAGGTGGTGCTCAATTCTTAGGAGAAAAGCTTGTAAGATGGTCTTCTAAGAAACAAATGAGTATGTCTATATCCTCTACAGAGGCGGAATACATAGCCATGTCATCTTGTTATGCACAAACCCTATGGATGAGATCCCAATTATCTGACTATAGCTTTGAATTCAACAAAATCCCTCTCAGATTGTGATAATAAAAGTGCCATTGCTCTCTCCTCCAACAACGTTCAACATTCAAGAGCAAAGCATATCGACATTCGACATCATTTCATCAGGGAGCAAGTGGAGAAAGGTGTGGTGGAACTATATTTTGTGAGAACTGAATATCAGCTGGCAGACATCTTCTCTAAAGCTCTTCCTAAAGAACGTTTTGAGTTTATTCTTCCACGACCTGGACTAAAGAGTCTACAACCAGAAACACTCAAACGTCTTCAAGAGGAAGACGAGCAGTAAAGGATTTTTCTTCATCTATCTCTTGTACATATCTTATCAAAAATCAAAATACAAAATTACAAAACCCACAAAAATAAAATAGAAAAATATAAAATTTCAAAATCCATAAAAATCAGAAAATCTTTGAAAAAAACCCAAAAATGTTATTTTTCCTTTAATCAAACTTCTGTTTTTCGATAACATCTACGGACTTTGAACTGTCACTCAAAGAATGGCATGGGTCTTTAGATGAAGCTCGAATGTACATAAATTAAAAAAAAAGGGGATGGAGAAAAATGATGGTTTATTGTCATTTCAGGCAGTAACCCGTTTTAAAAGAAAGAACAGAGCCATGCATTATCTAATTTTTGAAACCTCATGCACTGATTCTAAAAACTAATGTTCGTCGCCAAAAAGACAAATGTTTCCTTCACAAATATTTTTCCTTCTAAATATTATTCTGAAAAATATTTGTCATCTAATGAAAACAAAATTGCTTTGAAAATAACTCGGACTATATTTTTGAAAATCATCTGGACTCATCATTTGTCAAAATCTCTAACACTCAATCAACAACTTATGTCATTGATTGAGGGGAGAATGATTTCAATCAAATCAAAAAGTTATTTTTCAAACAATTGGCACGTAAAAAAACAAGGTCTAATATTGGATAATAAAAAAGAACAATGTTTTTGTACTATTGGATCCAGAACAAGGCCTATGTTTTGTTTTCATAAGATACTTAAGCATGTTTAATCATTAGAGTTTAAAGTCTCAGAATTTGATCCTTATCAGTTAAATGTTTTAAAAGCAAGTCACAATTCTCCTCAAAAGCTTTCAAAAGCAATTTAAATCAATAGAAATCACAAATCTCAAAGGATTTGAAAATTGTGATCGGGGGAGAATTTGTGATTTAAATTGGATATAAACTGATAATTCAATAAGTGGTTTTATAAATATAATAGCAAGCTCTCCTCCCTACATGTGCCAAAAGATTTCAAATTTTCTTATGCACATGTTAAGGGGGAGCATTTATCTTAAACCTAAAAGAATTGAAACGTGATTGATTTGTCTCTAAGTGCATGTTCCCTCTAAAATGTGCAAAGCACTTTTTAATCTCGATGCACATATTGAGGGGGAGCAATCAAAAGAAAACCTCATCTTTCCCAAAATGTTTTATCTAAAGTATTTAAATACTAGAGTTGATCGAGAAGTGATGATGATCATTTTAGAAAATGTTAATCAAAAGATTGTGTTGGGAATAAAGATAACAATTACCACTGATACGCTTGTGGTTAACACTGCTAAAGATTACACTAGCAGTGAAAACTCATTACCACTGTCAGTACAATATTACCACTGCTATTAGGACAATTTTTATGTTTCCGTGTATAGATAAGTATAGAAAAGATCTTGTGTAGATTCTATATTGTTAGGATTATACTTATCTTGTAAAGGACTCCTTGTGCTATAAAAGGAGATCCTAGGTCATTGTTTAGAGTACGTATTATTCATATAAGCTTCAAGGTGTAACCCTAGTGATAAGCAAGATCACTCGTATTATTTCTTAATAATATTGGAGCTTTGTGTTATAACTGTTCACTTACATTACATTATACAATTTGTCTTCTAAGTATTACTAAGTATATTCTGCGTGCTTATTAATATAATTTAAAATATCACTAACACAAGGTGTGTGTTTAGATCCATCAAGTGGTATCAGAGGGAAGGTTCTGATATTTTGATTTAGAAGATCCAAGGAATAAGCTTAACCTACTCACTCAAATCAATGGAGATGGAAAACAACCAGTCCAACTCTGCTCCAAGACTTCCTAAGCTCAAACTTAATGAGTTTTAGATGTGGAGGATAATGATTGAGCAATACTTTCTCATACAAGACTATGCTCTATGGGAGATCATCTTACTTGGTGATTCTTTCAAGTGCATTACTAAGATGAGAAATTTGGTGACACAGAAGTTGTAACAATTTCTATACCTGAGACTAATGATGAAAGAGCAAAGAAGAAGAATGACCTGAAGGCCAGAAGTTTGCTACTGATGACTCTTCCTAAAGATCAGATCATTGCTTTCAGCAAGTACAAGACAGTAAAAGAACTTTTTGAAGAGATCTTCTCAGTATTTGGTGGCAATGATGCTACAAAGAAGACACAAAAGACATTGTTGAAGCAAAGTTATGAAAACTTCTCTACTACAAGCAATGACTCACTTGACAGCATCTTCACCAAACTCCAGAAGATTGTCACACAACTGACTGTATTTGGCATTGAGGTAGAAAAGGAAGACCTCAATTTGAAGTTTCTAAGAAGTTTGCCATCTGAGTTTCATACAAATGTTATCACTGGGAAAACAAACCGAGATTGAAACTATGAAGCTCAATGATCTTTACAATAACTTCAAACTCATTGAACAAAGATTGAAGAAGGCTGGGAAACTTGGTACAAGCTCTAGTAGCTTGGCATTGTTGTCAACCTCTATTGACTGTGATGATTCTGAAGACGACGGTGATGATGATCTTGCCACTATGGTTCTACGGTTTCCTTTGGTAATGTTAGTGTTACCACCTGCAGGTTCAAAGAAAGAAGGTTCTTTGGTATTAGAGATCCTACCATTTATGCTTTCATCTCCACTCAAGTTAATGGCTTTATTTTAACTCATGAAGACATAGAGCAAATTGATGAAGATGACTTGGAGGAGATGGACATAAAATGGCAGATAGCTCTTCTTAGCATGAGGGCTAGGAAATTCTACAAGAAGACTGGCAAGCCAATTCACATCAGTGGTGGTGAAACTGCAGGGTTCGATAAAAAGAAAGTAGAGTGTTTCAATTGTCACAAGTTGGGGCATTTTGCTAGAAAATGCATAAGACCAAGGAACCAGGACAAAAGGTTTACTTGGTACAAGAAAAAGAAAGAACCAATTGTGGAAGAACCAAAGGCAATGTTGGCTATTGATGGTGTGAGCTATGATTGGAGTTTCATGGCTGATGGACAAGAGGAACAACCTTTAGATGCTGCTCTTATGTCTACAAAACATGCTCTCATGGCTTTCTATGACTCTGAGGTACAAAACTTTGAAAGTTGTTCTAAAACATGTAGGGCTTCTAGAGAATGTGAAAGGCTTAATGAATTATTTGACAACCAAAGAACAGAGTTGTATGCGGCTAATTATACTGTGTCAAACCTTAGGAGAGGCATAGTTGTATTAGAGAAACAACTAGAGCACTATAGAGCTAATGAGTCAAAATATAATGATGATATGATTATCCTTAGAAGAGAGATAGATCATAAGACAGCAGTGAATGAGGTATTAAAAGAAGAGTATGAAAAACTCAAAAAGATAAATGAGAATGTAAATTTATCTGTTGACACCTGTTATTATCAGTCTAAGTCAATTGATAAAATTTGGAATGCTCAAATTACTAGTAAAGTTAAGTCTGGTATGGGTTACAACACTGCTCCTCCACCACTAAGGGGTGTTCCATCACCTCTGGCATAGATTTAGCTCATACAGCCTAGAAGAGTTTCACATCTTGTATGTGAATATGGCCCTCTAAAGGACACATTTGTGAAAACTGAGGAACAGGTTAAGCAGGAAACTGATTTTTTTGAAAGTGCAAGTGACTCATCTGTTGTAGATGAGAATGCTAAAAATAATGTAGAGGCTTCTATCCTAAAATTTGTTAATACTATTATAGAGGAACCTAGAAAACAAGCTAATAAAACTAGACCAACTGTAAGGTATGCTGAGATGTATAGGAATAAGTCATCAACTCCTAGGGGTAACCAGAGGAGTTGGAATCATGTTAAATCTCAACAACTAGGTAGTGATTTTGTGATGTACAACAAAGCATGTTATATCTGTGGTAGCTTTTATCATTTACATGCTAATTGTGACTATCATTTTGGGAGAAGGGAAGTTCATGGGAATAAAAGGGTGGAGTCTAACTAGTTTCAAAATAATGTACACCCTAATTCACACAGCAAAATGGTCCCAGGAGCAGTTCAACAAAGAAGTGGTCTTAAAACTTTTGCCACTGATAAAACTGTCAACATTGCTCACCCTAAATCACCTGTTTCAAGTGCAAAATCTAAACCAACTTTTGTAAAATCTGCACAAACAGGGAAAAGGTCTTTTTCTAATAAAAGGGTTAAATATAACCAACAGTGGGTAACTAAAACTAAACCAATAGTTACTACCTTTGCTCAATCAAAAGTTCCCACCGCAAGGGTTGTAAACAAGACCAGGGGTAACATGGGAAATGCTGTGAAGGCCTCAGCACGTTGGGAATGGAAACCTAAAGGAATTACCTCCACAACAAATCCCAATGGTGTATCAATGACCTTTGATAGATTTAACTATATTGATACACGAGGCAGATCCAAGTCAATCATGGCTTGGGTCCCCAAAGGAAACTAACTCCTTACTTTTATGTGCAAGAACATTCAAGGATAAAAAGATCAGATCAAGGCTACACAGACAATGGATGTTCTAGGAACATGACTAGAAACAAGTCCTATCTCTCAGATTTTGAACACTATGATGGACAATATGTCAGCTTTGGAGGTGGAGTTAATGGAAAAGTTGCTGGTAAAGGGGTCATCAAAACTGGTAACTTGGATTTTGAACCTGTGTACTATGTAAAAGAGCTTAAGTATAATCTTTTCAGTGTGTCACAAAGGTGTGACAAGAAAAACAATGTTCTTTTTACTAAAGATATGTGCTTTGTTCTCTCTAAGGATTTTAAGATGTCTGATAAAAGTCAGATTCTTCTTAAGATTCCCAGAAAAGGCAACTTATATAGCTTTGATATGAACAACATTGTTGCTAAAGATGATTATGCTTGCTTGCTTGCAAAGGCCACAGTGGATGAATCCATGCTATGGCATAGAAGACTTGGTCATGTTAGCTTCAAAACCATTAATAAGATTGTCAAAGATGGTTTGGTAAGAGGCTTACCTAAGAAAAGATTTGAAAATGATCAAACCTGTGTGGCCTGTCTTAAAGGCAAACAACACAGAGCTTCTTGCAGGTCAAAGTTGGTTAACTCTATTGCTCACCCACTTCATATGTTACATATAGACTTGTTTGGTCCTACATCAGTGAGCAACTTAAATCTTAAGAAGTATTGTCTTGTTGTGACTGATGATTTTAGCAGGTTTACATGGGTTTTCTTTCTAAAGACTAAGGATGAAACAACTGGCATCCTTAAGATATTCACCACAGAAGTAGAAAACCAATATGATATGAAAGTTAAAATCATTAGGTGTGACAATGGGACAGAATTGAAGAATAGAGTTATGGATGATTTTTGCAGAGATAAAGGTATTAAAAGAGAATTTAGTGTTGCTAGAACTCCTCAACAAAATGGTGTTGCTGAGAGGAGAAACAAGACACTTATAGAGGCTGCTAGAACCATGTTGGCAAATTCAAAATTGCCAATTACTTTTTGGGTTGAAGCAGTTAACACTGCATGTTATGTGCAAAACAGGGTTTTAGTAGTGAAAGCAAAGAACAAGACACCTTATGAGTTATTTAGAGGCATACCTCCTATCCTAGACTTCATGAGACCATTTGGATGTCATGTATCTATTCTCAATACCATAGATTATCTGGGCAAATTTGAAGAAAAATCTGATGAAGGGTATTTTCTTGGGTATTTAATGGTTAGTAAAGCTTTCTGAGTATTCAACTTAAGAACCCAAAAGATTGAAGAAAATCTGCATGTTGAGTTCCTGGAAAACAAAGTGAATGTCAAAGGAACTGGTCCAGAAAGGTTGTTTGATCTTGATACTCTAACCCATACTATGAATTATGTACCTATCTCTACAGGTATATCTACTTATGAGTTTGCAGGATCAGAAGAGTTTCTTGATGATGATGAACCAAGCAAGGATCAAGTAGATGATCAACATGAATTCAGTTTACCACTTTGGGACTATGCTGATAATGATGATATTCCAAAGACTGGAGATGCTCATCCTTCTAATGATTCTGGAAAGGAAGGAGATAGCAACATGAACACTGAAAATCCTGAAAGCAGTGAAAATTCATATTCCATCTGCTAGGCCGATGTTTCCACGTGCATCACCGAATGGAAATTACAACTCCGATACATGAGGAAGCTCAAGCCAATGATGTTGAAATCTCAAATATGCCAAGTGAGATTGGCTCCTCGACTCCCCATACCTCAATTCATAAATCACATCCACTTGAAAATGTTATTGGGGATGTCCATTCACCAGTGAAAACTAGAAGACAAACAAAATTGTCTGATGTTCATGGGTTTATTAGTGAAATCTATGAATCTAAGAATCATGAAGGCAAGAACGAATGTCTGTTCATGTGTTTTCTGTCACAAATGGAGCCAAAGAATGTATACAAGGCACTTGAAGAAGAAAGTTGGGTGGAAGCAATGCAAGAAGAGTTGCTCCAGTTCAAGATTCAAAAGGTTTGGGTGCTTTGTGATTTACCTTCTGGCAAGAAGGTAATAGGTACTAAATGGGTGTTCAGAAACAAGAAGGATGAAAGAGGAATTGTTATCGGGAACAAAGCTAGGCTTGTGGCTCATGGATACACTCAGGAGGAGGGTATTGACTATGAAGAAGTGTTTGCCCCAGTTGCAAGAATTGAAGCAATTAGTCATTTCTTAGCCTATGCATCTTTTATGGGCTTTAAAGTCTACCAAATGGATGTAAAAAGTGCTTTTCTATATGGGCAAATTGATGAGGAGGTATATGTTTCACAACCTCTAGGCTTTGAAGACCCTGACTATCCAAACAAAGTATACTGTGGTGGTTAAAGCATTGTATGGCTTGCATCAGGCACCAAGAAAATGGTATGAAACCTTAACTACTTATCTTCTTGATAATGGGTTTCATAGAGGCAGAGTAGATCAGACTTTGTTCATCAAGAAAGACAAGAATGATATTTTGCTGGTTCAAGTATATGTTAATGATATCATTTTTGGATCTACAAAGACAGAGATGTGCAAATAATTTGAGAAACTAATGAAGGAAGAATTCAAGATGAGTTCTATGGCTGAACTCACATTCTTTTTGGGACTTAAAGTACAACAAAAGCCAGATGGTATTTTCATCAATCAAGATAAATATGTGGCTGAGATACTAAGGAAGTTCAAGTTCTTTGATGCAAAGTCATCCAACACCCCTGCAGACAAGACTATACATCAACTCTTGAAGGAAAATAGCGGTGAAGCAGTTGATATGCACATGTACAGATCTATGATTGGTTCTTTGATGTATCTTACATCATCTAAACCAGATATTATGTTTGCAGTGTGTGCTTGTGCAAGGTTTGAGTCACTCGAGGTTCTCACACTTGGTAGCTGTGAAGAAGATTTTTAGATATCTAAAAGCATTTCCTAATGCAGGTTTATGGTACTAGAAAATCACCTATGGAGTTGGTTAGTTATTGAGATAGTGATTATCTTGGTGCTAGTTTGGATAGAAAATCTACTACAGGTGGATGCCAATTTCTTGGAAATAGATTGGTGTCTTGGCATTGCAAGAAACAAACAATGGTGGCAAATTCATCAACGAGGTAGAGTATGTAGGCTGTGCGCAGGTTGATGTGCTCAAGTTCTATGGCTTGAGAATCAACTTTTGGACTATGGGTACAATTTCATGAATACCATCATTCATATTGACAATAGCGTTACCATTTGCATTATTGAATCAGTTCAACACACAAAGACTAAACATATTGAAATTAGACACCATTTTATAAGAGATTGTTATGAAAAAGGACTAATTCAAGTTGTCAAAATTCATCTTGATGACAACTATCTTGATTTATTAACAAAAGGACTTGATGTGGGTAGATTTCCGATTACTTAGTAGCAGTGTATTGGAATGCTAAATCCATAAACTTTTTGTGTCTAATGGTCTTTGGTGTTGAGAAGAAGTTTTTGGGTACTAAAATTGTCGTATAAGTTTGTATATATTTGCTTGTATTTTTGTTTAACCTTTATGCAGCAAATATGGGAGTTGATCTTAAAAGGTGTGTAATTGAGACACACAACAAATGGTTATTGATTCACCATGTCTAATCCACATAAGAATCAACTAGTCGAGCAAGCGACTCTTGGTAAAGACTTAACAAATCCGTTTATGGTTGATAGTTTACCAAAAACTATATGGTTATCACTTCACCATATTCTTTATGATTAAGAGTTGGCTAGTCCATAGCAAGCGGCTCATGGTAAAGACATATCAAATCGTTGATAGGCGGTTTGTTTGCTAAAAACTATGATAAAGAGCGAGTTCTATTTTAGTATGTTTTCTTTACCAATGCTCTTTGAAAATTTTTTGTGAAAAATTACCACTTTGCTAGTTCAGCAGTTTCCAGCGGCGGTGTTATTTTTACCTTGTTGATCTAGCCGTTACAACTATTGTGTCAGTAACAAATTTTTTACTAGCCGTTGAAGCGAAATTGCTTTCCATATATATATATATATAGGGTAAATGTTTAGAAGATTATCTACTTTCCTAATTGCTATTTATCCTCTAAAGATAAATCTTTTCCTTAGATACTCTTTCTTGCGCAAAACTTTTAAACCCTATCACTATATATCTTTCTTTCTCAATTGGCGAGTTATTTATTCAATAAATACTGACGTAATATATTTTTCATCAAAAGTTACTATGGCACCAACCACTTTTGCAGATGAGCACAACCAACTGGCCTACTTGAAAAAGTCAAACGAGAAGAGTGGCCTGTTTTTTCATCAGTTGTGGACTTTCATAACACTACCCATATACGGTATGCTTTACTTTTTAATCCCACAATCTATATCTCTCAAATCAAACAGTTTTGGACCTCTATTCAGTCCATAACAATTGAAAATAGAGATACACATGAAAAAGTGTATGCTCTTAGAGCCACTGTGGACAGGGTAACTATTGATATTATTGAGGCATCCTTGAGGAGAATTCTCCAATTGGATGATCTCAATGGTATCATCACATTACCTAAATTCATACACATCTTTCATCCATGGGGTGCGATACCCTTGCGACAAAAGGCTACTTTCAAAAAGAGTGGTTTCTGTCCTCATTGGATATTTTTGATACATACTCTTTTACATTGTCTAAGTCTAAAAACCTCTTATGAACAATTCAGTTCAACAATGGCTTACCCTTTGGTTTGTCTAGCCTTGATAGAATTTTAATTGGTCAAACTATATTTTTACAAGTATGAAAAGCAATGTAAAGACTTCTACAAAAATTTTGATGTATCCAAGGTTTGTGCAAGCAGTGTTAAATGAATTTCAACTGCAACCCCATACAAGAGTTTATAAAATCCGTTGCCTTAAGCCTAAAGTTTTTCAAAACATGAACAAAGATGGCAATATGATTATTACACCTCTTTTTCCTCAAATGCTTGCAAAGATTTCCGCAGTGCGGCTCTCACCCATAATCACTGTTCCAAACATTGATTATACTCCACCGATTTCTCACCTATGTGAGGAGGCAAAAGCGCCAACTCCTCCCATTACAACCAGGCATGTCCCTAATCCTTTGGTTTAGGAACAAGCGATGGTGGTTCCGAGCTTCACTCTAGTCCAACTAGGGAGGAATGCGAGCAAATGCCTATGATTCACCTCTCCCAACAAGTCACATAGTTGGAAGTGTTGAGGCGTGGGCAACAAATGGATTTGATGGAACTTTGTACAAAATTAGCAAGCGAGGTTGAATCTCTTGGAAAATGATGAGTGTGTAAATACTCATCATTTTGGAGTCAATCTGAAGCGCAAAGCGTTTAAAAATGCTCGAAATGCATCAAAATCCGAAAATATCTCAAAATTGCATTTTATATGTTGGATGCAAAATGTTTAAAAATCGGATGAAAAATGAGCTAAGTTTGCATAATTGGCGGTTTGATCCCCAATTTCAAAGTTGTCGAAATAGTCCTTGAGCACATAATTTCAAAAGAAAAATCACCAAAGGTCCTTTTTAAAATCATAACTTGTCAAAATTAGTCCTTTGGTGAAAAATGTCAAAAGTTTTGAGAAATTACAAATTTGGTCCTGAGTTTAAAATTGGCAAAAAATAGTCCTTGGAATTTTGAAAATGTCGACTTTGGTCCTTGTACTATTGAAACTTGTCATTTCAGCCCTTGGAACAACTTTGCAAATATGGCGGTGGTCCTATTATTTTAAAATTTGCATAACAAGTCCTTGATTATTATAACCTTTTTGACCTTGGACCCTTGTCACAAACCAAATGGACCCTGCCATAAGCCCTTTGGACCCTTCATTTGACCCTTCCTTTTAATATTAAACCTCACGGTCAAATACCCACCAGTCAACCCATTACCGCCTTTTCTCTTCTTCCTCCCATTTGCTCACGCAAAACCAGGGCTTCCACACCTCCGGCTCACTTATCCCTCATTATCACTCCACCTCCACCAAACTACAAAATACATTAAATACCTCCCCCCTCATCTCACTCAACCTCTCCAATTGGCTTAATACATTTTCCCTTAAAATGCAATCAAGTCAATATGACCTCAAGTCATCCAATGGTCTCAAAGACATGTGGGATGCTTTCGGAGAGGTAAGAGAGAGTTGGTGTATAAAGGAGGAAGAAAGAAGCGGTAGCTAGTTTAATAATTTTTCCTTTATGTCGTTTTTAAATTAATGTTTTAGTTTAAGTCAAAATGTTTGTAATTTGGGTTCTATGTATCACATTTAAGTTAAAACATCATTGTAATGTGTTTTGAATATCAATCAAGTTTTTTTATAAGTTCCAAGTTTCATGATTCTTTGTATAATTCAGTTCAAAGTCTCATTTGCAAGCTTTCAAAAGTTTAATTTCATTCTCAAATAAGCTTATTAAAGCTCCTTATAGCTTTTTGTAAACTTATAAGTTATTTTTAAGCAATTTGTCATATGGTCAACAAAAGCAAGTATGGCAAGATGGGCATGGAAGTGGTTTATGGTTGATGATGGAGTGTTGATTTGGGGTTGGATTAGCTTAGGATAGTTTAGTTTTGGATCCGGTTTTAAACCGCAAATAAAATTTGAGCCAATTGTGAGTTCTTACTTTTCTCTCCATATCTAGTATAGATTGCAATATCTAAATGAGTTTGAATCGTAGGGTAGCTTTTAGTGTTTACTGTTCATTTAAGTTGTTTTGGTCATATTGATTTAGTTTAGGAGTTTGTTTAAACTAGTCGCGATGGTTTGCTTATTTAAAATTGCAAATCAGGTAGACAAAGGGGTGTTTGGTTTGAGGTACAATGTGACAAAGATTGTTTGAGTGTTAGAACTTAGTTGCATATCGTTAGTTTAGGATCCTTTAGCCTAATTGACTCATTCATTTGCACCTTAAAATCTTAAAAGTCAAATTACACCTCAAGCTGTCTTAAGCTGCTTCCTTTATTGGGATTATTAGAAATCAAAAGCTTGTTTTAGGTTTGTAATACATAGAGTTAGATTGCATTAGGTCTATTTCATCATTTAATATCATAATCAGTCTACAAATTGGATTCAAAGTTCAAATTAGTCAACATTTCAATTACATTTCAAAAGTCAAATATTGAAATATCCGGTTTGAGCCCAAGCGGGGTGAATTTTCATGAGTTCATCTCTGGGCCAAATCAAGTGAAAATTGTAGTTTTAAAAAGTTCAAGCGGTCTATTTTCTTATCACCATTTTAGTATATTTTTGTGAATTTTTAAGCTTCAAATGCTTGACAAAATGGGTATAAATGCATTACAGTTATCTTGAGTGCACTTACGGGAGATTTGTCTGACTTGTCACAAGCTCTAAAAGCTGCTTGTCTAGATGCGGTTTTTGGATTATAAGTTCCGGCAGGTCTTGTTTAGGTTCCAATCTTTGGTTTTAAGTTTTAGCTTATTGAGTAGCTTGTGGTCTAGCTTAAAAGTGGTTGCCTCAACTTTTTTTGCACATAAACTCAAAAACATCAAATCTTTGTAATTTGTATTTCGAGTGGTTTAGGTTAGTAGTATTTAGTGCTTTTAGTGTTTTAGCATATTATAGGTTACGTGTGAGTTTGGTGCTTATTTGGTACCATGGCTTATTCCAAGTGCTTATTTATAAGCACTCTGATTGCATAATCCCACACACAACCCTGTTTTATATTTTTCCTAGATTCTCCATACTATTTTAGACTTTTCTTGAATTTTTCAGATTTTTCTAAGTCAGTTTGGTATTTTTCTTGATTTAAAACAGTTTTTAAGCCTTTTAATTAGCATTTAATACAATTAATTAAGAAAAGTTTCAAAAAAATAATTTTTCATTTTTCTAGGTTAAGATAAATATAAAAAGTCAAAAAAAATATTTTTCCAGATTTTTCTTAGTTAAATTTGTATTTTTAAGCAATTTAAGTAGTTTTAAATAGTTTTTAATTAATAGAAAATAGAAAAATAATCAGAAAAATACAAAATTAGTTTTGAAAATTCTCTTTTGTTATTTTAGATTTTTCCAAGTCATAATTTCATTTTTTTTAGCTTTATTTCATATTTTCTTGTATTTTAGGTTATTATTAAAGTTAAGTTAGTTTTAATTAATAATAATTAAATAAATAGTTTAAAAATAATTTTCTTTCTATAAATTTTCTTTTATCATTAGGTTTGTAAAAATGTCATTTTCATATTTTTAGGATTTATATTGTTTAAGTTTTACGTTTCTTTTTTGTGCGTCAGTATTTTAATTCAGTTTTATAAAGAAAAATCAAAAAATCATTTTGCAAATAGTGATAGCGTTTATTTAATATTTTTTATCTTTTTAATTTCCTTTAATTTACATTTAAGCCCTTGTAGTTTATGTACTTTTTCTTTAGTTATAATCTATCAAATCCTCTTTTCTGTTCAAATCTCTCGATCACTTTATTAGTTTGGTGATTCATTGCATAGCTCATTTGGGACATAACGACTGGGGAAACACTATACTCTCCGATCTTCATTGCATTTGTGTCTAAAAATTTGTTTTAAGTTTCTTCACGATTGACCATTCACAGTGGTCGGCGAGTGAGAAAACTTGGCGGTTTGGCACTGAATCAAATTTTTACGCCATTGCTTGGTGACGTCTTTGATTATCTTCCGTTTGCGATTAGTGATTTGAATATTCACTCCTTGTTTATACCATCTGTATGTATTTACATTTTCTCATAAAAAATCAAAACCCAAAAGATTTTCATTCTTTGTTTTTGCAAAATGTTTATCAAAACCAAAACATTCATCTTTACCCTCTTACCTTTTTGATTCTTTATCCTTTACCCTCATCCATTTGATTCTAACTTTTCTTCTCATGGAATCTCTCGACTACGGCCGAATTACTCGGGGACGAGTTGAAAAACTTAGGACTTTATCACAAATGTCAAGAATTCGTGTTGTTCATGATGATCCATTAATTAGTAAGGGAAATGGAGCGAGCGAGGTGACAAAGGACGGTACTTCATCGATAATGGAAGTGCTAAATCGTCAACCTACGGTTATCAAAGACCTAACCCTCAATTGCTCCTAAGCCGTCTAGAATTGATCCTAAACTTTCACGATTCTGGTTAAAACAAACATGCGAGAATTTAGACCGGTGACTAGCAAGAATGACTTACCTAATCTTCCGTTTCTCAAGAACGAACGAGACCATAACGAAGTGGTGGAAATTGCTAGCTCTCAGAGCACACCACTTGTCCCACCTCCAGATTTTTCAAAATGTTCTTTGAGACTTGATAGTCATTCGGATCACCATGTTGGTTTTGTTGATTCTTTGAATAAACCGATTCCTTATCATAACTATCAAATGAAATCGTTTATTCCTTGTGTCGGTTGTGGTGAGCCTCTTTTTTGGTTCACCCACAATGGTTGGTTATGCGTGTGTACAATGTGGTAATGATATTCATAGCGGGAGTTGTTTGTTTTGTGGTTCGAGGAATTCATTTGATTATGATCCTAATCAGAACTCATTTAACGACCCGTCAAACTTTTCCAATTACCCACCTCAGCCGACTTATCTTCATATAATCAACATACTTCTTTGTGAATTTTGTGGAGGTCCTCACCAAGGATTTGAGTGTCAATCCGGAAACACGTTTGTCTATGAGCAGTTTTCCGGTGATGCTCAGAACTTTGGTTATGACCAATATCCATATAATTCACGATCCGGACTCAACGATTTCTTGTTGTGGCTAATGGAGGTCCCCACTTCAGCTCTGATTGTCAAATAGGGAATCCATTTCCTTGTAACAATCATGACTCTCAGGTTTGACAATTTCCAACCTCCACAGACGATCACGGTTCAAACTCCACAGAGCCGTTGTCTCGAAATCTCCCAAAATTTTGAAACCGCAATGAAAACACTTGATGATATGATTAGTAACTTTAAGAATCAAGTGAGTAGTGAAAAAACCATGGGAGAATTGCTAGCGAAGAGCGAGAACCCGCCAATCTAGGGAAGAATTATTAGTCCTAGAGCAAGCGGCTCTAAAGGCGTTCCCAATTTCTGGCTGACTCTATATGATGATGGCGAGGAGAGTTGTTATCCTTTTAATATTATTTCTCAACTCCTCCGATCAGGTTGATATCAGCGATTGAGAGTCCATCTCAAACAGCTGCTATCACCAGCTCCCACTCACTCTCGAACATGGGGGCGGCGCATCTTGACACTTGTTCACGAAAAGGAATGGACGAATTCATAAAGTCTAGTGTTGAGGACCTTGTCCCAATCCCGAGAGAGTCACGGGGAACTTTTGACCATATGTGTGATTCTCTTTCCCCTCTTGAGTGTTCAAAAGATCAATTTGAAACTTTCGGATCTTAGCTGACGATTGTGCTTCCTATGGAAACATCGAGTATGTTGAGGCATCACTCCCACGGTCGATCACATTCTTGAGGAGTTCACCGATGAACTCACTCACATCGATCCACTTTCATGGGAAAGTGATGATGATCCCTTTGATTTCGAACCGATCCGGAGGCGAAAGTCTCCTTATAATGATCGTTCACTCACTTCTCACCCTAACAGGTCCAATAGAGAATGTTGATCACTTTGTTCCTGAAACATTCAAAGCTACTTTCACCAATCCTCTATTTGAATTTGAATCTGAATTCACTTTAATTCGAGAATCCACTCTTTGATACTTTCGGATCAGGATAGTGATGAGCCACAATGGAACAAGAGTTCACAATTTCACCTCATGTGAATGATTCTCTTCATGAAGAGTTCTCCGGTGAACTCTCTCATGACATATCTCCTTCGGAACATGATCATTTCTATTTTGATCTTGAGGATGATATTGGCTCGGAGGAAGGTGTACTCTATCATACGAGTTTGCCTATTAATGATACTACCCTCACCCTTCCTCGATATGTCTCGTTGAGGATGAAGAATAGATCTGATTGTTATCAAAATCTTTCTTCCTTTCCTCAAATATCTTGTGATTTCTCTTCATCTTCACTCCTTAGGGAATGAAGACACTATCTTTGACCGGCATTTTCATATATCATTCTTGGCCGGTTCTATGTATATCTCATCGATTGTGGAACTTTCCGCGTTCTTCAAATGTTTATACAAACATTTTGAATGAAAGTCCGATGGAGATTGTCTCTTTCACTTACTTCCCCATGAACAAATTAATTAGGGTCGAGTCAAGCTAGCGACTTCGGTAATCAAAACATTAGCATGCCATATGGGTTTTCACCCATATTTCTGACTTCTTTCTATTTTCTACCACCCTAGTGTGGGGGAGTTGCCCACATGTTGTGTATATATATAAGATTCAAAAATCTTCTTGCAAAATAATGGTAGTAGTATTTCCCTTTTCGTTCTCGGTTCGGCGCAACAGCGGTACTTTGAATATTGAGGGCAATATTCATTTCTAGTGTGGGGGAATTCTCCGCAATTTGTCATATAATTATACCACCCAATTCCCCCATTTTTGGCCAAAATTTTTTTGGAGTAAGTGTTTTGCACTTACTCGGCTTATGATTATCGATCCGCCATGTCTAATAAACAAAAGGATTGGCTAATCCGAGAACAAACGGCTCTTGGTAAAGATATCTCAAATCGTTGGCTTACAATTTGCCCAAAATTGTATAGTATTGACTCACCATATCTTTAATTAGTGAAGAGTTGGCTAGCCCGCAAGTTTATGGCTTGTGGTAAAGGCAGTGGAAAAACCATAATTGGTAATCAGATCACCAAAGATAATATTGATAATTTATCTAAGAGTTGGCTAGTCCAGAAACAAGCGGCTACGGTAAAGACAAATCAAATGCGTTGGAAGTTGGTGGTTTGCTCAAAATCACATGGTTATCAGTGTACCATAGTTCTTACTTGAAGTGAAACATTTGGCTACTCTAGAAGTAATGGCTTTTGGTAAAGAGATTCAAATCCATTAAGTTTTTCTTAAAATATTGCTAGGGACTAGCAATAGTTTAGTGTGGGGAATTGATGAGTGTGTAAATACTCATCATTTTGGATCAATCTGAGCGCAAAGCGTTTAAAATGCTGAAATGCATCAAAATACTTGAAAATATCTCAAAATTGAATTTTATATGTTTGGATGCAAAATGTTTAAAATCGGATGAAAAATGAGCTAAGTTTGCATAATTGGCGGTTTAGTCCCAATTTCAAAAGTTGTGAAATAGTCCACGAGCACATAATTTCAAAAGAAAAATCACCAAAGGTCCTTTTAAAATCATAACTTGTCAAAATTAGTCCTTTGGTGAAAAATGTCAAAAGTTTTGAGAAATTACAAATTTGGTCCTTCAAGTTTAAAATTGGCAAAAATAGTCCTTGGAATTTTGAAAATGTCAGCTTTGGTCCTTGTACTATTGAAACTTGTCATTTTCAGCCCTTGGAACAACTTTGCAAATATGGCAAAATGGTCCACTGTATTTTAATTTGCATAACAAGTCCTTGATTATTATAACCTTTTTGACCTTTGACCCTTGTCACAAACCAAATGGACCACATGCCATAAGCCCTTTGGACCCCTTCATTTGACCCTTCCTTTAATATTAAACCTCTGGTCAAATACCACGGTCGACCATTACGCGCCTCTTCTTTCTCCCATTTGCTCACGCAAAACCGGGCTTCCCACACCTCCATATCACCTTATCCCTCCTTATCCTCCACCTCCACCAAACTACAAAATACATTAAATACCTCCCCTCATCTCCTCAACCTCTCCAATTGGCTAATACATTTCCGCCAAAAATGCAATCAAGGGCCAATATGACCTCAAGTCATCCAATGGTCTCAAAGACATGTGGGATCTGCTTAGAGAGGTAAGAGAAAGAGAGTTGGTGTATAAAGAGGAGGAAGAAGAAAGCATTAGCTAGTTTAATAATTTTCCTTTATGTCGTTTTTTTAAATTAATGTTTTAGTTTAAGTCAAATGTTGTAATTTAGGTTTCTATGTATCACATTTAAGTTAAAACATCATTGTAATGTCATATCAATCAGTTTAATTCCAATTCTTAGCGTTGTGTAATTCGGTTTCAAAGTCTCATTTGCAAGCTTTCAAAAGTTTAATTTCATTCTCAAATAAGCTTATTAAAAGCTCATATAGCTTTTGTAAACTTATAAGTTATTTTTAAGCAATTTGTCATATGGTCAACAAAAGTCAAGCTGTAAAAACAAGATGGGCATGGAAGTGGTTTATGGTTGATGCAGTGTTGATTTGGGGTTGGATTAGCTTAGGATAGTTTAGTTTTGGATGGTTTAAAGCACTAAAAATTTGAGGCCAATTGTGAGTTCTTACTTTTCTCTCCATATCTAGTATAGATTGCAATATCTAAATGAGTTTGAATCTGTGGGTAGCTTTAGTGTTTACCTATTCATTTAAGTTGTTTTAGGGTCATATTGATTTAGTTTAGGAGTTTGTTTACTAGTGCATTAGTTTGCTTATTTAAAATTAAATCAAGGTAGACAAAGGGGTGTTTGGTTTTGGTACTGTCTGTGACAAAGATTGTTTGAGTGTTAGAACTTAGTTGCATATGTTAGTTAGGATCCTTTAGCCTAATTGACTCGGTCATTTTGCACCTTAAAATCTTAAAAGTCAAATTACACCTCAATGTCTTAAGCTGCTTCCTTTGTTGAGATTTTTAGAAATCAAAAGCTTGTTTTAGGTTTGTAATACATAGTGTTAGATTGCATTAGGTCTATTTCATCATTTAATATCATAATAGGTCTACAAATTGGATTCAAAGTTCAAATTAGTCAACATTTCAATTACGTTTCAAAAGTCAAATATTGAAATATCGATTTTGAGCCCAAGCAGGGTGAATTTTCATGAGTTCATCTCTGGGCCAAATCAAGTGAAAATTGTAGTTTTAAAAGTTCAAGCGGTCTATTTTCTTATCACCATTTTAGTATATTTTGTGAAATTTTTAAGCTTCAAAATGCTTGACAAAATGGGTATAAATGCACTGTGCAACTGACTTCGATTATCTTGAGTGCACTTACGGAACTGTCTGAAACTTGTCACAAGCTCTAAAAGCTGCTTGTCTAGGTGCAGTTTTTGGATTATAAGTTCCCACCGAGTCTTGTTTAGGTTCCAACTTTTGGATTTTAGTTTTACCTTATGGGTGGCTTTGTGCTCTAGCTTAAAAGTGGTTGCCTCAACTTTGTTTTTGCACATAAACTCAAAACATCAAATCTTTGTAATTTGTATTTCAGTGGTTTAGGTTAGTAGTATTTAGTTGCTTTTGAGTGTTTTTAGCATATTATAGGTTACGTAATCGGTTTGGTGCTTATTTGGTACCATTGGCATTCAAGTGCTTATTTATAAGCACTTGTGGCTACCGATTGCCTAATCCCACACAACCCCCCTGTTTTATATTTTCCTAGATTATCCATATTTTAGACTTTTATTGAATTTTTGATTTCTCTAAGTTAGGTTTGGTATTTTTCTTGATTTAAATCAGTTTTTAAGCCTTTTTAATTAGCATTTAATACAATTAATTAAGAAAAGTTTCAAAAAAAATAATTTTTCATTTTTCCTAGGTTAAGATAAATATAAAAAGTCAAAAAATATTTTTCAGATTTTTCTTAGTTAAATTTGTATTTTTAAGCAATTTAAGTAGTTTTAAATAGTTTTTAATTCATAGAAAATAGAAAAATAATCAGAAAAATACAAAAATAGTTTTGAAAATTCTCTTTTGTTATTTTAGATTTTTCCAAGTCATAATTTCAATTTTCTAGCTTTATTTCATATTTTCTTGTATTTTAGGTTATTATTAAATAGTTAAAATTAGTTTTTAATTAATAATAATTAAATAAATAGTTTTAAAAATAATTTTCTCTTTCTATAAATTTTCTTTTATCATTAGGTTTGTAAAATGTCATTTCATATTTTGGATTTATATTGTTTAAGTTTCACGTTTTCTTTTATGCGTCGGCGTAGTTTTTAATTAGGTTTTATAAAAGAAAAATCAAAAACATCATTTTGCAAATAGTGATAGCGTTTATTTAATATTTTTATCTTTTTAATTTCCTTTAATTTGCATTTAAGCCCTTGTAGTTTATGTACTTTTCTTTGGTTATAATCTATCAAATCCTCTTTTCGTTCAAATCTCCGATCACTATTACGTTTGGTGATTCATTGCATAGCTTCATTTGGGACATAACGACCTGGGGAAACACTATACTCTCCCGATCTTCATTGCATTTGTGTCTAAGCTATTTTAAGTTTGTTACGGTCGGCCATTCACAAGTGGTCGCTTGAGTGAGAAAAACTGATCGCTCTAAGTACTGTGATGATCGTGAAGCCTTGGCACAACTCAAAGGAGCAACATGCTGATGTTACAAATTTGCAAGAAGAGATTCAGGATCTTGAAAGAAGAGCGTGTGGTTAAAGTAAAAGGAAACCGCAGTTAGTGATATCATCTCCATCCTCACCTCGAGCAATGGTGATTCAAAATATTTTCATACAGATTTGGGAAATTCTCCCAAACAAAGGGAGGAAACAGATGTCAAAACCAAGTGGGAGGAGAATTGATTTGAGATGAAGGTGTTACAAGTGCTAGTAATCGAGAAGTTTATACTCAAGAAGATCCTCAACAAAGAATCTAACAAGCAAATTACCTTTTCAATTTATGCAATCAAGTAAATCCTGCATATTTTACCACCGATACAATTTCCACCGCAAAGCCACAATAGTTCCCATCAGCCGACAAGATAATATCATCGCAAAGTGAAGAAATTGAAAAAGCAAAAGAAAGAGAAAGGTAAAGCTATTATGTAGAGCAAGGAGCAAACAAGAAGAAAGATTTCAAAGAAAGAACAAGCTCAGATTGCTCATGATGAAGAAGTTGCTAGAAAGATCAATGAAGATCAAATTGCTGATAAGAAAAGACTAGAGGAAATAGAGATTGCAAACTTCATGGAGGCTAAAAGGCTGGGCAGAATGGATACCACTGATCCAATGGATGTTAATCCAATTTCCAATCGTTCCACCTACAATATTCGTGAGAAAAGACCTGTGAGTTCAGCCTATGTACCTGGCCGTAAGAGGAGATTGAATTATTAATTACTAATGATCCAAAGGATCAAGAAGAAGGTAGATAGAATTGGTTCAAAGGGTCAAAAGAAACCAAGGCAACCAACCAAGGCACAAGTTATCTCATACATGAAGACTTATTGTTGCAATGTTGGTGGTCGGAAAAAGACATCAATTTAAAGGGATGGTTGATGATCAAGTTGAAGGTATCTACTAAAGAGTTCAAAGACAAGATAAATATTTTATTCCTATGAACACCTAAGAAGAAGAAAGAAGATATCCTCATCTCAAAAGAAAGGCCAAAGAAAGGAACCTCGCACACATAAGAAGATAAAGTTTGTCAAGAACAAGAAGTTCCAACCGGTGAAATTCACCCAAGAACAATTGATCGAAATGATATTAATAGAAGATCTAAGATTTTTTACCTGAACCAATGCAAAGTCGCACATCCTATCATTGATTGGGAAGTTTACGCTAGCAATTTTGCTCCAATATGGAAGATTACAAGGCTAGGTGGTGAAACTTCATCATTCATTTTGTTTGAAGAACTCATCAAAGCATGACAGACATGACTGATACTTTTGGAGATTGGTTCAAGAAAGGTTTGATGCTGAAAAATCTCAAAGATATGAAGGAAATGCAAGTTATGGGTTAATCTAAGAAGGCTCTATGAACCGATACTTATGATGATTTTCTGGAAATTTCATGTTCATGTCCCGTACTAAATGGTATTATTATGATTCATGTGAAGTTCATCATGTTTCACAAACAGATGGAGTGGATGCATTCATGTTTTTCTAAAAAGAATATCCACTGTGAAATGGAACTCTCACCGATGATGTGTATAATAATCAGAGTTCATGAAGATAATGAGAAGGTCAGAGCATTGTTACATAGGCTTCAAGATCAATGTTCAAGAGCTATTCATGAATTAAGGAGAAAGAGAAGTGTTTGATAGAATTCCCAAATCCCACAGTAAGATGCAGATTGAAGAAACTTGTTGATTTGCAGAGAAATCATAAGTTGATTATTGGGAATAAAGATAACAGTTACCACTGATACGCTTGTGGTTAACACTGCTAGTTACACTAGCGTGGAAACTCATACACTATCAAGCACAATATTACCACCGCTATTAGGATAATTGTTATGTTTCTGTGTATAGATAAGTATAGAAAAGATCTTGTGTATATTATATATTTTTAGGATTATACTTATCTTGTAAAGGACTCCTTGTGCTATAAAAGGAGATCCTAGGTCATTGTTTAGAGTACGTATTATTCATATAAGCTTCAAGGTGTAACCCTAGTGATAAGCAAGATCACTCGTAGTATTTCTTAATAATATTGGAGCTTTGTGTTATAACTGTTCACTTACATTACATCATACAATTTGTCTTCGAAGTATTACTAAGTATATTCCGCGTGCTTATTAATATAATTCAAAATATCACTAACACAAGGTGTGTGTTTAGATCCATCAGATTGGATCTTTCATTCTCAATATAAGATTTCACAAGTCCTCTTTCCTCAATGTGCTAAAATAATTTCTAATACTCGAAGCACATGTTGAGGGGGAGCATTTCTAAAATATCAAAAACAATTAAGGTACAAAATACTTTGATTTTATATCACAAGTACCTTGATTGATTTTCAAATAGTTTTTCAATTGGTTTCGGTGTTTAAGAACAATACCAAAAAAGACTGACCAATTTTTACTTTATGCATGGTGATATAAGGATGGTTAAGTTAGATATTCGTTCCTACCGATCCCGCCAGAGTCGAGGGATCTACCTAGGGACAATCCACTAGATAGTGTAGAGTCCTTAGGTATGATGAAAAAGGAGAAAAAGGAGAATATGGGAAGAGTGACGACCGGTACTAGTACTGGAACAAACCCAACAAGGTTCTAGTAATGAAGTCTCGGTAAGCACTGAAGGGGTTGAAGAATGAAAGAAATGAATGTAAAAAGGGTGAAAAGAAATAGCCCTCCAATAATTCAACCTTAGGCGTAAACCGGTTCATTACATATGCTACTAGTGGTTACTAAGGTAACGCCGGTATTGAAGACAAGATGTCATGGACCCAAAGGACGATCAGACCTAACTTCCCAAGCTACTCAAGTTCCTCTTAAAAGGACTTGTTTCATTCTCACGGGAACCTACATAATCTATCGAATTTCTCATAGAGATTGTTGATATTGAAGAAGGAGACCCTCTCCCTCCGCATAGAAACCAAATGTGCACTATTGAGTCTAGATCCATGAGATCATCAATAAATCTCAATAGGACACAATCAATGAAGACTCACTGTTTCACACAATGTGGAAAGTGAGAATATATCTTAAGATTCCTATGCATTATCCTTTGGTATTGTCGAATATCCGAAAGTGATGTGTTAACACATTCACAATGAAGATGGACAACCTTCTAGAGCCAACATCAAACAAGCTCTTGGTGGGTGGCATGTGAGATCTATCCAATAGATCAAACATGTGACAATTGGACAGTAACGATGGGGCGATTCATATTTTAAATCAATCCTGGTTCAGGAATGGATTGACGGATGCCTTTGAAAAACCGATCGTTGTGCTTATAAATTCTTTTCTGTAGCACAATCGACTGTGTATTAATGTTTCAAGATTAAAACGGTATTTATGATTGAAATTTGATTTCTATTATAAAACCTTCGTTGTATTGCAAACACTTTTTCTGATAAGCAATACACGATTGTTTTTCAAATCATTTTCCATCAATTAGTGAATCAATTACCGTCCACTCACTGAAGTTGTCTTTGAGACGTTCCGCTTGAGAGAACGCTAGAGCAAAATGCTAAACCCCGTCAAGGAGATTCTTCGGAATTCTACCGATGACAGTACCCTTGTACTTGATCAACGGGAACCGTGGGCCGTACCTCATTTCAACTTAAAAGTGATCAAAGACACACTTCCGCGTCTTGCTAATTGTCTACGAAACACCCGACGGTTGCAGCTGATCAGAATTGAGGCGTCAATCCATAGCCGCATGCTCACACATCACGTTCATATCAAAATAAATCATGATAATGTTAATATCTTCATCAAGTGAATTTGATATTTACACTCCATGCTTCTGCTACGCTGTTGTAAATGTCATGAACTAACAAAAGCTTCCGCAACTCTGATGAGAAGATATCATGATCCAGAATGTGAGCATGTCGGTCCAATAGTCACAACGTCACATGATGACAACACTACAAAGGATGAGTCAGAGATTTATGGTGGCTGATGATCTCAAAGCTGGCTCAAAACTCATCATCACGTGGATCATTTAAAGACCTCCACTTGAAAGAACAATGCATGTTGAAAATGAAGAATCAAAGACTACGTACTACAAAGCAAAGAAATTAATCAAGAATCCAAGAACACCAAAATGTAATATCTGTTTGTAATTGATGTAATTGAGGTGTCCTCCCTTAAAGGGAGATTGTTAGGATTTAGAAAATCCCATTATTAAAAGAGTCGGTCACCTTAAGTATATGTATTCATTAGAAAGCTCATAGTCGTAGTTATTTAGTGTTAGTAAGTAGTTTGCTAAGTAACACCGTTGAGGACGGACGGGTCTTTACCCACTTGTATGCCTGATCCACAGCCCGTAGGAGGCGTATCTTGTAAGAAACTATAAATACTCTCTAGCTCCCAAGGTAGACGGTTGGAGCTTCATAATATCATTTTCCTTTGTCTCACTAAGTTCCCAAAACTCTCCCACTTTCTCTCTCTAAAACTCAAACCATACGCCCCTTTTTATTAAGTTGTGATGTGTTTATGAAAACCAATATTTTACAAACTGTACACTATTGGATTTTATTAAAACTTTCTTTCTCTCTCTAAAATATTTTATTAATATTTTACCAATATTAAGGTAATGTAGCATGTAAATTAACTTAAAACGTTAAGCACGCACGTACACTATTGGATTGGACAATCCAATGATCTATTGAATAAGAATATTCAATGCTCTATTATTTTGGTCGCGAAGCAAAATGCTCATTTTACTAAGACTTGCCATCTCATCATTTTTAGGTTTCGGTTTGGAACCTCCGCTACATTGTGGTTGATCTGTTTGTGCTTGTTCATATCATCAAGGTGAGTTCATAGCTCGCTTTACTTTATTTTACAAACCCCGCGAGGGAGATACATGCTCTAAACTAGAACACAAGGTTTTTCATTAAATGTTCGCCTCTTGATTGATTATTGGTAACGCTTAAGTGTTTAGCCATAAGTCCTCGATCATGAACCATTAGTCACCGCAGTGAACGAGATATATCGTGAATATTACTATGGGGATTAACGATCTCGCTTCTGTTATAGAGAAATAACCGGGAGCACCATATTTGAATTTCTTTAGGTAATTGGCTATTACCTTTTGGGGCACACTTACGCATTAATGGTAATTCGGTGTATGCAGCTTTGAGTTTTGGTTTCATGAGCTTAGCTAATAATCGCGATTTTTCTTACAATATTTTTAGTTTAAATGATCATGCTCTATACTTGTGTTCAACTATTTTAAACCTATGGATTTCACTCAACATTTTGTTGACCTTTTTAAGCATGTTATCTCAGGTAATCGATGAAGATTATGACCAAGGCTCGGAATGGGGCATGGCAAGGCTTATCTGGTGGTGTAAAACAAAAAAGTTGTCATTTCTTTCAGATCATGATCTTTCTTTTGGGGGAAAACACTTGATCTATTTACAACGTTTTGTAACAACTACGAGTTTTCGAGATAACTATATTAATAAAACGTCTCTTTCGAGTCATTTTATATAATTATTGACTATGATATCCATTCAAGTAACACCTGAATTAGTCTTCCGCTGTCATTAAGATTTTCGGGGGTGTTACAGATTGGCATCAGAGCCAAGGTTATAGAGAACCAAAGAGTCTTTCAAATACATTTGGACTATAACCGCACTTTTAAAACAGATTCATTTTACACCACTGGTTACTCTTCCGCGGACCGCTTTATGCATTAGGATTGATGCATCACTAGATCATAAGTAATTGCATCATTTTAGTTAGGCAACGGAGATTTGCTTGGCAAATATGCGTAGCTAACTAAAATCTTGTTAATCATATTATTTGGCATTTTACTTACATTACTATTTTATGGGTTGTTACAAGCATGTGCCTCATCTCACCTAGTTGTTCCCGCCCTCGATAATCGAGATGGAAGACATTATGTCCCTCTACAATCGCCAATATGCCGCCACCATCCCAGTCTAGTCATACCACCATCGCTTCGACGAGACCCAACCTTGACTAAGGTGAAGTTGCCCGAACTCCTATCGTTCCAGCTATGATTGCTCGCCTCAAGAGTACAATGCTTTTGCTACTATGACCCTAGATCAGCACTATGAGTCGCAAAGAATGGCTACATGCTTCCATGTCGCGCTGGTGTTGAATCATTCAAGTCATCCGAGAGCACCGACTCTCTTTCCATCAAACTTCAGTATCATCCTCTCTACCGGACCACACGCCGCATGTAGGATCCGTGGTTCTTAAGCCTTATGAGCCTGATCCATTTGGAGTGCCTTATAGACTACATCCTAAGGGTACGACCTTCAAACACACCGCTAGGAAGCGTGTGTGATCCATCACTATGACTCATGTGATACCATCAGCTCAGTCACCACCTACTCAGTCATCACCAGCTATACCTTGTTGGAATCACTCCTAAACCTTATTCAAGTGTTAGTTACTCATATGTAATAGTTAGCTTATTATGGCCTTTATGATTGTTATTAGCCTTAAGCTTATGTAGAAGGCCCATGAGCTTAGGCCCAAGCCCATAGGTGAAAGGGAAGGAGTAGGAGTGTTGCCCTAGCTCCTTGCCTATAAATACCTAATGTAAACCTTCATTTGAAGGTTGGTTGTTCAAGCTTTTCATACACTCTACGCATAACCGGTCTTATATTATCGGGTGTGTGTTTGGTTCTTGTTCAATCATCTCTCTATGCTATATAAGCTTGTGTGGTAAACCTTGTGACCTAACAGTGGTATCAATCGCCAAATAGTTGGGTGAACAAGTTGGTTTTTGAAGGTTTTTCTGGTCTTACGCTGTAAAAGTGGGTGACACTTTGGTTCGTTTAAAAACGATTTTTTACACTTTGAATCCAAGATTCTTGTACTTTCAACGTTTTAAGGTGTTAAAATACTTGTTTTTGGCAAAAAGTTTCAAACTTTATTGCAAAGTTCATTGGCACTGTCAGGTTCGGGAATGATCACTTCGCAGCTATCATGGGCTACGGAGACTATGTCAATGGAACATCGAAATCGCCAGGTTTACTATGTGGAAGGCCTCGGTCATAATCTGCAGAGGTCAGTTTTGTGATGGAGATTTGGAGGTTGCTTTTCGGGAGAAAACTTGTTTCATTCGTGATCTACAAGGAAATGACCTTATGTCCGGATCGCGTAATTCTAGTCTCTACACTATCTCTATGAAAGACATGGTTGCTTCATCTCCCATCTGCTTACTTTCAAAGGCAACATCAACAAAATCATGGCTATGGCACCGCCGTCTCTCACATCTAAACTTTCAAACCATCACCAACCTTGCTCGACACAAACTAGTTGAAGGACTCCCACTATTTCGGTATTCTAAAGATCACCTTTTGCTCAGCCTTGTGAACAAGGCAAAAGCACTCGCGGCTCATTTTCCTTCAAAGGTGGAACACGCCCAAAGATGTGCTTCATCTTCTTCACATGGATTTGTGTGCCCGATGCGCGTGCGTAAAATGATCAATGGCAAACGCTACATCTTAGTAATTGTTGATGACTATTCACGCTGGTTTTGGGTCTACTTTCTTGCAAAGATCAAGCCCACACCGATCATCACCTTTCACGAAAATACAAGTTCAGCTACTAAACACCGTTAGACTAATCGAATCGATAGAGGCATCGAATTTGTTAATCAAACTCTTTCGTGAATTATATGAGAAAGTGGGAATCAAAGATCGCCCATCTATTGCACGCATACCGAACAAAACGGAGTTGTCGAAGACGAAACCTAACGCGTGGAAGCCGCAAGAACAATGTTAATCAATGCTAAACTTCCAGATACTTATGGGCGTAATCGATCCGCATACTATACTCAAACCGCTCTATGATCACAAAACGCCACAACAAAAACACCTTTCGAGCTTGTCCACAACAGAAAACCGAATCTCAAACACTTTCATGTATTTGGATCTCTTTGCTATCCTAATAATGATCGCGGATGACTTTGAAAGCTCAAAGCCAAAGTTGACATTGAGTCTTTATCTGATACTGTGATAATTCAAAAGGTTTCAACTGAATCGCCGTACAAAACAGGTGATGGAAACGATTCATGCTCATTTTGATGAACTTACGGACATGGCTTCTCGAGTATACCGCTTGGAACCCGGACACAACCGCTTAAACTTCCCCAAACCCCATCATCACCGAACAAAGCCCTCTACTACTCGTCAACAAATGGAAATGTTATTTGTTCACTGCTCAGCGACTATATTGATGAACGTGCGGCCTGTGTATCCATTGTTTCCGCCGGCCAACCCGATAATAATCTTATACCTTATACACTACAACAACCATCACATTAGCACCACCGTTGACTCCAACACAACAGTTGAACACCGCTAACAATGATGAATCGCTAATGATGTTCTTCAATGAAGTACCCCACCGCAGATTTTGATCCAAATGCGTTCTTTAACCCGCTTTGCTAATGAGATCAGCCGCACTGCATGTCGCATCTTCAACAAGCCATTTGAATCCTCAAAATCTGCACAATGTATACCAACATCAACCTCCACACATAGATGGACGAAAGACCATCCTCTGGAAAACATTATTGGCAACCCGACCAATCCGGGCCGTTATTTAGACAACGTCTTCACACACACGGTGAACATTGCATTTATGCACTCACCGTCCCGCCAATTCGAACCTAAATACATCAAAGACGCAATGACAAAAGACAACTGGATTGAATCCATGTAAGAAGAACTCAACCAATTCAAACGTCTTGAAGTATGGGAACTGGTTGAAAGACCAACAGAGTCTACGCCATTGGTCTCAAATGGATATGGAAAACAAATTGGATGTCAAGGAAATGTTATCTAAATAAGTCACGCCCGTGGCTAAGGGTTATCGCCGAAAGAGGTATTGACTTTGAAGAATCTTTTGCCCGTTGTTCGCTCTCAGGTCACTCGGATATTTTCAGCGTCATGCTCATATGAATATGACGGTCTAATTGACAACTTAAAGAAACGGTTTATGTCAACCAACCAGATGGATTCGATCTCCGAAGTTCAATCACGTCTACAAACTGAACAAAGCTCTGTATGGTCTCAAACAAGCTCCTCGGGCATGGATGCTTAGACTCCCGGAAAAGTACTTCAAGAGCTTTACAATTTCTTGGCGATAAACTGGTGTCATGGCAATCGAAGAAGCAGGATTGTACATCGCAGCTCCTCAACCGAAGCGTAATATGTAGCCATGTCGCGTGTTGTGCTCAAGTCATCCGGATGAGAACACAGCTCAAAGACTATGGTTACGCATTTGACGTAATCGATGTATCAGTGATAATCGGAGTGCCATTGCAATCTTGTGCAACTCGGGCCAAAGACTCGAAATCAAAGCACATCGATCTTCGATATCATTTCATCAAGGACCACGGGAATGTGGTACCGTTGAATTATATTTTGTGGTACTGAATACCATTGGCGATCTTCTCACCAAAGCCTTGCCTCCCGCTAGGTTTAATGAGTTGGTCCACCGGATTGGTATGAGGTGTTTGACTCAAGAGGAATTGGATGAACTCCTAAAAAGTCTTAAAAACCTGTCAAACACCAAAATCTCTTTTGTATATAATTTTTCTAAAACAAAATACAAAAATATAAAACCTGATAAAACAACAAAAATATTCTTCTATCTATTTTTCTTTTAACATTGTAAGTAATATTTTTCCACAACACTATAATCTTTCAAAATTCAAGATTTTTTCGATCTAGTGTTGAGGGGAGAAAATTTATACTTAACCGTTTCAAATCATCCGTGTACTTGCATGATATTATATCCCGTTGTTTCTTTATCAATGGTGGTAAATGTTTCGTTCATCCACACTGACTAAAAATTATAACCTTTCATCATTTATTAAATCGAGGGGAGTGTCATCAAAGTTTCTTTATTAAAATCTTTGTTTGGTAACCTAAATGGAAGTTAAATGGCTTTATATGAAAATGGAAAAGGTGGAGGGACCATAAATGTCAAAATGTTAAAGTTATTTTAATAAAAACACTCTTCACCTAACAATCTCTTCACATTTAATACTCCTATCCTAAATAATCCTACGTAACCAAATCGTTCAAGAAATCCGGTTGCTTTAGATCATCATCTTGTAAGTGTTTTCATGATCTTAACCATAATACAAGCTAGGTTTTGAATTTCAAGAAAATCCTACGGCTAAAACTTTTGTTACGCGTGATTATGTGTTCCCACGATAGCGTATGAACACACAATCATTGTGTGTATGTTTGTAGTTAAATGGATAGTGTCAAAACGTTCCTAATACATAAATGATAACATTTTAATCATCAAAACCCACCCGTAAACATGAATTGATGATTTTTGAAAACTAGGGTATATGAGTCGATTTGGGTGTTTACAAATGTGAAGGTTTTTGGTCAAAAGGATTGTTGTGTGATGGTCATATCATGTTGAATTAATGATTTTCAGGCCCTATAACTACCCAGAAACACTAATTTAATCATAATTAGGAATTAGGGTTTAATGTTCTTGAGTTTGGGTATTTTTGATTCACCACGATTTAGATGTTATAACTTGGTTTATAGACTCTCACAACATCTTAGAACTACCAGAAATTGTTTGGTGTAAATCCCATGGCTAGAAAGTTTATGCGTAATTCATAACCCTTAGGGTTTTGACCTACGCGCATGACTTTCTACGCATAAATGTTTAACAAGCTTTCATGCCATGATGTGTGTGTAATATGACTATAAATGTTAAGATTGATGATAATGATGGTTTTATCGTGCTTGTTACTCGTGAAATTCGAATCAAGGTCGATTGTTACTCTATCGCGATATGATCACCTTACGCCAGGCGCTATGCGAAGAGTAATCCCACGCGCAACTACTACGCATAAGGTTCTACAATGGGACTACGCCAGATCCTCGTAGGATATGCGTGAAAAAAGGATCTCTCACGCGAAGGTCTACTCTTTACGGTAAGCCCACGCCGTAAGGTATAAACACGCCGCAGTTTCCACGCATAAGGTCCCCTTTCCCTGGCGTAACATTTCACGCTGAAGTTAAGATCCTACGCGATAAGCTTTCTCACCAGCAGCATGTCATTAATGCTTACGCCGAACTTTGCCATATCTACGCTTAAGCCTTGATAGACCTTCATTATGAATTGTTACGTGTACAAACTTGTTAATAAACACTCATATCATCACTAATCCAATAATGTCACTAATAAACTTAATAGTTTGATATGTTGTGAACAATAAGTGATAACATAAACTTTAAAACTTAAAGTTAACTAACTCACGATACATTTCACGACATCATTGACTATTGAACAAACAAGTGACTTAGGACTGTAACAATCATTGACTGCATTCACAATAACTAGACAACAAGACCTTCTGTTGACTAACACTATGTCTTTCGATATGTTGGTTCTTTTGGCTAATGTTATTTCGATCACGACATGGTCGAACAAATGAATGTGGATGCATCGGTTCTTACAATTGGGTTTACATATCTTTCCGTGAGGGTTATCCGAGAAAGATTGGAAAGAACAACCTTAGGGTTGACTTTGACACCCTCACATGCTCAAAATATTCTTGTCTCATTGCAAAGGATATTCTCGTGAATCATCCCTACCGTGATAATGCTCTCACACTCGCCACGCCCTGAGGTCTACATTCAACAATTATGGATTCTATGCGTGAGGATCATCGGTCAAAGTGCAAGGAATGTGACACTTAATCACAAACAAGTCACTATCACTCCTCACGACTTACGGTCGTTTCTTCCATTCCCGACATCACTAACCGACTTCTTTGCTACCCCTAATGAGACATATCACTCAAATTTTGATAGATATTGGCGATGAAGCTTCGTGAATCATTACTAAGCACTCTCACGGAGTCAAGAATATTCCTCAACCATGGAGAACACTCTACATGATCATCACTAAATCGTTTCGGTCGCGATAAAGGCTATGAGCATCCCAAGCTCATAGAACTGCAAATTTTCTGGTCTTTGATCAACAAGAAGGACATTGGAAATCTAACCGATATGGGAGGACATGATGCTATTTCACAAGAAGCTTGGCTCCAAGATTCTATGTCGATACACCAAATCGGGTGATCCGTAGAGCTCTTGGACTTCATCCTGATATACCCATGAGGCTCAATGACCGTGATAATCATGACATATTGACCGAACCCATATTATCTCGTCAATCAAAGAATGCCAACAAAGAAACAGGTACGGTATTACTCATCACCTTCTAACAACCGAAATCAAAAGCTTTTGAAACATATAAAGCGTATCGTTAGCCGAAAAAGAAGGCAAAGTTGGCCATCTTGATGAAAAATCTTCCGCCGTACACCTACTCGGAGGACCGGCGAGGCAACGCCGAAGTGTACACAAGTACGATATTTATAGAAGCTACCCCAAAAGGAATCCTCCTCGTGAAAAGGACCTGCTCCCGTAG
>OU343225.1:148698647-148723408 GCA_910596185.1 Chrysanthemum makinoi
ATACCAGTCCCCCTTAGCTACGGGTATCTTCATGCACCAGTGATATTTCCTTTTAGATGGGGACAGAGGGCATAAATTAATGTCGTGGGACCATCCGTTAATTACATGTGTTCCTGATTCGTCCACTTCGAGAAATCTGTCTGCCCATGTATCCCAATTACGCCATAACTGTGATGTTTGGTTATGGCGTAACTCGCTTGAGTCATCATCAACAAAAATGACCTTACATTCCATTGTGGGTTTTGTTCCTTCCGGTTTAGTGTTATTCTTCCTTACCTTCTTTCTAAGCTTTTCCACCATGGTTTCAAGGTTTTTTAGGGTTGTGTCGTGATTGGAAAGACTTCATGGGTGTTTTCCGGAATTCTTTTAGCCATTCATCTTGTTCCTTTTGTCTTTGGGCTGAACTTTCTAGGAATTTGTTTATTGTCTCTTCAAGGTTGGGCTTTCTTTCTCCATAAGGCCCACGATTGTAGTTTCCAGCAGATCCTCCACAAAAACCATTAGTATTACGATTATCTCCGTAAAACGGTCGATTTTCTCCATAATTAGCTTCTTCGATTGTATTTTCATCGTTGTTGTGAGGATAATTCTTGGTGAGATGTCCTCCCCCACAGCTTTCACAACCCACTTGGATAGCATGAACGGTTTCTCTGATTTTTAGCATATCTCGACTTAGATTTTTAATTCTGCTAGCGATGGCTGCAATTCCGTCAAAACTTCCGCCTTGGTTTCTTTTGTTTCCTCCATCGTGCCGTTTTTAGGAGTGATCAACCATTTTTTGAATGGCTTCAATTGCTAAAGTAGGAGTCATGTTCGATATCGGTCCTTGATAGTCCAACATCTGTCTTGTAGTCACGTTGATTCCTTTGTAGAAGATGTTGACCTTTTGCTGGTTGTTCAGATCATGTGTAGGACATTTGTAAAGGAGATCGTTGTATCTATCTCAGGCTTGATACAACGTTTCATTGTCTTTTTGCTTGAAATTATGGATCTCCAAGAGCTGGTTAGAAATCTTTGACGGAGGGCAATACCTCTGGATGAAGAGCTTCTTTAGTAGAACCCAAGTATTAACTGCCCCGGCGGGCAATCTTTCGATCCATCCTCTGGCAGCCCCAGTAAGGGTCATGGGGAACACCGTTAGCATAACAGTGTCATGAGACACACCCGGAATGTTGAAAAGGCTTGCGATGTACAAGACATTATCAACGTGCTCATACGCATCTTCGTCCTTGTTTCCTGAAAAAGGGTTAGCACGAAGCTCCCTCATGAATTGGACTTTAATTTTGAAACGGACATCAGCTCCAATAACCAAGGCATGTGTCGGTCATAGGGTTAAGTTTTTGTAAAAGTGGTTATAGTCTAGGTTTGAAAAATACCTAGTTCTCTATAACCAAGGCTCTGATACCAATCTATAACACCCCCAAAATGGTTTGCAACGGAAGAAAAAGTTTTTTGGGATGCTACTCAGTTGGATCATAACACAAGTGAAAAATAATAGCTTTTTCGTAAAATATTTCATTTATTGTAGTAAAACAAAGTTTACAAGGTTGAATTGTTGCGGAAAAATGGCCCATTAATAAAATGTGGTCCTCATACGTAAATCAGAGTCATCTATGACCATGCCATGCCAATGCCCAAGCGCCTCTAGAGTTAGCTTTCGCCTTTTCATCCTGAAAATACATGCTAAAAAGTCAACACAATGGTTGAGTGAATTCATAGGTTTAGTAATAAAGTAGTTGATCACAAGATTTTCAAGTTTAAAAGAATCCATGGGCTACGTTGTTATACGCCCATAAAAGATAGTTGATATTATTGCACTAAGCTCATGACACCAAGACTCAACTGCATACACCTAATTACTGGTGTAAGTAAATAAATTGCCCCCAAGAGATAATTGCCAATTATCTAAGAGATTCAAATATGGTGCGCCCCGGTTATGTCCGATAACCGAGTCGGGGTCGTTAATTCCCATAGTACTATCCACAATATTTGCGCTCACTCGCAATTGACTAATGGTTCATGATGAGGGGGTCTTTTGGCAAACAACTTAGGCAGAGTCATAATATCAAGAGAACAGTAAACAGTTTTCAAGCAATTGTGATCATAAAAGCAGTAGTAGCATGTATTCTCCCCCAAGGAGTTTATAAAACAGTTAAAAGAGTAAAAGTGGGGCTATGAACTCACCTTAGTGATACGGTAGGAAATGCACAACAATAGCAAGTACAATATGACAACTACTTCAACACGAAACCTAGATGTAATATGGCAAGTCTTAAATAATATATTATGTTTACGACCGTAATTGGTTATGTTTGGAAATTGGTTTAGTTGTGAGACACTCGTGTCGTTATAACTTGTGTGGTAAAGTTCAAAAATAAATGTTTTTTTTAAATACTTTCCCATGTAGTTATGTTAAGTAGCTTATGTGGATGTTTCATAAGTTTAGTTGATTATCGATGTACATTAAATGTAGTTGTAAAGATTTTACTTAAGTGTTGGCTCTTGGAATAATGGAGGAATGATGTATACGAAACTTTCGTATAAGAGTTGACTCGAATATTGGCTCAAGTATGATTGAAGTGCGATTAAATACCAGTCGAATTGTATTTATTATATTCGTTTGGTTTCAAAGTTGTACAATGTATATACAATATATATTTATCGGAGTTGTGGGAACATAATATATTTGGAAAGTATAATATTTATAGTTTACGCGGATGTGGTCGTCAAATAGAAATATGTCCTAAACATGTTTATTTAACGAAAAGTGATAGAATAATTTATTATCTTACAAAAGTTTTTAGGATGAGAAGGGTTAAGTGTACGACCTGGAGGGATTAAAGTGGTAAAGATTTATATAAGTTTCAAACTTTATAAAGGTTTTAAGAAATGTGGCAAGCGGTTCAAAGTTGAAGGTTGAAATTGTAATGTGAATATAAGTTTACAAAACTTATAAGACTTCTTAAGAAAAGTGTTAAGTGTTCCCATTTAGGGTGTTAAAATCAGTAATTATATAAGTTCTTAACTCATAATAGTTTTTAGAAAAGTAGCAAGTGATTCACAGTTGAGGGACATGAATTGCCAATTAGTGAAACTTGGCCAAGAATAACAAAAATGGGCAAAAACATCCACTAGTCAGGCTCGAACACAGGATCCATCGCTCAGAAGCCAAACGACATAACCAACTGAGATAGGGGGTTTCTTGCTTCTCCTTTACAGTTTAAATGTATTTATCTAACATGTAGCTGTTTTATTTTGTAACACTTTACTCAGTAAGGTACATGTTTGAGAGTTTTTGCATGCTAACTTTTAAGTTGTACTTCTTCTTCTTCTCCAAAATAAAAACTAGGTTTCATTTAGACCAAATACATACTAAGTTAAGTTCGTCATGTTTTAAATCATGTTAGATGAGTTGATAAGTGAAGTAAGCAATGTTCCAAGAAGTGAGCCAACACTTAGTATTTACTTTTCTTTAGTTTTAAACACGTTCATAGTGAACGAAGATGTTTTACGTTCCATTTTAAAAAGAAAACCCGAGTGAGCACCAAACGCTCGTTTGCTTGTTTCTCGTTTAAACCTCCATGTTTTACGATCAAAAGCCACCACATAAACTACTAGGACATGTTAAGTTTGTTTATGTTCAACCTTTATACGTGACATGCATGAAGCAAAACAAGTTTTAGAAAGCTTATGAAAATGCGTACAACACGAGTGTTTTCAAAGAATGCCGAATGATGAACATGAGCTAAGCTAGTATTGAAATCGGTTTAGAAAGACTTACAACACCCAAAAGGTGGTGACGAAATACGAGGGTGGGTGAGGACAAAGAACAAGAACGTGACTAGCTTTTCAACAATCTTAAACCCGCCTAGTTTCTCATGTTTACAACCCGATTTCCTTCCCATGCAAATCGATACCCTTAGCTTCCAAGGCATCAATACCCAAAACCTTTCTTTCTTTCTTTATATGCCTCGACAGTGAGCATAGGGTGGGTGTTTGAGTGAGTTTTGCAAGTGTGAGAGCTTGTGAGTGATTTTTGAAAAAGAACGAGTGTGTGCGAGACCATTGTGGAGGAGCGGTTACTTAAAGGGGTAATGGTGGAAAGCTTTGAATTCACTTTCTTGGTCTTGAAATTGTGAAGAGCCTCTCCCTGTAACCGTGGTTTAAATAGAGGTAAAGGTGGAGGTCTTGTCCCATGCTTTCTTGGTCTTGGACGAGTAAGAGTCTTCTTTGGGTAATCTCACTAGAGTGTGCAGGACTTCACGTGGCTCTCATGGGCTTGTCTTCAACCGTGGCTCCTAAAGACAAAAAGATTGGGGACCTTTGCTCTTGTCGACTTGTTTTCCAAATTACAGGGGAGCATTTGTTTTGCTTGTCATCCTAAGGATGTCAGCCATTGTCATTCGAAAATGGTAATGAGACTTTTGGAGGTGGAGAGATGCGGTTGGAGCCTTGCCAAAAGAAGGAGATGAAGGAGAAAAGGGCACAGGTTTTTGAGGAGGGTGGGTAGGTATTCACATGGGTGTGTTTGTTATGGTCCTTGTGTCGAACAGTTAAAGGAAACAGAAGTGGGAGGATTTGACCAAAGACTCAAAAAGGGAAGCATATTGGTGTGCTTATTTTGGGTTAAGAACAAGTACATGAGACAAGTTATTTTATTTTTACAAAAAGTCATAGGAAAACATATGTGATGGTGGTGCATACTAGGGGCGGCAAGGTGGAGAAGTAAAAATGAAGAATTATTATTTTTAAGTGTATTGTGTGTATTTCGTGTCCCGTTGAGCTAGAGCGTAATCACGGTATCTTGGTTTGGTGTTTTTGAGCAAAACGTGAAAAATATGTTTCTGTTAGTTTTTATTTATTTATTTTTTTTTTTTTTTTAAACAATATTATTGACCCCGAAAAATATTAATTTGATTTAAACCATTACTAACGTAGTGTCGGTACGCGTACGAACCCGTTTATTGAGATAACCTCTTGTTGTCATGTTTTGATCGTTAGTAAATATCAGGAGATAATTAATTTGCATTATTCGTTTATCAACGTTACCCATGGTTGCACATTTCAAATAAAGAGTAAAAATTCAGGCGTGAAAATGCATAAAGTTGTTTAATTAGGTCAAGATAAATGATTACTTCATTCCTCACAGGTGAATAATGACTTGGGAATTTTACGGGTGGTTACAAGAAATGCTGGTTACGGCGTAACCCCAGGAAGGGGTTACACCGTATCTTCAATAAATCTTGGTTACATCGTAGTTGTAGCATGAGTTACGGCGTAATTATCAGCGGCGCGGAACCTCATTTGACATAATATGGTTACGTCGTAATCTTTGGGAGAGTTACGCCGTAATCTTCTGATAAGTTGGTTTTCTGAGCCACGCTTTAGTTACGACGTAATGTGAGAGAGGAGTTACGCCGTAACTTCTTCAAAATGAGTATACTATGATAAATCTTCAATAATATCTCCAATTCCGCGTCTCTTTAGCTCCAATGCTCGTAATTTCCCTGAAAGTGAAATATAATGGAAAACAAGCGTAAATCCATATAAATGATATAAATTACAAGTATTATCGCGGGAAATTGACACTAAATATTCAGGATAATTTGATGTTATCAGAAACATAAACATTTATTGGGTTTAACAAATGAAAGGAAAGGATCAACAGGTTTTTCTAGGGGTATCTTACTCTTAAAATGAGAGTAACAAAGGGTTTATACAGGTGGTTAACTAACTAGTGTAATTTGTTAATAAATAAACATATATAAATGACATGGGCCATTTGGATTTATCCTAATAATTTGCCTTGTACGTTGATTAAAGCCGATTACACTAAGTTTCCTTAATGCAATGCTCAATATGGTGGTTTCGAATAGATATGCCAAGCCAAGTTCTAAAGTTTGCATCAACCCACTGACACACTCATATTGGAAATAAGGGTATTGTGTGCGGGTTATGCTAATAATTTACAAAAAAATATATGAAAATTTTAAATTTTAGCATTTTTTAATCATTTTTCGTAAATATAGGACAAGTACATACTTGAACTGTACATTTCCCTTGTTATACAAATGAAAACTAAAATATAGAGAGGGTAGAATTAGAAACGGAAAACTCCCCTGATATTGCTCGATATAATCCTCCATGGTAAAAATGCGAGCAAGAAAAAATTTGTATCAAGCTTGATTGTAGGCCTAAATACCAGCATGGCTTTGCAACACATAGAGTGTCAGCAGTATATACACCATCACCTTTAGAAACTTCATTGTTCCTGTAATCAGATTAAAAATATTATAAAAACTACTTTCGTACTGTGAGTCGATTAGAAATAGAAATATGAAGGTCATTACCAGGTTTGTAGATCGACATGGTGTATTCATTAATTGGATACGCTGTATTGATCAAGCTGGGGTAAAAACTACTTTGGTGATATAATACAGACATTTGTTCATAATCCCTGAGATCTACGTTGTATTGAACTACTTGTATGGGAAATTTAATACGGGTCAGGGCTTGAATATGCCATATCCCAAAATAGGAATACGTCGTATCAAGGACCTACAGATAGTTTAAAAATGAAAAATATTAAAATGAAGAAATAAACAAAAGTATGAATTATGGGAGTGGAATACGCCTTATTCAGAAGTCGGATATGTCGTATCTACTCAACAGAATGAACAGTTTCAAAATAAAATAAAGGAAAAAAATTCCGGGTTGTCTCTCGGGAAGCACTTTTGGTTATTTCTGAGTCGTTAAGTTTTTTTTGGTTATTTCTGAGTCCTTAAGTTCGACTATCTTCCGCTTTGCATTGTTTCATGAAAGCTAGCATCTCCACGAGTCATCACATCGTTCAATTTCTCATTCCTTTTATATTCAGGCCCTAAGTTCAAGCATCCCTTTTCCTTTTGATACGGGTACATGATACCTCGTTCTTTGTCTTTCTCATTAATAATTAATATTAGTGGTGTCTTGTTACAAGTTACCTAAGAGAAATGTCATAACATGTATATCATGTTAGGCATAATATAAGTTGTGGAAAACTAGAAGGGGGGACTGAATAGTTTTAACAATTAAAACTTCGTTTTAAAATATTTAGATCGACTTATGTCAATCTATTTAGTTGTTTATGTTGGACGTTGATAGATAGATATATAAACGTGTAATGAAAGACAAAGAGTAAGAAGCACATAACCACGACACGAGTATTTATAGTGGTTCGGCTACAAGGACACCTTCCTTGCCCTACTCTACTCCCCGAGTCACCTACTCGAGAGTTCGTAAACACTACACGACACCAATCTCCTTATGGCAGAGAAGCCTTCACAACGTCGCCTACTCTTTTTCCGGTACTAGGCTAACCACCGGGTTCTTTCACTCCAAGGTGAACCACACCTAACACAACGTCGCCTACCCTTTATTAGGTACTAGGCTAAGCACCTAGTTCCATTATTATGGAGGAACTACTACCCATCACAACACAACACATAATCTCAAGGAGAGCCACTCCTTGTTACAACACCATCAAGGATATCACAATCCTTGGAAATAAACAAATACTTATATGTATAATGATGCACCTCATCGATTATACGACCTAGGCATTCTTCCCTAATGCCACTTGATTTGATTCTTAGGCATCCATCACTAATGCCTTTGACACAACGCTTGGCACCTTTCACTAATGCCTTCGTCTTGACACCTTTAGCATTCTTCACTAATGCTTTTGACATGAACGTTTAGCACCTTTCACTAATGCTTTTGTCTTGACTCTTTCAGCATCCTTCACTAATGCCTTCAAAACAACATCTACAGAGGAAGAAAGAACTATCAATAAGAGAACCTCAGTTGTCTTGATGATGACGAAGTATGGCAACTCATGGACTTGAGCTTGCTCGACTTCAAGAACTGGTGATCTCGCCTTTAGGAGGGACCTAGAGAATCACACAAAAATAAAATACAAACTACATAGAAAGATCCCTTAGGATCAGTGGTTAGAGAGGTACAACACTTGGAGAAAGTATGTGTGAAAGTGGTGAGCCAAAAGGAAGAAATGGCTCACTATTTATAGAGGAGAAAGTTCACTATTCCCCGGATCCCACGGATCCCTCCTACAAGGGATCCGGCTAGCGTAAAGCTAGGGATCCGTGGCACGCTCCTCTTTGCCCATGGGTATTTTTGGTTATGGGTCATGGGTCATGGGTTATGGGTTGATCCATGGGTTTCTTTCTAGATACAATGTATCTCTAGAATACAATGAACCTAGTTAAGTGGTTTGGACAAAACTATGGGTTATAGGTCAATACCATTTGTTAGTTTTTACCCCATTTAATATATACTTAGTTAAGTATATGTTAGCCCAATATGTAAACACTAGTTGTTGTACATATGTATCTCTAAATCATAAAATCACTTATACTTGTTTTAGTGTTTTATGTGTGTAACACCCCCAAATTTCTTTAGCGGAAGCATACGTGTTATGGGGAATGTTACTAAATCGGAGATCACAACACAAGTAATAAAGAACGGAATACATACTCCGTTTTAATTTCATAAAATAGTTTTAAAGCATTATCTTACAACATTGTTTAGATAAAATGGGCACATCCCATAAGATCAGTGGTCCCAATTTAAAAACATCAGGTTTGTGTAAAACACTTCTTTAGATACTACAACGACCATTTACCCGCCTCTTGCCTTGCATCCATGATCACAACTTAAGCACCTGAGAAAATATGCTAAAAAGGTCAGCTAAAAGCTGGTGAGTTCATAGGTTTAAATTTAAAACAGTAAGTTTGGACCAAAGCAATGTCATATAATCATTACAACGAATATAATGTTATATGGATGAATGTCTATTACGTTAGCTCTAAGTTCATGCAACCGATACTACGACAGTTCCTGTATGCTAACAGATATCATACAATATAGGGGCCCATAGCGAGTGTTTTGTCCCTCAACACTCGATTCCGACATGGTATATGTTTCGCCTTGGCCTAAGCAGGGCCAACCAAACGGAGGAGTCACCCTCAATAGATCTATTTATAACATTCGCGCTTCCCAATGGGGAATTGACGGTTCATGAAAAAGGGGCATTCTCTAGGGACACAAGGGCTTAGGCTAAACCACGTAATAGTAATCATGCAATAGTTTAGGTCCATAAAAATATTTTTGCATATTTTCTCACCCCAAAATGTATGAAACAGTTTATCAAGTAAAAGAGGGGCTATGAAACTCACCTTAGCAAATGTGCAATCCAAAAGTGGGATTTAGTGGATGTTGTGAAGCTGCACCGACACGCGACCTAGATAAGGAGGGCAATGTTTAGTTCATTTTTTTAAGTATCACTTACTTAAAGTAGTTCAATTGTTTTTATAGTTGTATTAAAACTAAACTTTAGTTTGTAAAAATGATTAAGTGTTTTTACTAGTAAGTATACAAAAGTATATATACTTTTCATGTTGGCATGACGCCGAGATTAAAATCCTAAATTTGGTTTGAAAATATTTACGTTATCCTTTTAGTAAGTATATAATGTATATATACTTATTTAAGTTGACACATGTTAGTAACGTCAAAAATCAATTATTGGTTGGTTTATTTTCTAATTGAATTTAGAAAATTAGTCATTGTAATTTGATGGCTTTCATATCTAATATTGGTAAAGTAATATAGTAGTTGTTATTTGTTTATCAAAACCTGTTCTTAGCATCTATAGTTTAAGACTAGTAGTCTTCTTGACAAAAATATGTCTACTTGAACATGTTGACGTTAAACTTTGTTACGAAAAATTATTAAGTACAATAGGTCTTTAACCACTTGTTTCTTGTATTAAAACTTTTACACTTGTTTATTTGTCGAAACATGCCTGTATATATCTAAGTAGAAGATGTTGAATACTCGGAAATGAGTTTGGTCTTATATTTGATTTTCCGTATTACGTTTCTAGTTTTACTTCTTGTTTCATCGACTTGTCATTGGAGCACACATGTAATACGAGTGGGCTGTGGCCCGACAGAAATGGTAAAATGTTGGGCTTAGGCCTGAAAAAAATGGTAAAATGTTGGGCTTAGGCCCGATCCAAAATATGAAAGTGTGGAAGACACATGGAGTGGGCTTTAGCCCAGGTGACTATTCGAGCAGAAAGGGGTACTCATATCAGGTTATTTCTTCATTTTCACAACTGATTTTCTTTTGACAAGTTGGGTGTAAACTCTCAACCAACATACCCCTCTCAAACTAGGCTCAAGGGGGACAAGATACACGATAACAAGATGTCCATAATACACTAGTGCTCTATGCCGATTGAAGAGATTAAACACCTTTTGTGGGTGTTTCCCGTGTTGTGACTTCGGGGTGACTTCCGGCTCTCCCTTGAGAGCTTTCGTGTTATAAGATTTTAACAACTCTTTGATCATCACTAAAGACTCAGTTTCAGTATCAAGAAGCTTTGTGAGAAGGTCCCTCCTTATTTGACTTGCGTCATTTGGGTACAACCTAACTCCGAAAGAGTGACTCGACATGATCTTGTCCTTGATGATGTTACTCAAATTTGGTTATTGTGGTGCCTTTTACAGGAGCTTTTGACTCGAGTCTAACTGAAACTTGTCTCACCTATTAATCATATGACTAAGGATAAATCAAGTGAACCACCTATCATTACTATCGAATTTCCTTTGATCTTACTGGCGGTATGAAGCCATTTGGCTGTGATGTCGCAATATTTGAACAAGTCCCTAGACTCGGATCTCTTGGCCACTCGACTGAGTAATCCAACCTACTCGACGCTCACTCGACTACTCTCATAGGCTTGGGTTATTACTAGTTGAACACCACTCTCCTTGGGTGAAGTTGATCTAACATATACACGAGTGAGTATACCCCGTTTGGGGTACTCCTTTTACTAAGAAACAAGGAAATTGACCATCACCCATGAGCACCCACGAACATCAACCTTACGAGTACCCTTTTGGGGAGTACTTTTCTAATAGCTTAACCGTTCACCCTTGTGAGACGGTTAGCATACTACCGAAATACACACGCGCTACTACTGGAAGATTACATTAATTGGCTCGCAATGCCTTTCATGGTAGAAGTGAATAAGTCACAATTTCTTTCACGTATTCATGACCAGACCAACCTGGATATAGTTCACAATCTCTTACGGTTGGCAGCCGTCGCGGCACGTACACCAGACATATATTTTTATGGGTTCGTCAACTTACTAAAGGCGAATTAACCAACACGAGTTCATAAGAAAACTCACATGCCCACTCTCGTGGCCCTGTGTTATCAGTAGATATCAAACACCATACGTGGGTGGTTTCTCCTAATGACCAAGACTTATTGTGGATACAAAGTTGACAATTCAAGCCTATGGGTTTCTTTTGACAAAATATAACATGACATAGATGTCGATTGGTGCAACCAAGATACCAAACGGTTCTCACGATTTAGTTATACATCAAGCTTACACACTAGGTTTGAATATGAACTAATATCAAAGACTCATAGGAACAAAGAGGAAAGTAAGAAAAATATAAATCAATGAACCTTATTAGTTGAAACTGTCGATTGAATTGAGAGAAGAACAAGAGCACCAATTACAAACTTCCGAACCCGAATCCAACAAGAGTCTCCTCACTAACCCCCTTACAATATTTTGTGATTTCTTTTGGTGGGTTTTGTGAGTCCTTGTGGATCCGGTGGTACATATAGATGGAAGGAGGATTTGGGGAAAGTTTACCCTTGTCTTTCCACCATTGATTTAAGAGGTGAACAAAACTAGCTCTTTTCTCCATCATCCCCAACAATCGTTGTTGGCTTGTGGTCTTGACTTGAAATTGAGCAGCGCTAAACATGGCAGAAAAAGGTTTAGGGAACAAAGACATTCATGAAATTGATTCGCCTAGTGAGGATGGTGAAGAAAGTAGGCTTTGTAGATACCATTTTCATCTTTCTCTGCTTCTTGGGACTTGACCTAGACGCATGGTTATAGCAGGAGGAAGGTAGGATAGGTTTGACCTTCCTCTTTTCTTTTTCTGCCTTTCTTTTTGGTTTTGATTGAAGGGTGAAGACACAAGAGGTGGATATGTGAATAAAGAGTTTATTTGATATAGTATTTGTGAAATTATTAAATGATAATTTATTTGTTAGGTATTTAATTGTATTGTATATTATTGGTATGGATAGGAGTGTAGAATAAATATTGTGAGTAGATTAAATTGTATCACGTATTCTGAGTCCCGCGGAATGTATGATGTGACTTAAATTTATGGTTCGATAAATTTTATCATTCAACGTTTTTTGAATGTGTTTCTGAAACATTATCATGTTGGTAATATTTTTCATTCCGGGGATTTATCTTTTGTTTTTATTTGCCCTTATCATAGTGTCGGATGCGGCTTGCTTAATGGGTCGGTCCTGGGGAAAACGAGATAACCTCTCGTCTTACAATTTAATCATAAGACAATAATGGAATATCCATAAAATAAAATGAATGCAAAAGTGATGCAATAGTCTACTGTATGCGAGTTATCTACTCAAATGATCAGGTAAAGCTTATGCATGCTTAATGACTAGGTTTAGTAATAATAAATTACCAATTATTAGTTAAATTTTTGTGAAAATTTACCGTGTGTCACATCCTCCCCGCCTTAGAAGGAAAACCGTCCTCGGTTTTTAGTTAGAATTACTTGCTGAAGTTGGGAAAGAGGTGGGTATTTACGCTGAATCGGTCTTCACGCACCCACGTGTATTAGGATCTCTGAGGATCCCAGCAGACTTTGACGATGGGGGTGCGGCTTTGCTTAAGCCGTTTGATTTCTTGATCCATAATCTCAATGGATTTCCTTGACGAATTTCAATCTTCCGTCAACTTGGATTTCTTCAAATGGGATGGCGAGAGTTTCGTTGGAAAGACAATTCTTCGAGTTGCATATGTACAACACGTTATGCCTGAGTTGAGTTTCGTGCTAATTCGAAGTCGGTAGACTACCGGCCCAATTCTGGTAGAATTTTGAAAGGTCCAATGTAACGAGGATTTAACTTTTTACGTCATCCAAAATGGATTACGCCTTTCCATGGCATTACAAATTCATAGTATGAAAGGGTGGTTCTCCGAGTTGTTCGTGAGGAGTAGTTGTGCATAGCATATAGTCCTGATGGTAATCCAAGTTGGTAAGCTACCAGCTCGATCTTGGAGAGGATTTGGTTAATCCTATGAAATAAGGTTGTGCCCTTGTGTTCTGTTGAAATGGGTTATGCTTTTCGGAGGCGAAGCCTCAACCTAACTTTCTCGTCGACTTGAACTTCAAGCGACATTTAGTCCTATATTTATTGACCTTGACGATCGAGTTGTTTGCATTCTCGCTCTGTGCGCACACTATTATCAATGGTTCTCGATACAGCTTGGAGCCATTGGGCTGGTTCCTTGCCGGTCTCGTTCGAAACAGGATTGACTTGCGCTTTGACCATACGTGCCTTATGAGGGTGGCTGTTGTTGCAAGGAATTCAGTTAAGGCAATTTGCACGCGCCATACACTTCTCAAACAAGTTACTCATGTTCGAAGTATAACTTCTATAGCTTGAATGGTCCTTCCATTTAGTCCATTAATCGGAAGACGATAGGTGGTACTCATTTCCCGATGGATTCTCAAGAATTTTGGAGTGGTCCTCAAAAGTTTGGTGTGAATGGTTATCGCTATTTGGAATGAGAAGAATTGAAAGGCTATGACTCGTAGCGCTTTGCTTCAAGCAAACCGTGTAAGCTTGTCCAGGTTGCCGTCCTCTTTGTTTGGTAGGGATAGGCGAATTTGGTGAGATGATCGATTATTACCTAAGTAGAGTTATAATCGATAGAGGTCTTTGGTGACTTGGTTTTAAAGTCCATTGTTATGCATTCCCATTTCTATCTGGAAAATTTGGTTTGTACAGGTAGGTCGATGATTTCGATTGTTTGAATTTCTCTTCGAACATGCTAAGTATTGTTTGACATAGGTCAAATACCGGCCTTCATGTTTGGTACTCGGAATAGCTTTACGGATCAAGCTGCATTTTCGCCACTAGATAAGTATTACTCCTGGCCTTGATGAGGTTCACACACGATAGGATTACAAATCCCTTCATGGTGTGGGTTTTAACATTGGTTCTTGGGGTTAAGATTCCCTTTGGTCCCTTACGGACTCCCTTTCACCTTTAGGTATGTTGTAAGAGTTTTATTTGGTCGGTTCTTCCTTTGAGTGCTACTACTTGAGCTTCAAGACTTTAAATGGGAGGGCGCTAAACTAGCTATTTTGTTTTTCCCAATGATTGGCTTTTTAAAGATTTAGTTTGCTAGATGTTGCTTATAGTATATGTGGCTATGACCGTTTTGCCCTTGGTGAGTACGGATGTCGTAATTGAATCTATGTTGCTACTCCGATTATTGGTGTCGTCATATGGTCAACTTCCTTTCTGATTCCGTACCTACCGTATGACCTCGTGGTCGGTGTACACTGTGCTCTCTTGATGTAGTAAGGATAGTATTTCTAGTTGTTCCTAGTGCAAGCCTATTAGGTTCTTACTCTAATCTGTGCACTGCGTAGTGCTCCTCATGGATATTTGGGTGTTGAGTATTCTTGTACCATTATTTTCCCTCCTTGGATCAGGATAGCTTCCAGCTCTGGTGTGAAACATCTCCCTTAAATGGTAGAGTCTCTGTCATACCCAGGTATGTCTAAAACAGGTGCACCACAGGATTTCCTTGCGTCATGTGTGGAGGTGCTTGTTGGGTTAACCTAGGGTGTATGATGACCTATTCCTTTCTTGGTTTAGTGTAGGTGGTAGGATACTAAGTATGAATCGGTATATCCGAGTCGTCAGTCTCTGCGTCTAGTGTTCTACAGGGAGTTAATTCATTGTCGAAGATTCAAACGTTTCACATTCGTTTCCTTAGTAGAAGAATTCTAGGTGGCACGGTTTATTCTATTCCCGTGAAATGTGAAAAGTATGGCATGTTAAGGTGGGGTGTTGACGTGAGATATAGACATGAATATCTCTATTTTATGATAGTGAGTTAAGCAATTCCTTTAACATGACTGGGTAAGAATTTCAAGAATTTAACCATGCCTGTGCACGTAACCCCTCCCGAATTATACATAGGTGATCAGGCTATGTATAATTGGGGACTGGTGACGTGTTTTTCGGTATAGTCTTCATCTTGGTGTATTTATTCCTTGGTCATCTGAAATGTCTCAAAAGTTCAGGTGCGAAGTTTTAGTGCGATGGTTTATAAGATTTGCTAGGCCGACCAATTGTGTAAACATGACTTATGGCTCATTTGACCAAGATGTGTGAAACAATGGTAACTTGGTTAGGGATGGAATGTTGAATTTGTGATTCGTGGCGAGGTAATAGTTTGAGTTGGTCTTATTGGTATTGATAATATTACCTTCGCAATCTTTGAAATGTGGATTTTTCTAAGTCATCTCGTTAGGTGATACCAACTTGTCGAGAGAGACTAGTCGATATCCAAGATGACTTTCTCTAATCTTCAGAGAAATATTTTCATTGTGATAAGATAGTTGAAATCCTTAATGATATGGTGAAAGTGGTCATGGATAAGACATATATTAAGATAGCACGATAAATGCGATATATTACAAGGAAAGGTTTAGTACATTAAGGTTACATAGGGGAGTAGTAGATTCCTAAGGCTCGAGTTGGAAGTTTAAACTAAGCTTTATTACAAGCAGCATCTCTAGCTAACTTAGTTTCTTCCTTGGTGTCCGTTGGAAGCCTGAATAATTCTTCACACTTTCTTGAGAAATTGTTTACGGATTTGTTGCCTTCATGCTGATCCTTCCTATCCGGGCACTTGTTTTTATTGTGACCTTTCATTCCACACCCATGGCATACCCTTTGCCTCCGATAGGGTTGCTTACAATCTCCCATCTTATGTCCAATTCCTTTACAAATTCCACAAGGTGTAGGGCACTTTCCGTAGTGGTAATATGGGCATATATTCCACTTGGGTTTTGTTCGGCATACATTACTCCCGTTTGGTTTGGTCCCAACCGATCCGTCCATTGGCTTGATTGATTGTTGCATTTGATCTTCCTCACCATCATATACCCAGTTTCTCTTGTTACCACAGTACTCCATTGCTTTGCTTTGGGGTGACTCTGTCCAATCCGGAGGTTCGCGCAGTAGCTTCTCTGAGTGGCAATAGGTGCGAATGCAACCCGTTCCCGAATTTGGTGAAAACCCACAAAAGTATGCTCAGGTTTCCTTTTCTCGGTACTATCATGTCGGGACATAGTTGGGCCAGTTCAGCGGTTGGTGTATCCTTTGAGGTCATTTCCCATCATGGTTAGTCCATAGAGTTCTTGTTCCATCATTCGCGCTTCATTCCTTGGCGGTATGCGCAATCATCATTTCTTGGGGTGTCCCAGAGAGTGAGTAGCGGCGTCTATTCCTACTAATTGAACATAGGTATTCCACCACGTGAGGGCTTGGTGCTGAAAGGTGCAAGTAGCATACTTGACTTTACAATTGCCTACTGACTGCTTTCCGGAAAATTGTCTCTAATCATTCTAGCCATTTTGCCAAACCTATGGCTCCTTGATTCCCTCAAATGTGGTGGTTTTACGTTCTGAATTCTTGGTAAGAGAAAATTTGTGTTGTAGGCGTCTTACCACAGCTTCTTCCTTATTCAGCTGGTGATGTTGTTGATGTTGTGATTGACTTGATAGTTAGCAATCCTTGCACCGATTTGTTGATATGATTTCTCGATGGTGGTTGCATCCATGTTCAACTTTATTGGAAACATTTTCCTTCAACCACAAGAAATGACAACAATGAGTTTTCTATGAGTAGGAGGACCATGGTGGAGATTCATAAGGTTACAACATGTACTACTTCTCCATCAAGTATTTCCTAGGTTGTATTATTTGGATGTCCGTAGACTTAATTTATTATGATGATGTTAAGAAAGCGGAGATTGGTTGGAGTGGGTTTAACATAAGGTTATAATTCACAAGGCGTTGTTTATATATGAGGTAAAGGCTCATCACCATAAGCTTGATTACATCTCAAGGAGATTCCTGGCTCATAAGGCCGATACATAACATGCGTTCATTGACTCGCTCTAGTTTGTTATACAACAAAGACTACTACTAAGCGTTTTTATTGAAACTACTCATTACAGCGTCTAATGCAATGTAAGTGAAATTTAGGCATTTCGATCTTTGCCGGGTTGACTTTGTTGAAGTTTCCTTCCATAGTCGTCTTTGAAATTCGGACACCCTCGGTACCTGTCTCGATTAATGCTATTGTAGTAACGGTCTCCAACGCGTTAGCCGACTCTCAATCTCGTGAGACGTTCCTGGTGTCTCCGGGTTTCAGAGCACACCTTTCAATGTGGTCTTCAAGGCGGGCAATTACTTCGTTCAACTTCTCACGAGTTCCTTCTATTACTGTTCCAACATCGTTGTAGCATTCCTAGAGTTTTTCGCCAAGCTTGCTAGCTCTTCCACCACTTCTTCAATCCCTTCAATCCTTTCTTACGGTAATATTCCCGTGGTCCGACATCTCTTCTATTTGTTCCTCATGACGTGTTATGCGTGCCATAAGTAATCGAGAGTTGGTGGTCTAGCAGTGGCTGCTTCCGAAGTTTCCCCAACTTCGAACACACTAGGAGGTGGTGTACCAGAAGACGATGGTGATGATGCAGAGAGACAGATTTTCTTGCTAGCAGGTATCTCCCAATTGAGGAGTGGATCTCTTTGATGCCTTGGTGAGAGTGTAGGAGTAGTGGAATTGGTAGGTATAGCATTGATAGTAGTGATGATTTGGAAGTGGCGGTGTGGGTAGTACCCTCCTGTGAACTTGATACACTACCCTACTGAGGGTTTCCGGTCAATGAGTGAGTTGAGAAGGGGCTGGGATGCGTTAGCGGTGACAAACCTTGTTGTGTCATCATCCGCTCGAGTGAGGGAAGGCATGGTCTGTGACAAGACGATGCATATGTGTAAGCATGTAGAAAAATACTCATGATGAATATGAAATAGTGCACAAGTAAATAGGAAATAAAACATGCAATCCTATTTAAATGCATTCTAAGTAAAATGGCAAGTAAGGCAAGCGGCAATTGACGGTCGTAGTATGATGTTTTTGTAAAAAGTAGTTATAGTTTAGGGTTTATATGTACCTAGTTATCTATAACCTAGGCTCGATGCCAATCGTAACACCCAAATTTCTTTAGCGGAAGCATACGTGTTATGGGGAATGTTACTAAATCGGAGATCACAACACAAGTAATAAAGAACGGAATACATACTCCGTTTTAATTTCATAAAATAGTTTTAAAGCATTATCTTACAACATTGTTTAGATAAAATGGGCACATCCCATAAGATCAGTGGTCCCAATTTAAAAACATCAGTTTGTGTAAAAACACTTCTTTAGATACTACAACGACCATTTACCCGCCTCTTGCCTTGCATCCATGATCACAACTTAAGCACCTGAGAAAATATGCTAAAAAGGTCAGCTAAAAGCTGGTGAGTTCATAGGTTTAAATTTAAAACAGTAAGTTTGGACCAAAGCAATGTCATATAATCATTACAACGAATATAATGTTATATGGATGAATGTCTATTACGTTAGCTCTAAGTTCATGAAACCGATACTACGACAGTTCCTGTATGCTAACAGATATCATACAATATAGGGGCCCATAGCGAGTGTTTTGTCCCTCAACACTCGATTCCGACATGGTATATGTTTCGCCTTGGCCTAAGCAGGGCCAACCAAACGGAGGAGTCACCCTCAATAGATCTATTTATAACATTCGCGCTTCCCAATGGGGAATTGACGGTTCATGAAAAAGGGGCATTCTCTAGGGACACAAGGGCTTAGGCTAAACCACGTAATAGTAATCATGCAATAGTTTAGGTCCATAAAAGGTTTTGCATATTTTCTCACCCCAAATGTATAAAACAATTTATCAAGTAAAAGAGGGGCTATGAGACTCACCTTAGCAAATGTGCAATCCAAAAGTGGGATTTAGTGGATGTTGTGAAGCTGCACCGACACGCGACCTAGATAAGGAGGGCAATGTTTAGTTCATTGTTTTAAGTATCACTTACTTAAAGTAGTTCAATTGTTTTTATAGTTGTATTAAAACTAAACTTTAGTTTGTAAAAATGATTAAGTGTTTTTACTAGTAAGTATACAAAAGTATATATACTTTTCATGTTGGCATATAGAGATTAAAATCAAAATTTGGTTTGAAAATATTTACGTTATCCTTTTAGTAAGTATATAATGTATATATACTTATTTAAGTTGACACATGTTAGTAACGTCAAAAATCAAATATTGGTTGGTTTATTTTCTAATCGAATTTAGAAAATTAGTCATTGTAATTTGATGGCTTTCATATCTAATATTGGTAAAGTAATATAGTAGTTGTTATTTGTTTATCAAAACCTGTTCTTAGCATCTATAGTTTAAGACTAGTAGTCTTCTTGACAAAAATATGTCTACTTGAATATGTTGACGTTAAACTTTGTTACGAAAAATTATTAAGTACAATAGGTCTTTCACCACTTGTTTCTTGTATTTAAAACTTTACACTTGTTTATTTGTCGAAACATGCCTGTATATATCTAAGTAGAAGATGTTGAATACTCGGAAATGAGTTTGGTCTTATACTTGATTTTCCGTATTACGTTTCTAGTTTTACTTCTTGTTTCATCGACTTGTCATTGGAGCACACATGTATTGAGTGAAACGTGGCCCGACGAAATGGTAAAATGTTGGGCTTAGGCCCGACAAAAATGGTAAAATGTTGGGCTTAGGCCCGATCCAAAATATGAAAGTGTGGAAGACACATGGAGTGGGCTTTAGCCCAGGTGACTATTCGAGCGAAGGGGTACTCATATCAGGTTATTTCTTCATTTTCATAACTGATTTTCTTTTGACAAGTTGGGTGTAAACTCTCAACCAACATACCCCTCTCAAACTAGGCTCAAGGGGGACAAGATACACGATAACAAGATGTCCATAATACACTAGTGCTCTATGCCGATTGAAGAGATTAAACACCCTTTATGGGTGTTTCCAGGTGTGTGACTCGAGGTGACTTAGGCTCTCCTTGAGAGCTTTCGTGTTATAAGATTTTAACAACTCTTTGATCATCACTAAAGACTCAGTTCAGTATCAAGCTTTGTGGCAGGTCCTCCTTATTTGACTTGCGTCATTTGGGTACAACCCAACTCCGAAAGAGTGACTCGACATGATCTTGTCCTTGATGATGTTACTCAAATTTGGTTATTGTGGTGCCTTTTACAGGAGCTTTTGACTCGAGTCTAACGAAACTTGTCTCACTATTAATCATATGACTAAGGATAAATCAAGTGAACCACCTATCATTACTATCGAATTTCCTTTGATCTTACTGCTGGTATGAAGCCATTTGGCGTGATGTGCAATATTTGAACAAGTCCCTAGACTCGGATCTCTTGGCCACTTTCGGTGAGTAATCCAACCTACTCGACGCTCACTCGACTACTCTCATAGGCTTGGGTTATTACTAGTTGAACACCACTCTCCTTGGGTGAAGTTGATCTAACATATACCGAGTGAGTATACCGTTTGGGGTACTCCTTTTACTAAGAAACAAGGAAATTGACCATCACCCATGAGCACCCACGAACATCAACCTTACGAGTACCCTTTTGGGGAGTACTTTTCTAATAGCTTAACCGTTCACCCTTGTGAGGCGGTTAGCATACCCGTATACCACGCGCTACTACCGGAAGATTACATTAATTGGCTTGCAATGCCTTTCATGGTAGAAGTGAATAAGTCACAATTTCTTTCACGTATTCATGACCGACCAACCGGATATAGTTCACAATCTCCTACAGTTGGCAGGCTCTTCGTGGACAGACCATTAACCGGACATATATATTTTATGGGTTCGTCAACTTACTAAAAGCGAATTAACCAACACAGTTCATAAGAAAACTCACATGCCCACTCTCGTGGCCTGTGTTATCATTAGATATCAAACACCATACGTGGGTGGTTTCTCCTAATGACCAAGACTTATTGTGGATACAAAGTTGACAATTCAAGCCTATGGGTTTCTTTTGGCAAAATATAACATGACATAGATGTCGATTGGTGCAACCAAGATACCAAACGGTTCTCACGATTTAGTTATACATCAAGCTTACACACTAGGTTTGAATATGAACTAATATCAAAGACTCATAGGAACAAAGAGGAAAGTAAGAAAAATATAAATCAATGAACCTTATTAGTTGAAACTGTCGATTGAATTGAGAGAAGAACAAGAGCACCAATTACAAACTTCCGAACCCGAATCCAACAAGAGTCTCCTCACTAACCCCCTTACAATATTTTGTGATTTCTTTTGGTGGGTTTTGTGAGTCCTTGTGGATCCGTTAATTTTACATATAGATGGAAGGAGGATTTGGGGAAAGTTTACCCTTGTCTTTCCACCATTGATTTAAGAGGTGAACAAAACTAGCTCTTTTCTCCATCATCCCCAACAATCGTTGTTGGCTTGTGGTCTTGACTTGAAATTGCGTGCGCTAAACATGGAGAAAAAGGTTTAGGGAACAAAGACATTCATGAAATTGATTCGCCTAGTGAGGATGGTGAAGAAAGTAGGCTTTGTAGATACCATTTTCATCTTTCTCTGCTTCTTGGGACTTGACCTAGATGCATGGTTATAGCAGGAGGAAGGTAGGATAGGTTTGACCTTCCTCTTTTCTTTTTCTGCCTTTCTTTTTGGTTTTTGTCGTGAAGGGTGAAGACACAAGAGGTGGATATGTGAATAAAGAGTTTATTTGATATAGTATTTGTGAAATTATTAAGTGATAATTTATTTGTTAGGTATTTAATTGTATTGTATATTATTGGTATGGATAGGAGTGTAGAATAAATATTGTGAGTAGATTAAATTGTATCATGTATTCTGAGTCCCGCGGAATGTATGATGTGACTTAAATTTATGGTTCGATAAATTTTATCATTCAACGTTTGAATGTGTTTCGAAACATTATCATGTTGGTAATATTTTCATTCAGGGGATTTATCTTTTGTTTTATTTGCCCTTATCATAGTGTCGATTGCGCTTGCGATTAATGGGTCAGGGGAAAACGAGATAACCTCTCGTCTTACAATTTAATCATAAGACAATAATGGAATATCCATAAAATAAAATGAATGCAAAAGTGATGCAATAGTCTACTGTATGCGAGTTATCTACTCAAATGATCAGGTAAAGCTTATGCATGCTTAATGACTAGGTTTAGTAATAATAAATTACTAATTATTAGTTAAATTTTTGTGAAAATTTACCGTGTGTCACAATGTGAAAACGTAAGTGTGTTAGAAAACTATTGGCTCAAACAGTTTATGTATTTTATTTGTTTCGTTAAAATGATTTTATGTTTGTTATCGACAAAACATTAGAAGATCGTAAAATATAAATAAACATTTTTACGGCTTATTTGTATTAACAATCTCCCCTTTTGTTGATGACAAAACATAAAATTATTTCAAGGAAAAACTAAAATTAAGTAAAAGTTTGAATAGGAGTTTTTACTCTCTTCTCACCCTTTTTGTCGAAACAAAAAGAGCGTCGAAAAGAAACTAACACAAAGTTTTAAGAAAAACATGTAAAAAGAAAAAATGTAAAGTGAGTATGTGACGGGAATGGTTCTCGTCTTAACTCCCCCTTGACGAGTCCATCCCTTTGTGAGGGCGTCAAGCACATAAGAATAAGTGAGCTAATGTATTGCAATTATGTTTGCAATTGATTCGTCCTTGTGACGAAAAATGCTCCCCCTTGAAGATTTCAACTTTGCAATGGGGTGTCATGAAGAGTAATCCAAATAAGGATCAAGTTGCAAATGGATTTGCAATGTATGGTTTGACACAAAGCTCCCCCTAACTTTATGGTGTCAAAATCTTCATGTGTATTTTGAAAATCTACAAAATAAAGGTTAGAAAACAAGAGTATAGTGCATAATTTCCTGCAAGTAAGACTCAAGTTAGTAGTAATATGTGCTTCTGAACCACGGATCCCACGGTTCCCTTTGTGGAGGGATCCGTCTCTAGGCCATTCTAGGATGGTATGCGGTGGCGGTTTCTTCGGCAATGAAGATATGCCAAACAATGCTAATAATGAGGTGAGATATGTATATAATTAGCAAGCATAAACACAAAGTAACATGGCATATAATTAATCATTCAATAAAACCAAGAAATAATCAAACAAATCTCTAAAACTAAGAGAATGATCTAGCCAAACATTTTCTACTAATAAGTTTCTAAGGCCTAGAATGCAACAAAGTGCTCGAGTCTAAGGATGAGTAGACTTGTTGATTTGATCCAATCTTTCAATAAGATGATTAAACATGAAATGTAACTCATTTCGTACTTCTTGAACAAGTCCTTGAGTGATTAGACAATTTGGGCAACTATTGCCTTGATTGGGAACCGGAGGAAAATGGATGTTTTGAGGAGGCTCTACGAAATAATAAGGGGTTTCATCTTGAGGTGTGGGATGAGGTTCTACTAAAGGTGAGGGTGGTGGTAGTGGAAATTCCTCCATATGATCATGTCCATGTCCATGATTGTTCCTTGTTTCCCATGATGGACTATTCGGTGTTGTGGGTGGTTCCCTATTTAATGAAAAAGTTGGTGAGTGGGAGGTTCTTGGTGGCGAGTGCTCTAATGCATAGAGATTTGGGTGAGGAAGAGGCTCGTCAAATCTATGCTCAAGAAATGAGGACTTAGACGGCTTTGTTAATACAAATAAGCCGTAAAAACGTTTATTTATATTTTACGATCTTCTAATGTTTTGTCGATAACAAACGTAAAATCATTTTAACGAAACAAATAAAATATGTAAATGGTTTGAACTAATAGTTTCTAACATATTCACATTTTCACATAAAATACTCAAACAAGTATAAGTGATTTTATGATTTAATATTACATATGTACAACAACTAGTGTTTACATATTTGGGTAAAATATACACATAACTAGTATGTAGTATATTGGGTAATATAAATGGGTAGAAACTTAAGTATCATAACCCATTGGGAAAATACATTGAATGTAGTTGGGTATAACCCAAAGCCCATGACCCATGGAGCTTGACCCATAACCCATTGCATGACATCATGCTTATATCATACACAGATAATATCCATAACCCATGGATCAACCCATACCCAAGTGACCAAGTGCATTGCACTCGAAGATACATTGTATCTAGCTAAAGATCCATGGTTCAACCCATGACCCATGACCCATAACCAAAATACCCATGGGTAAAAGGGAGCATCCCACGGATCCCTAGCTTAACGCTAGACGGATCCCATGTGGAAGGGATCCGTGGGATCCGGGGAACAATAGAGTTTTTCTTCTATAAATAATGAGCCATTTCTTCATTATTTCTCACCTATTTCTAACACACTTTGTCCCTGAGTGTAAAACTCACTAACCTCAGATCCAAGAGATCTATGTTTGTAGTTTTGTTTTTGTATGATCTTCTAGGTTCCTCTTAAAGGCAAGATTGCCACCTTTGAAGTTGAGCAAGCTCAAGTCCATGAGTTGTCATGCTTCCTCATCATCAAGGCTACTGAAGTCCTCTTGTTGATGATTCTTTTCTTTCTTCGAAGAAGTGTAGTGTCGAAGACATTAGTGAAAGATGTCTCAAGTGTCAAGAC
>OU343225.1:148723508-148802297 GCA_910596185.1 Chrysanthemum makinoi
TGATTAGATTCTTAGGATAGGTTTAGAACATTTTTAATTACACTATATTAGCCTTGAATCCAACCCAGAAACATCAAAAGTGGTTAATTTATATTTTAGGGTTTATAGGACGAAGAACACAAATCTTTTGATTCGTTGGGTATTTTTTGTTAAAACTTGTTGCAATCTGATCCTTTGTCATCTAGGATAGTGCAAAAACAAAGTAAGATGATTTTCTAGGGCTAGATTTATTACGCGTAGAAATAGGGTTTAGGGTTTTAGCAATCTTACGCATAAGCTGTTCGTTGCATGTCTAGTTCAATCTTAGACCTGTTTTGTGATTCTGGAAGTATATGGATTGTATGGTAATCATGTTGTTATGTTTAAATTATTTCAGGTTGACTACGCGTAAAGAATCAGAATAAGGTGTTCTTGCTGAATTACGCATATGGAATACCTTATGCGTAAAGGTTACTGATGCAGGTTTTACTGACCAGGTCTTAATATTTATAGTGTCTCGCTATACCTATGGTCTACCCTAATGCACTAACGGGCTGTACCCGGTCGTGTGTAGTGTAGTAAATGGTAAAGCCGAGGTCGTCCCAAGAGCTACGCTATGTGTGTCGATAATTACTAAGTTAATTGTCACGAATATAAATGGTTTGATAGGGTTTTAATTAATTAAACTACTAATGCAGAATATAAAAGTAATTAAATGGTAGAAAGGAAATCAATAGAGGAATAGTGGTGCTAACCTAGTTAATCCTCCTAACTAGTTATGTCTACGTCTACTTACTTCCAATTACTTCAGGTGGGGTCAAATTGGAGAGGACAGCATTTGGTCAATTCGCCCTAACCTATCAGCAAAGATGCCACACAGGAGAAATCAGGCACACCGTCATAAGTCCAGTTGTTCCTGGTCCCCTAAGCCGAGTCATTAAGTACCGCTACATGCTAGATCTAAATAGTGAGTGCCCTGGGCCATTAGGAACTTAGACACTCACCCCCTAATTCTAAGTTCATCCAAACGATAGGTGATCAGTTGGTCAAATCGCACAAGTAGAAAGGGTCGTAAGTTGGTCATATCTTACCCTTCCCGTCTCAGTCGATCATCTAGGGTCAGTTGGTATATCTCCAGGCAATTGGCCTCTACCGCCATTCAAAACTACAGAACCAGGGGGGATACAAAGAAACTATGCACTGTATGTACAAGCATACACTTAGAAATAATTGTACGGAAGTAAAGGTAAATGAAAACAAAACAATTAAGGAATTATAACTAGGCTAGCACCAAAGGGTGCTTAGCCGCTTATATTAATCATGCACATCAATTCAATATTCAAAGGTACGAAATAAATGAATTGAAAGTAAAAGAAATAATAAACGCTAAAGCTTATCGTAATGGTGTGACTTCTCCCTGGAAACAGCCTTCAGATGCTTCCCTAGACCTTCCTTGAGTATTTTCCCACGTTCTCAGAGTGTGTGTGTGGAATGGATGATGATTAGAAATGTTGGAATTCATGGGGTATTTATAGGGCAGTGCAGGTTATGGCGTAACCAAAGATTATTCGCCGTAACCTTCTATTCGTCGTAAAATCATCAGATCTACTAGTTATGGCGTAACCTTATAAGTGGTTATGCGTAGTCTTCAATAAACCCAGTTCGTCATAAGTGATGGTAGTTACGGGCGTAAGTATCAGCAGCGTGGTACCTCTTTTGACCTAATGGAGTTACGTCGTAATCTTTGGAAGGATACGTAACCTCTTGATGAGTTGGACTTAGTCACGGAATATTCGGCGTAATGTGAGATACGAGTTACGCCGTAACCTCTTCAAAATAAGCATACTGTGATAAATCCTTAGTAACGTTTCAATTTCCGCGTCTCTTTAGCTCCAATGCTCGCAATTTACCCGAAGTGTAAACAATGGAAAACAAGCGTAAATCCATATAAATGATATAAATAACTAGCATTAATCTGGGAAATTGACACTTATTCAGACTATTTGATGTTATAAAATATCCCCCACTTGAACTCTACTTGCCCTCAAGTAGACCTTATTAGATAGATTCCTAAAAGATATCTCCTAAAACCTGGAAAATATGAGTTTACAAATCCCTTATGCTAGAATAAAACAAAGTCGAACACCTCACGAAAGGGGAACAAACACTCAAATCTCTCAACTATTCTAAGTGTCAATTTCGGGTGATCACTCAATCGCACTACTATACCATGTATTCTATCATAAGCTTGGCGGTTACACAAATCTCTACCACTGAGTTAGGGCTAAACAATTCTCGAAGGCAATATGGGTAGACACGACAAAGGTTAAGGGTGACTCGTCATTACTAACATGTCACGCTGGTGGACAAAATCAATGATACACCAAATCCATGGCCAAGACACCAAAGATTGCTCACGATCACCTAGACATGCTTAATGACTAAAGGGTAGGATAAGACATGGGATGTATAATTGGTGTAAAATGAAAAACAAGTGTAGTCTATACCTATAACTAAGTCATCACCACTTACCGTCCGCCCAAAGTTCAAGTTTAGAAGTTTAGAGACCGGATCATGAAATGCAAGGTAGATGTGTCATTAGAGGACGTCGTGATGGGCACACTACCTTTCTTCTTCAGTTGGTATTACTCCAACTCCAATCTTCAAATGTGACCGGTGGCCTCGATACTAAACAATAAATCTCATACTATAGTGCTTATAACATCAAGACTTTACAAAATTATAACTCAATCAACTATTTTTATTTTTTCATTTTTTTGAACATAACATAATAACATAACATCCCCCCACTTGAGATGAACAATGGGAATTTGGGGGTCTTCAATGATCTTCATAATTGTTTTCGATGAAAGCGTGATTTCCAAACCTTTCCACTCGAACCTTGAACTTAGGCAAATGATGACTTCCCAATTACAAATAAAGACTGTAGGCTAAGGTGTAAGGGTGTAACGACACAATATATTGGGGTGAAAAAATGAAAGGAATGGCTCGTAAGGGTGTATCTAGGGGGTATCTTGCACTAAAGGGGAGTGCAACAAAAGGGTTTCACATGGGGTCGAAAAGTCGAGGGTAACTAATCGATAGACTAACAATGGTATTTGTTTGGGTGATAATCCTATAATAGCTTTCTAAAACCGAAAAGTCCAAATACATCGAGCACCAACATACCTCGCCTATGGTCTCTAAATGATGCAAAGGCCAAGTTCTAAAGTTTACAAGCTACCGGCACACTCATAATTTGGTGGATTTGGGTAAAATATAGGAAATGGATAAGGCTAATCTCACCATGTAATATCAAGGGTTGTATGTGCTCGGCTAATCTAGTTAGGTTCAGAAAAACATGTCAAAATATAAAAATGGCATAATTTTTCAAAATAAACTAGAAAAATGAGGGAGAAATAAAGTTCAAGAGATAATTCTACTCCCGTCCACCCACTTGAATTGTACAAAGTCCCTTTTGTACTAGGCATTAAAATAAAGGTGAAGAGAAAGGTAGAATGTTAGGAATTATATTTTAGTTGATTATGACAAAATATGAAAGATGAAGGACTTATGAAGACAATTGATGAAGAAAGAAAGACAAGGGACTTACTTGTTAAAAAAGACTTTATTATTTAGTCCCTAGTAGTCAATTGTAACCCTAGACTCTCTAGTATATAAAGAGAGGCAGGGAATTAGATTTAGTGGGTGTCAAGATGTGAACACCAAAGGTGTGTGTGTGTACATGCGTTTAGGGGACGCCTAGGGTATTAGTTAGTCGATTAGTAGTTTAGAGATGATGACGAAGAACTTTGTTAATAATAACAAACGATGTTTTTTTATTCCGCTGTGCATTATAATCATTGTTATTGTTATCCCCTAGAGCTCATAAACGATCTTCACAAGTGGTATCAGAGCTTGTGTGGAAACTCTGACTAGGAAGAATCCCTACTACAACAAAACCTAAAGATGTCGACTTGCTGCTCCACCACCATCAATCACCTCACCAATTCCAATCATCAAGAAGGGAGAATATGATCTATGGTGCATGAAGATGAGGCAAGACATTGCCATTACGCACCATGCACTATGGAATGTAATTATCAATGGTAATGAAGTAGTTCCGTAAACTATTGATGTTCCTAGATAACCCAAAGCACCTAAACCGCCTTTACCAAAGAGCTACCATAAGGAATCAAAGAAGGCTCTTAACATACTCTTATCCGCTATACCGATGGACATCTACTAAAGTTTCATGATGGTAAGATGCTACAAAATTGGCTGCTCTCAAGACCAGATTTGAGGGAATGAAGCTTCTAAGAAGATGCACACGTAAATCAAGCAACTTGAAACTTTCACCGCTGGTGAAAGAGAGAGTCTTGATGTCGCATATTATAGATTTCAAAATCTCCTCAACATGTTGGAGTTATACAGGCGTAAGTATCTGCTGAAGATGCTAACTGAAGTTTCTAGGAGTTTGCCATCCACATGGCATGGATTGCTACTATGATCGAGGACAACCGTGCTTGGATGTCATGGACTTTGATGATCTCTACAATCATCCTAAGGTGTATGATCATGAGATGAATGGCCAAATCATTTCCAAATCACACACAGATTTGCCTCATTATCCAAAGAAGGGCAAGACGCACAAAAGTATCTGCTTCTCCTCAAAGTATCGTTATCAGTATGCTATTTATACACCTCTCAACAAGTCCCATAGACTACTACTATGCACTCGATGAAGTTGTATGCTCTTTCTTGCCACATCAAGCTTCTTTACATGTCACTTATGAAGAAGATCTCTCAGATCAAGAGGATGCTTTAGAAGAAATTGATATCAGTGGCAAGTTGCAATGATCAATCGCAAGGATCAAGAAGTATATGAAGAAAACAGAAAAGCATTGACTTCAAACCAAAATGTGGTATCACTTTTGACAAATCCAAGATTGAATGCTTTAATTGTCAAAAGACTGACACTTTGTTAGGAGTGCAGTTTGCTAAGTATCAAGCAAAACAGTTGACTGAAAACCAAAGCGGAGCTCAAAGAAATGCCACTACTGAAACAAAGGCTTTGGTAGCTCAAGAGAAGTTATCAGAAGTTGACTGGAGTGAAGATTTTGATGATGAACCAACTGACTTATCAGTATGGTAGCAGGAAGAAGAAGAACAAGATTCAGTGAAAGAATTGGACTGGAGCACTATTTTTTATGAGGAACCTAAACATGCTGCTTTGGAATCTGGAGATGGTTTTGGAGGCTTTGATTGGAGCATGGAGAATGAAGATGATCCTGTTCTACTTGCTATGGTGGCTACTTCACTAAGTTCACCTCCTATCTCTGAGGTATGCTCAAATTGTCATGATTTTTATCAAAAATTACTTGGCAGTTATGTGATTGAAAGAGATAATTGTGTTAGGGCTAGGTCTGAGGTAGCTGGTTCTCAAATAACCTTAGAATCTATGGAAGCCAAAATCTTAACACATGAAAATAATGAAGTAGTTTGGCTGAAAAGTATGCTCAACAGATTATCAGTTAAAACTAAGTGAATGGAAACTAAATCAGAAAATTTCAAATAGAGAAACCGACTAAGGAAATAGATGATTTGTTGGCTAAGTTTGTCTTGGTGAAGTCCGGTTCTGCCACATGTTACTTATGTTCAAAACGAGAAGAGCTTACATTAAAACCGCTTAGGTTTTGGAATGAACTTTGATAACATAGAAGAGAATCAAACTGATGATGACCTAGAGGATATAACCACTAGTGATGATGAACTCATTAATTATGTAGACACATCTAGTAATGAGGATTCAATTAGTGAACCACCTCCTAAGTATAAGAAAGACAATGGTTATCATGCGCCCCATCCCACGGAAGTCATCAACCCCCTAGACCCGATGTTTCTCGTTTTGGAGTAGACAGTCTAGAATTTAGAAAAAAGCTAGTTGGTCATCTAGGTCCAAAACACCCAAAGAAACTGTTGAAAACATTGTTCAAAGTCAGCAGTATCTTCAACTCAAAGTATCTCACGCAGCATCTTCAGGAAAAACTTTTCAAAACAGATCGCTAAACCTTTTGGGATAACTTTGGTCACAACAAGTTTAATCATTCACCTAGAAGGAATAATAACTTTGGTCATAGACATAGAAGAAATCACTTTGGGAGTATGGGTCAAAACTGTGTTTGTGTGTTTTAGTCCAGCTCATTTAATCAAGGATTGTGAACATCACCGTAATACCTTAGAAAATTTCCAAAGAATAGGTCCAAACCAAAACCTAGAGAGACCAAACCAGCCTGGAATAATTCAAAAAGGGTCAATCACAACAATTCTCACCGATCATAGGTACCCACACTAGAGAAGACCTTTTTCTAGATCACAAGTACTCTTCACGACCAGACATTTCTCAAAGTAATGCTCCCTCAAAACAAGGTACTGCTTACACTTCTTGGAATAGGTATCCTAGGAGATCTCATTACTATCAACCTAGAAGGTATTAGAATTCACATGTGGGATCTTGATCACAGGAACCAAGTGTTAAAACAGAATGGGTTAAGAGAGAAAGTACTGCCAGGGACAAACAGATCTTCAACAAAAGTGAATCGATGTTTTGTGATACAAGAAAGAGAGAATGAACTTGTAAAAGAGAATTGTGTTGAAAATCCAGAAAGTTTTGAAAATCCACATTCTAAAAATCAAAAGATAACTGATCATGTTTGAAAAACAGTGGAAATTACATACTGAATTTGAGTTTGTAATCCACAAGGGGAACACAAGTCAAGAATGGCTGGTTCCCTAAAAGTCACTAACTCTTTTATCTTTATGGGGCAACCCAGGAGCTTAAAGATCATTTGATTGTAGATAGTGGTTGCTCTGGAAGTATGACAGGAGACAAAGAGATCCTGTCTGATTTTAGATGTATTAGTGGAAGAAGAGTTTCATTTGGGAATGATCCTAATGGAGTAAGGATTACTGGCAAAGGAACTATCAAAGCAGGGGGTATAGATTTTGAGAATGTTAGATATGTAAAGGAGAGGAAGTTTATGTCAAGCAACCTCCTAGTTTTGAAGATCCTAAACATCCTAACAAAGTCTACAAAGTTGTCAAAGCTCTTTATGGCTTACATCAAGAACCAAGAGCCTGGTATGAAAGGCTCTCTACATTTTTATTGCAACATGGTTATAGGAGAGGAGCTATAGATAAGACTTTGTTTATCAAGAGAGATAAGAAAGATATCATGTTAGTTCAAATATATGTTGATGATATCATCTTTGGAGCTACTAAACAGTCCATGGTCAAGGAGTTTGAGAAGTTGATGCAGAATGAATTTCAAATGAGTTCCATGGGTGAGTTAATATTCTTTTTGGGACTTCAAGTTAAGCAGTCAAAGGAAGGAATTTTCATAAGTCAAGACAAGTATGTTACTGACATACTTAAGAAGTTCAATTTTGATGACATGAAGCTCTACTACACACCTATTAAATCAATCAATTCGCTGCAAGGATGAAGATGGACACCCAGTTGAAGTCAAGTTATACAGATCAATGATTGGCTATCTTATGTATCTTACTGCATCAAGGCCCGATATCATTTTGCTCATGTTTATGTGCAAGATATCAAGTCTCACCAAAGATTTCTCACATGAATGCAAGGAAAAGAATTTTCATATTTGAAACAACAACCTAAGTGGGTTGTGGTATCCAAGGGATTCACCTTTCACTTGGAAGCTTTTTCGATAGTGATTATGCAGATAACTATGACAAGATCAACACAGGTGGATGCCAATATCTTGGAAGAAGACTAGTCTCCGGCAATGTAAGGAAAAACAATTGTAGCAACATCCTCTATGAAGGAATATGTAGCTGCTTCAAGTCGTTGGGACAAGTTTTGTGGATGCAGAATCAACTCTTGGACTATGGTTTCAATTTCAAGAATACTCCTATCAATATTGATAATGAGAGTACCATTTGTATTGTAAAGAATCATGTTTATCATTCCAAGACCAAGCATACAGAATAGGGCATCACTTTATCGAGATTGCTATGACACAGCTCATTAATGTGGTTAAGGTTCACACGGATGATAATGTAGCGATTTACTTACCAAAGGCTTTATTTGATGTTTCAAGATTCAAACACATGGTGGTGAGCATTGGCATGATTAACTACTGAGCTACATTTAAGGGGAGGACTATTTAGTGTTAGTATAGTCCTATGCATTGCTTGAGGGGAGGATATTTATATACAGAGGAATTTAGAAAAGTACTTTTTTATGAAAGTACTGCTTGGAAAGTACCGCAAAGGAAAGTACGCATACGTGGAAGTATTGTTTTTCTTAAAGTAATCGTTCCAATGGTAATATGAGGGGTAATTATATCTAACGGTAACTTTGGTATTTATGGTCTTGATTTTTAAATCTCACCTATAAATAACTACTCCCCGATTTTCCCTCTCATATTGATACTTTAGAATCTCTTCCATATTTCTCTCACTTTCACCTATATTATTTGTCATATCTCTTGCTGTGATAACATAATCATCAATGGCGAATCAGTCCCTACGCAAAGCACAATATGGTGGCTAATTTAGACAAGACTGAAGCTAATGTGGTTTTCCATGATATAATCGATTATCTTATTGGATCACCACCGCTATGCTCTTTAGTGGAGCGGATATAATTGAACCCTAGATTCAAGAATTTTGGGCTACTACTAGGGATAATATGGAGAATGATGAATTTTATATTAGAGCTACAGTTCGGAAGAACTGAAGAAGATTGTGAAGCCTCTATTCAAGAAGAATTATTGTTTAATGATGAAGACGGGGCTATTCGTTTTGATAAGCAGTTGATTTGGGATACTTTTTGACACATTGGTTATGAAGGGTCTTTAATGTAACAAACATTCAGAAAACAACTATTTTGTCCTCAATGGAAGTTTTTAGTGCATGTGTTGCTTCATTGTATTAGTGCTAAAAGTACTTCATGGAGCAATTTGGATCTAACATAGCACTGCTATTGTGGCTTGGCTACAAGATCGTGTTTTAATTTTTCAAGGCTCATTCTTGATGGTTTGCTTTCCCACATCACTCATGGTTCAAAATGGCTAATGTATCCAAGGTTTGTCAAGTATTCCTCAATAAACAACTTTCAGATGTTTCTAAGCCAACCAATCTTTACCTGCTGTGGTTCAACAAGCCAAAATTTTTACCTTTATGGCTAGGAAGAGTGATCTATTCACTGGAAGGGATACTCCTTTAACTACTTCTATGATGGAAGTTGTTCGCCGCTATTTGAGTTGAAGCTGAAAAGTTGCAAGTGCATCCGACTGGGCACGCTCAAAGTGCTGATCTTCCATCTGCATCATGATCTCAAGGTACCGCTCCCAAAGTATGAAGTTCAAGAAGATGTTGCAGCCACCTTCTCCATCTCCACAGAGATCTATTCCTCGATTCTCAACCGTGAGGAACATTCAACTGTTCAAGGAGATGATTCACATACTATATCCCTCAAGATTTAACATTGATAATTATGTTTTGACAAGGAGTTGGTTGTTTGAAAAGACTACTGAGGCTCAAGCTAAGCAGATAAAGAAATTAAAGCTCAAGTTTAGAAGGCTCAAGAATTTTGTTTGGCCATTGGTTCAACATCATCGTATATGGGTCAAATCTAAAAAGAAGGAGCAAAGACAGTCTAAGAAAACCAAACGCCAACAGGTTCACAAACAATCTTCTGTCCAATTGGGGAGGAATTTAGAAGAAAGGAATTTGAAAGAAGATGTTGTTAAGGAAAATGAACCTGAAGGTACTAAAGAACATGAAAAGATCAAGAACAAGTTATTCAAGAAACTGAGGAACAAGTTATTAATGTTCAAGTTCAAAGTATTGATGATCAAGGTATGAAGATCAAAGTACCGCTCAACAACAAGGATCTTGCACAAGAATTGATTACTCCAAGGTTGTTAGACTTTTAGAAGAAGTCGGTCCTTCAACAACTGTACATGAAGAAGCTGTTGTCCTTCTATCGTTATACAAGAGAAGAAGCTACACCCAAACCTATTCATACTGCAAGTGATGATGAAACCATTGCTGTAATTTTGCAAGGTTTATCACAACCAAGGGGTGGTGTTAATATTCTAGGAGTGCAAGAAGAGGAACAACAAAGAACTTCTCAACCTACAATAGATCCAAAGGATAAAGGTAAGGGTAAATTGGTAGAAGTAAAGAAGAAGAAACTTACTTTAGCACATATAAGAGCTGCCCAAGAAGCTTTGAATGAACAAGCAGCTAGAAAGATTCAAGAGGAATTAAATGCTAAAGATAGAGAAGGAATAAGAAGCTCGTGAGAGAGAAGCAGAATGAAGAAGGTGGAACTGAATGAATGGAGTCACCTACTGTAGATTTCAAAATACAAATAAGGACAAATGCAATGATGGCTTATCTTAAAATGGAAGGAAGGATTATTTTGGAACGACGAATGATGTCTAGAGAAGAAAGTGTTGAAGAGATGAAGGAAGAAGAAACAGAAAGAAAAAAAAAAAAGAAAAGAAAAACTGAAGTTAAAGATGTTCATTTCTCAAAGAAAGAAAAAGTTGAGCTAAGATCTGAGACTAGGGATGAACTAAGAAATTATCTAAGGATAGTAGATTTTGAGTATTCTAAGGAAGATGCTGATATGAAGATGAACAAATCTCAAATTATTGCTTTTGAAGTTGTGGAATCCAAAGATGGATGTTATCTGATGTTTCATAGAGAAGATGAAAGCTTCAGAGTGTTCAACAGGCTATGGGATTTATTGCACATTATAGATAGAGTAGATTTATTCAATTTATATCATGTGGTTAGTTACTTTGAACAAAATCCATTAGAAGGAATTGGTTTAGTTCTATTTGGAGATCTCACAACTGTATGGGAAACCGAAGAGCAAAGCACTGATGACATTTGGAAGAATCAAGAGAATTGGGAAATTGTTTGCTGAGATTTTTGAAGAACTGGATTTCATGTTCTAGAGTTGGAAAATGGTACAATGATTCACATGTTTGCAAATAGAAGATATCCCTTACAGAGATCTTATGAGGAGGATGCTAGAGCATGGAATGGAAGTTGAAGAAGACAATGAAATTATTTTATGGTCATCAATTTGTTTATCAACCGGACTACTATTGCTCATGATGATGAATAACTGTATGAATTTTAATTGAATAAATTTTTTGAAATATCAGATTTTATTCAAAGTATCACGATCAAAAACAGTATTTTCATCAAAGTACGCTGCTTTTAACCGAAAGTGATTTTGAAAGAAAGCTTTTGTTAAGTAACAAATATTTTGAAACAAAGGTTGAATAAAATAAATGGTTTTGAGATGGTAACATCAATAGGTTATCAATCCACCATGATTACAAAAGGATTGGCTAATCCATGAGCAAACGGCTCAGGTAAAGATATGACAAACTGTTTTCGTTAACAACTTGCTAATAAGTTGTATGGTAATCAACTCACCATATCAGTTAATGTGAAGAGTTGGCTAGCCCACAAGAAAATGGCTTGTGGTAAAGGTGGGAAAAACCATTATATGGTAATTAGTTCACCATGATGAAAGAACTAACTAGTCCGTATGGTACAACTTTTGGTAAAGACAACTCAAATCGTTGATAAATGATGATTTGCTAAAAACCATATGGTTATCAATGTACCATGGTCTTATACACCAAAACATTCGGCTACTCCAGAGTTAATGGGTTTGGTAAAGAGAACTTAAATCCATTAAATTTTCAATGATTCACCTCTCACAGGAGTTAACATACCTGGAAGTGATAAGAATAGATTGCAACTTAAACTGAATTAATGTACAAATTGTCATATGTTGTCGTGGTTGTAAAAAGATGGAGCTTGCCGGATAATACTGTAAAGAATAATTTTAAGATACTTTGACAAGTACGTAAACCAGAGATACAATCCAAAGTCTTAAACATAATCTTTCCTTAAAGATGGAGCTGTTAAAGATAAATTCACAAAGGAACTTGAAGTCAAGCTAGTAGAATTCAAGTTAGGGGAGGATTGGTATCAAAGGTGTCGAAGTCGGCTGCAGAAACTAAAAAAGTTTCGTAAGGTTACTACAACACTGTTTTGAAACGATCATAACTTTTTCGTTAACCGTTGGATCGTGACGAAATTTTGGGTAGACGTTCTCTATATAGTCATCTAACTTTCCACCGAAGGGATCTTCGATCTGAACTTCCAGTAAAAAGATATAAGGCGCCGAAGTTGGCTGCTGAAGAAGGTTTAAAATTTCGAATTTTTGGGATTAATTGCATGCAAAATCGTTTTCTATTTTGAGAAGTATGATGGGATGAAGATGCAATAAGTCAACTTCGTACTAAACTGCAACATCACATGGTCTGGTATCAATAAATATTTATGAACGATGGAATCAGGCAAGCAGTTGCATACCACAAGAATAACAGAAAAAGAGAGGTAGAAAAACTTAGAGAAAAGATGACGAGACGAAAGTACTACTTGACAAAAGTTAATTAGTGTTGCTGCTTTGAGATAGTTTAGCAGCAGTTTAGTCACAGAAAAAGCGTCACTAACAGATTTAGGAGGAAGGAGAATGCAACATAGTGACAGATTAACAACAGAAAAAGTGTTGCTAATAGGATTGTTTTGGAATTGAGGGGAAGTCATACATGGATTTGATTCTCAGGTTGGTATGGAGTTTATTTTGATTACACACACACGAGATTGATTTAGTTTTCGGATTTGGTTGATTTCAAGGTTCAAGATATCAGATATTGTTATGCTTATTTGGACTTTGACGATGATTGAAAAAATTGGTAAACCTTTGAACTATTCTTCATATTACTACTACTTGGTTTCAAATGCGATTATAGTCATCTTTATTAGTATTTTGAGACGTACTATGTTCTTCATGGCTGGAACTACAACGTATTTGTGATCATGGTGCAAGCTTTTTGGTGATCTTCATGGCGGGTATCTTGAGGCATTAGAAGAATGGATTAGTCGTATGATATTGGTTTGTCTTGGTTGGAATCAAAGTTGCTTCTACTTAGCGTCTCCTAGTGGATTATGACAAAAAGGGGAAGAAGGCATTACATAGAAGATTTGCAACTTGAAGATCCTTGGTGATATTGCATGTTTAAGGGGAAGTTCGTGCTTATTTGGTTTTGTCATTATCAACTAGGCGAAGATTGTTAAGAATTATATTTGAGTTGATTATGACAAAATATGAAAGATGAAGGACTTATGAAGACAATTGATGAAGAAAGAAAGACAAGGGACTTACTTGTTAAAGAAGACTTTATTATTTAGTCCCTAGTAGTCAATTGTAACCCTAGACTCTCTAGTATATAAAGAGAGGCAGGGAATTAGATTTAGTGGGTGTCAATATGTGAACACCAAAGGTGTGTGTGTGTGTACATGCGTTTAGGGGACGCCTAGGGTATTAGTTAGTCGATTAGTAGTTTAGAGATGATGACGAAGAACTTTGTTAATAATAACAAACGATGTTTTCTTATTCCGCTGTGCATTATAATCATTGTTATTGTTATCCCCTAGAGCTCATAAACGATCTTCACACCTGGTAGATGGCATGTAAGATCTATCCAATAGATCAACCATGTGACAACTGGACAGAAACAATGGAGAGATTCAATCTTTTGAATCAATCTTGGTTCAGGTTATGGATTGACGGATACCTTTGAAAAACCGGTCGTTGCGCTTAAAAAACTCTTTTCTTAGGCACATCGACTGTGTACTTATTTCTCAAAATAAAAGGTGTTTATGATTGATAATTGATTTTTATTAAAACCTTTGTTGTATTGCAAAAAAAAATTTCTATTGAGCAATACACGCATTGTTTTCAAATCTCTTTTCATTAATCGAATCTCATTTCAGTTCACTCACCCGTGTTGTCTTCTTTGAGACGCTCCGGTTTGAGAACAGCTAGAACAAATGAAACCCTGTCAAGGAGATTCTTTGGAATCCTACTGATCACAGTGCGACTTGTACTGATCAACTGGGAACCGTGGCCGTGTACCTCAATTCAATGAAGGTGATCAAAGACACTTTCGATGTTGTATTGCTAACTCCTTATGCGAGTGCACGCCGACGCTTGGTACCGATCGAATGGAGCGGTCAATCTATAGCCGCATGCTCACACAACACATTTATATCTAAAGAAATCATGATTAGTGCATCAATGACTCGATATTATCACCATGCTTCACGCATGCCAATATCATGAATAGAAAGCTTCTGCTACTCTGATTAGAAGAAATCATGGATCAGAATGTGAGCATGTCGATCCAAAAGTCACACCATACCAGCACCACAAAGGATGAGTCAGAGATTTAATGTTGCTGATGATCTCAAAGCTGGCTCAAACTCAGTATCATGTGGATCAGTTAAAGACCTCCACTCAGATTATCCAAAACATGCAAAGATGAAGAATCAAAGACTACGTGCTACAGAGCAAAGAACATGAACAAGAATTCAGGAACAATATCAATGTAATATCTGTTTGTTTTCTATGTAATTTAATGTGTGTTTGAGGTGACCTCCCTTAGGGAGAGATTGTTAGGATTTGGAAAATCCAGTAGTTAAAGTGTCGGTCACCTCAAGTATATGTAATCTTTAGAAAGCTCGTAGTCATAGTTATTTAATGTTAAGTAGTATTTAGTTTAGTAAACACCGGGAGGACGGACGGTCTTTACCCACTGATGCCGATCCACGCCCGTGGGTGGCTTTTATGTAAGTATTATAAATACTCTACTCCCAAGGTAGAGAGTTGGAGCTCATAATAAGATTTTTCTTTCTCTCACTAAAGTTCCCTAACCTCTAACTTTCTCTCTCTAAAACTCATATTTTTGTACGCCTACTTGGTTATGGTTTGATGTGTATGTGAAATCCAATATGTTACAATGGGTCAAATACTTAAACTTCTACCCATTGTATTACCCATTATGATACATAAGTTTTGTATATATTTGCCCAATATGTAAACACTATTTGTTGTACATATGTATTACTAAATCATAAAACCACTTTTACTTGTTTAGTGTTTTATGTGAAAACGTAGGTGTGTTAGTAAACTATTGGCTCAAACCATTTACGTACTTTATTTGTTTCGTTAAAATGATTTTACGTTTGTTATCGACAAGACAATTAGAAGATCGTAAAATATAAATAAAGTTTTTACGGCTTATTTGTATTAACAATCTCCCCCTTTTTGTTGATGAAAAAACATAAAATTATTTAAGGAAAAAACTAAAATTCGTAAACATTTGAATTGGAGTTTTTGCTCTCTTCTCCCCTTTTTTGTCGAAACAAAAAGAGCGTCGAAAAGAAACTAACACGTTGTTTTAAGAAAACGCGGTAATAAGAAAGGAAAATATAGAGAAAGTGACGGGAAGTGTTCTCGCTCTTTAACTCCCCTTGACGAGTCCATCCCTTTGTGAGAGGCCAAGTAAAAACTACTAAGCTAATACATTGCAACTATGTTTGCAAATGGTTTCGCTTTGGACGATAGTGCTTCCTTGATGATTGCATCTTTGCAAAGGACGCCATGAAATATAATCCAAATGAGGATTATATTGCAAATGGTTTTGCAATGTATTGTTTGATCCCTAGCTTAGGGTGTCAAAGTCTTCATGTGTATATTGAAAATCTACAAAACAAAGGTTAGAAAACAAGTACATGATGCATATTTTCTGCAAATAAGACTCAAGTTAGTAGAAAAGAGCCTTCACATTACGGATCTCACTTCCCTCCTGTGAGGGATCCTTCTAGATAATGGAGGGATCCACACGAAAACAGAATCCAGCAATTGGTGATGTAACAAATGATGTTAACATCAAAGTGAGATATGTATTCAATCAACAAACATATACTCAAAGCAATATGGCATATAAAACTTCATTCAATAAAACATGAGAGATGATCTACAAATCTCTAAAACTAGGAGAATGATTTAGCCATGTACTACATTTTATACTAATTCTAATAAGTGACAAAAGGCTTAAAAAGCATCAATGTGCTTGAGTCTAAGGATGGGTAGACTTGTTGATTTGGTCCAATTGTTCAAGAAGATGATTAAATATGAAATGCAACTCATTTCGTACTTCTTGAACAAGTCCTTGGGTGATTAGACAATTAGAGAAATTATTGTCTTGTTTAGGAACCGGAGAAGATTGGATGTTTTGAGTAGGCTCTACAAATGATGGTGGAGGTACATTGAGCAATGTAGGATGAGGTTCCACTAAGAATGGAGGTGGTGGTAATGGAAAGTCCTCTATATGATCAAGTCCTTGGTGGTTCATTGTCTCTAATGGTGGACAATTTGGTGATGTGGAAGGTTCCCTATTTAACGAGAAGGTTGGTGAGTGGTTAGTTCTCGGTGGTGAGTGCTCTAATGAATAGAGATTTGGATGAGAAAGGGGTTCGGTGAAGGAATGTATTCTATGTTCTAGGAATGAAGGCTTAGGCGTTTTACTAGAACTAGGTGTGTTTGTTTTAGATTTTGATGAACCCTTTTCTAACCCAAGAGGTCTAATACTAATTCTTGCAGTTCTCTTAGCAATTGTTGATTAGGATTGTTGAGGTGGGATTCTAACATTATGACCTCTTACGGGTGATGATTCGGTGGATGATATCTCATGGATCATATGACCATTCCTTTTGGATGAACCTTTGGTTGAAGAGTTGTTTCTAGATGCTTTAGTCATTGTGATGGTGAGGATGCAATAGAAGTCTCTAACTACTGATTTTTAGGAATGTGGTAAGAGTGATGACTTAACCTCTGAAGAGTGTTTGGTTTATAAAGGGTGAATTTGAATCAAGGAATTAAATTCATGACCACTAAGAGAATTAGGCATGCACCAAGGTCAACTATGATGTTGTTCAGCTTCTAGGAATCATTAAATGGTAACTAAAAGTGTTTAGTTTACCAAAAATGGTTTAAATTTGAAAGAAAAGCTGATTAGAAGCTTTCTGTAGACACGGATCCCTCACACTAGGGATCCGTCTGTCAGACAGAAATATGGTGAACTGATTATGCTCTTGTAGGGTCTAAAGCCTATAAATCTTGAGGTTTTGACTTTCCTTAGATGTTTTAAGTGATAGGTGACTTAAATGTCTAATCACAAGGAATGAGGATACTTAATGATGGTATTGGGTAGGAAAGTGGACTTTTTGATAGTGTAATTATATGTTTAAGAATGATACTCATTGATTTGAGTATGAAAAATGGTGGCAATTGATCCTAGAGATCAGATGATGGCTTAAGAGAAATTTGAAAAATTCCTAAAAAAATAAAGAAAAATGAAAAACTAGTTTTAAGCCTATTTTAAGATAAGAATGACTAAAAATATCAAACTAAGTGTTTTGAGATGTGAGGAGCAATGTGTGAGCATTGGAGCGGAAATATGGTGAGTTTTGATGAGTTGATAAATCAAAAACACTTTGAATTTGATCCAAGTTGAATTAGAGAGAGACCTATTGAGCTTAAGGATGACTTAAGTAGTCTTAAAGATTCATGTTTAGCTAGAGTGATGTGATCAAGAGGACAGGTTTGATGAAACATGATCGACATTTGCTGCCAGATCCCAGCCTTCATCGAGAGGGATCCGCTAGTTATTGCTATGGGATCCGGCTACAGTACTCTTCGCATTTGTGCAATATTTGCACTCTTAGCCAATGCTTATACTAGTCATTTCTACAAGGGTTATGGTACACAAAAGTTACTAAAGTTTATAAAAAATTTGTCCTAAGGTAATATAGTTTCATTTTGTTCATCCAGGTTACTGAACTTTGAAACTTTGTTCACTCAGGTAACTGAACTTATAAAAGTGAATGTTCAAGTTATTGAACTTTGAATTTTGTTCACTCAGTCATCAACTTATCAAAATTGTACATCCAAGTTACTCTGACTAACACTAATTTTCGGTGTATGCTTACCGAAAGATTAGTAACCTAACTGAACAAAATGAAACTATATTACCTTAGGACAAATTTTTTGTAAACTTTAGTAACTTTTCTGTACCATAACCCTTTCTACAATCATTAAATGCAAGCACACAACAAGTATAACGCATAGCAAGTGTGGGGGAACTAAAAGGTAATCAAAGATGAGTGACGATGACTACTTGAGTGAAATCAAGATGTCGTAAAATCTCATCTTACTCGTTCCTAAGTTAAGGTGTTCAATGCCAAATCATGGCAATTCCTACATAATACATCCTACTCTACATAAGTATTGTTAAGATGTTACAAACCATTGTTTTACAAATTGTTCTCACAAATTAAGGTCTTGTGACCTTACCTTCCATCTACACCTCCTTCCATTTCACTCCCGTCTTCATTCTCATCTTCATCCCCTTCACTCTTCATCCCACCATCTCTACTTCTTTTTCTTTAAGAAGTTAACGAAGCACTTGAAGATCCCTTTAGTTTGTTGCCACTCTTGTGATGGGCTAGGAATGTCCGGCAATTGATTGATGTAATCTAAAATGTCGAGATCGGTGTTGCCAAGGGGGTTGCTACTTCCTTCTCCTTCTCTTTGTCTTTCCCTCTCATCCGATGAATCATATGGTGAGGTCTTGCCATCCACCATGAACCTTGTAGTCTTTCCCCTGATAATGGCACCATGACTTTGTTGCAAACGCTATGATCAAAGGAATACGGAGAAGGCTCTAAAGCAAAGATGAAGTTTGCTAGACGGGATAGGAGCATTGCATAAGGGAGTACCATCTTGTCCATGCTTTTCACAATCGTCATTCTCTTTACCATGTAATATGCGAGGTTGAAGCGAGTGTCGGCCACAAGGCAATAAATCATGAAGCTCAAGCATGCATTGGGATTATCCTTGTTGCCTCCCAAGCAAAGCACATTCTCCCTTACCATGACTTCCCATTTCTTGCCAACGGAACATTTCGAAAGCTCCATTTGAAATGAATCCCTATAGATCACTTTGGAATTTCTCGTGACCCTCGATGGAGATGCCCTTTCCATGAATACAGTATCCCTTACCGTGGTAGCTTCCGTGATTCTCATGTAGTAGACTTCATGATGATCTACCATGTCGTGTAGCTCCGCCAAAGACCATTCATTGGAATACATGCAAACTCCTTGATATGGGACACGGAGTATTCTTCCAAATTCTACAAGAGAGAGGGTGTACTCATGCTCATCTATGATGAAGGCTATTGAGATGGTCCCGTTATCATTCCTAACAATTCTCATTGTCTTGTAAAATTCTAGCACGAACACCGGACAAATTTTCTCGTTTATGTCCAAAAGGCAATCAAAGCCAATTCCTTCAAAGACTTGTCGGATGTTGGTGTTAGCAAGGAATGATGGTTCTACCACACGACCTTCATGAAAAATCATCTTTTCAAGCAATTTGAAAGCTTTCCTATCCTCCGGGCTAAGGCCTTCCTTTCGATGGTACATTGGGATGTGTGGGCTAATCATGATAATCTTGTTGGCGGTTACTAGGCATGATTGTTCCTATACAACAAAACCACAATGTGTTGTTAATTGTGAATAGTAGCCTAAAGGGTTTGATCACAATTTTGCTCAAAACATCTTCATTGAATCAGGAATGAGTTTAATTTGTATTAATAATGTTAATTCTTTGATTTAGATTATCTTAGAAAACAATGTGGTAACAATTATGACAAACCCATTTGAACCCAACTTCTAAAGATGAAAATTATAATCCTAGGAATCAAGGAATAGAAATAACAATGTAGTGAAGATTATACTTACACAAGAGACTGTTTTGCTTGAAGGAAATGATCAATTTGCTCCTATGAATAGTAACTAGGTTTATGTTCTGAGTCTTTGATAGGAAAGATAGTGGAACTTCCACTGATCATTTCTTACTTATGTTGTCTTCAGTAACGGATCCCACAGATCCCTTGTAGGAGGGATCCGGCTAGTTCAAACGCAGGATCCGCAAGACAAAGAATTAGTGCTTAAGTATTCCTTGATAATTTTGTTTGGGAGTTCTAAATTGTCTATCGGCATGTTTATGCTCCATAACATATGGTTTGGGGTTTTGACGGGTTATACTAGTCCTATTTGACGAGGTTCCCTTTTTATGAATAATTTATAATTCCTTGGGAAGTTCTCAAAGATTATGATAAAATCTCATTTTATCATAATGTAAGAAATTTCACATTGATACTCATTGACATAGATGAAATTCAATAATCCTTTTGTGAGGAGTAATGATCAAGGCTCTCAAATAGCCAAGAATTCATTATCACTAGTTTGTAGTTTTGTCTATAGAGATCAACGAAGAATACTATTCTTGATGATGAGTCTGATGTAGATAACTACTTTAGTGATTATTAAAAGAGCATAAAAATACTACTAAAGTTTAATCATGATAAAAAAATGACCTAAGACAAAATTATTTGTAATTTATTAAGGATCATACATTTGCTAAATATTTTTTTAAGCAAAGAAGTATTTAGAGACAACTTCTTCATGATCTTCTTGGGATGCCCAAATCCAAGTATGGATAGTTCTTTAACAAGGAAAATATTAGAACGTTCTATCATTGTCCAACATTGTAAAATATGATGATTTTTAAAACATGACCTTTAAAAAAAATCCTTCTTTATAGTTTTCAAACATACACGGATCGTATCAAGTTATTAAAGTACAGCATACTCTAAGAAACTTGGTAACGAAGCTCTGATGCCAATTGTGGAAAACTAGAAGGGGGGTTGAATAGTTTTACCAATTAAAACTTCGATTTAAAATATTTAGATCGACTTATGTCAATCTATTTAGATGTGTGTGTTGGACATTGATAGATAGATATATAAATGTGTAATGAAAGATAAAGTGTAAGAAACACATAACCACGACACGAGTGTTTATAGTGGTTCGGCTACAAGGACACCTTCCTTGCCCTACTCCACTCCCCGAGTCACCTTCTCGAAAGTTCACAAACACTACACGACACCAACTCTGTAACACCCCAACCTGGCAAGGGTAGAAGTAACATATTCTGGTGTCATATCAGAACACACAAATAAAATTTACAAACGGAAACCTTATAAAATAAATTACCAAGTCATATAAACGGATGACTTACAAAGAAAATACAAAATCCAATATGTCCAAAACAAAAGTGAAATCTAAAAACAATAGCTCTTCAATTTAAATCCAAAATGATAAGGTAACTAAGGTCGGTCTACTCGAAAAATCCAACTCTCAGCCCATCAAGCCCATCTTCAAACCTAAACCCGCCAGAAAAGAAATGCTACCGAGCTTAAAAGCCCAAAGAACGTATAGCAAAACGAAAGCTAAACCAAAATTAGAGATACAAATGAAATAAGGAAACTGATAACGAGGTCGCAACGGAATGGAAACAATGAGTCAATGAGGATCCTGCAGAACATGATTATAAAGATATCCAGAATGAACAGATAACAAGGAGAACAAGGTAAGGCATCCACACATATACATAATCACATACAAGCACCACATACAAGTACCGAAAACAAAATCAAACATAGCAAACGCCAGATTCACTCAAGAATAGCATACAATCAATTCAGAAGTCGAATATAATTAAGCCAAATGGAAAACTAAACGCAAGCTTTAAGCAAATTAGAAAGTGAGCATGGCAAGCATACAAGTCAAGTAACTACAGTTAATAACATTACAAGTATCACTACACATAAATACTATCATGAGCCGACATGGTAACCACACGGTCGCACATGAACTCAGCATGAACACTACAATTGAATGACTTAAGGACATAGCAGAGCAAATTGACAAGTTAACAAGCCAGACCACATAAGTCGAACCATTTATCCAATCATAGATCAACAATGAGCGTATAAGGATACTAACAGATATCCATAGACCACGAGGTTAACAAAACAGAGTTTACATGATAAGTCGTCAAAACAATCATTTATACACTAACATGGACCGCATGAATCAAAGAGTCACATAACAAGATGGTAAACCGCTTGTCACTATTAGCATGTCAATAGATGAACCAGACAATCACATATTAATCATATAGTAAAGTGGCAAACGATTGTCACTTAAAACATGTAAAAGCATAATCAAATTCAATAACCATAATAATAATAACCCGATACGTGAATGGAATGGTAGAAGAATAAGTCACATAAGGGTACAGGTAACGGCAACAAATACATAATATGGTGCATTGGGGTAAACAGACGGTACAATATAGGTATGTCAACAAAGATGGGTTGTCGAAATCCATCCCGAGCCAACAGATGCTAATAATACAGAGTGGCAATAGCAGCCAAAGAATCAATAGTAACCATCGATTCGAGGGGTGACCTCGAATACCAGACAATAGGAGGAGACCTCGAACAGTGGAGTAGCTAGCTCCCGACTGTGAGGGGTATGCACACACGCACTACATCACCGCAACAGATATATATCAGTAACAAGTACAATACAGATCTAGGATGCATCCATACCCCTGCGACAAATAGCGCCATACAATATATATCGAGCTCATAATCGATAACGTGAAGGGACGGTGTAACATCACCGCATTACACCCAGGAGTCATGCCATTGGTGCATCATCACGGCCATGGTACCTCCATGACTAGTTAATGATTTGGCCTCATAAATCAAGGGTCAAACAAAGGTCCACACAGGTAGCAATATATAGTCATCATAATCGAGGTTCAATATCACAGGTCACAATTCAGAGGTTCATAACAATAGTCCAATATCATGGTCCAATATCAATATTTCAATATCAAAGGTTCAATAATGCATTCAATAGCAAATTAGCCCAAGCAAAGGTTCAGTATCAAACGGTTCAATAACGGAAGTTCAGTAACAGTGGTTCAATAACAGAGGGGTCAATAGCAAAGCAAAATCATAGCAATGAAATATCATAAGCGAACAAAGTCAAAGGATCAGAAAGTCATGAGAAACCCCTACTGAAAAGGGATAGAATATATGTACCTTAGCAAATGAAATGAGAGCAAATGGAAGGAACGCAAGAGAAACAACGTCACACCTTCTTCAACGAATCTACACAGATTACGGTTCATAAAATACTTATTAGCTCATTTAAGTCATAACGGGTTTATTGGTTATATGAATCATATTAATATTTTTAGAGTTATTAACCGTATTCTCATTTTTAGTAATGGACCGAATTAAAATACTTTAGGGTGAAAATCATTAATTAGCCAAACTTAAGGGTTACAAATGATAAATGGCAAAATTAAATGTTTAATAAGACAAATATCCTATTTTAAGTCTATCTTGCATAAATTACATATTCACGAGTTCGGCTAGAAACTTAGTTAATGGGATTGGCGTATAATACGGTTTCTTCAATTATTAAACTGAGGGCAAAATAGTCATTTCACACTTTTACGTTTTTAGGGTTTTACAAACTCCTTATGGCGGAGAAGCCTTCACAACGTCGCCTACTCTTTTTCCAATAGTAAGCTAGACACCGGGTTCTTCCACAAGGTAGAACCACACCTATCACAACGTCGCCTACAATTTATCCGGTACTAGGCTAAGTACCGAGTTCCATTACTATGGAGGAACTACTACCCAACACTACACAACACATAACCCAAAGAAGACCCACTCCTTATTACAACATCATCAAGGATATCAATATCCTTGGATACAACCTATCTCTATTTGTATATCGATGCACCTCATCGATTATACACCCTTGGCATCTTTCACTAATGCCACTTGACTTGACTTCTAGGCATCCTTCACTAATTCCCTTGACACGGACGTTTTGCACCTTTCACTAATGCCTTCTTCTTGACTCCTTTGGCATTCTTCACTAATGCCTTTGACATGGACGTTTGGCACCATTCACTAATGCCTTCGTCTTGACTCCTTTGGCATTCTTCACTAATGCCTTTGACACGGACGTTAAGCACCTTTCACTAATGCTTTCATCTTGACTCTTTCAGCATCCTTCACTAATGCCTTTGACACGGACGTTAAGCACCTTTCACTAATGCTTTCGTCTTGACTCTTTCGGCATCCTTAACTAATGCCTTTGACACAACACTTCTATGGAGAAAGAAAGAACTATCAACAAGAGAACCTCAGTAGTCTTGATGATGACGAAGTATTGCAACTCATGGACTTGAGCTTGCTCGACTTCAAGAGGTGGTGATCTCACCTTTTAGAGGAACCTAGAGAATCACACAAAAACAAAACACAAACTACATAGAGAGATCCTTAGGATCTGAGGTTAGAAGGTTACAATACTTGGAGAAAGTATGTGTGGGAGTGGCAACCCAAAATGAAGAAATGGCTCACTATTTATAGAAGAAATTTAGCTACTGTTCCACGGATCCCTCACTTGAGAGATCCGTCCAGTGTATTCCTGGGGATCCATGGGACGCTCCCTTTTGCCCATGGGTTTTGGATCATGGGTCATGGGTCCTAGACATTGGACAATGGGTATCCAAGTAGATACAATGTATCTACAAGATGCAATGCATCTAGTCCATAGGTCATGGGTTAAAACCATGGGTCATGGATAATATCCATATATGACTTATGCATGATGTCATGCAATGGGTTATGGATTATGCTCTATGGGCATGGGTCATGGACTTTGGGTTTTACCCAACAACATTCAATGTATTTGGTCAATGGGTCAAATACTTAAACTTCTACCCATTGTATTACCCATTATGATACATACTAGTTATGTATATATTTGCCCAATATGTAAACACTAGTTGTTGTACATATGTATTACTAAATCATAAAACCACTTTTAGTTGTTTAGTGTTTTATGTGAAAACGTGTGTGTGTTAGTAAACTATTGGTTCAAACCATTTACGTATTTTCTTTGTTTAGTTAAAATGATTTTACGTTTGTTATCGACAAAACATTAGAATATCGTAAAATATAAATAAAAGTTTTTACGGCTTATTTGTATTAACATATTTGTTCTCATACTTTTCAATGTTGTTTTTACATATAATACATGAACACTTTTTTTTATTGTTCCCAACTTTTTGGCTTAAGATATTTTATGTTATTCAGTATTTATTTACGTCCGGTTTTGTCAAGTAATATCATGAAGCAAAACCGCCCATTGGCGGGTCATGAAGCTAGTATATATATATATATATATATATATATATATATATATATATATATAGATATATATCAACATTATTGGTCACTCTTTGTTTAATTAGATGTGTGACTAGATAACTAGATATTACAAAAGGCCACACAAACATAAAATTCATGTAACCATTAGATGAAAAATAGTCATACAAAATACACATTTCGTCACTTTAAACAGTATATGGTCACACTTATTAACACTTTTGGCCACTTTATGCTTAATTGTATTGACTAAATACCCAAAACACACATGCTTTGTGTGACTAAATATTAAAAATGGTCACACAAACATAAAATTCATGTGGTCATTGGATGATCAATAGTCACAAAAAATAGACATTTCTTCACTTTAAACAGCATATGGTCACACTTATTAACACTTTTGGCCACTTTATGCTTAATTGTATGTGACTAAATACCCAAAACAAACATGCTTTGTGTGACTAAATATTACAAAAGGCCACCCAGACATAAAATTTATGTGACCATTGGATGAACAATAGTCACACAAAATACACATTTCTTTACTTTAAACTAGGGGTGATCATCGGGTCGGTCCCGACCCGAAACCGATTTCCTGCAAAATCCAAACCGACTCCCGACCCGAATACAGTCAGTTCGGTATCGGGACAGTCCCGACAGGTCGGGTTCGGCCGGTTTTCTTGATTTTGGCTGCGTTTTCTCGGTTTTTGGCCCTTCCCAACCCGAAACCGACCCGTCCCGAAACCGACTACCAGGAAAATGCAAACCGACTCCCGACCCGATTACATTCGGTTCGGTATCGGGAATGTCGGGTTCGGTCGGTTTTCGGGTGTCGGTCGGTTTTGCTCAGCCCTACTTTAAACAGCATATGGTCACACTTATTAACATTTGGCCATTTTATGCTTAATTGTATGTGACTAAATACCCAAAACAAACATGCTTTGTGTGACTAAATATTACAAAAGGCCACCCAAACATAAAATTCATGTGACCATTGGATGAACAATAATCACACAAAATACACATTTTCTTTACTTTAAACTAGGGGTGAGCATCGGGCCAGTCCTGACCCGAAACCGATTTCCTGCAAAATCCAAACCGACTCCCGACCTGAATACAGTCGTTTCGGTATCGGGACAGTCCCGACATGTCGGGTTCGGTCGGTTTTCTTGATTTTGACTGCGTTTTTTCGGTTTTCGACCCGTCCCAACCCGAAACCGACCCATCTCGAAACCAACTAAAAGGAAAATGCAAACCGACTCCCGACCCGATTACATTTGTTCGGTATCGGGAAGGTCAGGTTCGGTCGATTTTGCTCAGCCTTACTTTAAACAGCATATGGTCACATTTATTAACACTTTTGGCCACTTAATGCTTAATTGTATGTGACTAAATACCCAAAACAAACATGCTTTGTATGACTAAATATTACAAAAGACCACACAAACATAAAATTCATGTGGCTATTAGATGATCAATAGTCACACAAAATACACATTTCTTCACTTTAAACAGCATATGGTCACACTTATTAACACTTTTTGCCACTTTATGCTTATTTGTATGTGACTAAATACCCAAAACAAACATGTTTTGTGTGACTAAATATTACAAAAAGCCACACAAACATAAAATTTATGTGACCATTGTACGATCATTAGTCACACAAAATAGACATTTCTTCACTTTAAACATCATATGGTCACACGTATTAACACTTTTGGCCACTTTATGCTTAATTATATGTGACTAAATACCCAAAACAAACATGTTTTGTGTGACTAAATATTACAAAAAGCCACACAAACATAAAATTCATGTGACCATTGGATTAACAATAGTCACACAAAATACATATTTCTGCACTTTAAACAGCATATGATCACACTTATTAACACTTTTGGCCACTTTTTGCTTAATTGTGTGTGACTAAATACCCAAAACAAACATGCTTTGTGTGACTAAATATTACAAATGGCCACACAAATATAAAATTCAAGTGGCCTTTGAATGAACAATAGTCACACAAAATACACATTTCTTCACTTTAAACACCATATGGTCACACTTTTGGCCACTTTATTTTAAATTTATGTGACTAACTCCAAAAAAAACAACACCCGTTGTGTGACTAAATCATCACAAACGTCACATTTATTATATATTCATGTGGCCACAGGACGAGAAATAGTCACACATAATACACATTTACTTGAATAAATCATCTCAAATGTCACATATATTATACGAGGCTACCCTCAACCCGTGCGATGCACGGTCTAGTGGTTGAGGGGTGATGTTTTTATCCGTAATGTTGTATATGATGGTATTTAGATACCTATTAGAGAAGTTGCATTGTATTTATTATTTAGATGGCTAATAATGTTATTGTTACTTTAGTTTATATTATTTTAGTGGAATCTATATTTAGATGCCTAATAATGTTATAATTACTTTTGTATTTATATTATTTTATTTTCATTAAAAGTTTTTACTAACATAGTCTTTTCATATGTAATATTTTAATTTGAGTAAGTTACATAAGTGTTTTGTTGCTTATTTATTTGTGACTTTTGTTATTTGGAATTATATAATTATTTGTACTCTTCAATGGCAAATTTTGAGTTGTTAGAGAATTTGATGAATATTTCAGGATCATCTAAATTGCATGATTGTATGCGTTTGTGGTTTGTGCAACAGGCATGTGAAGATGATGCATTATCAAAGTTGACTACTGGTACAGAGGCCAGATAGAAGGTTGCTTATATGTTCAGGCTCGAAAATATATCTTTTACCTCTCCTCCCTGTCTCCATTCTGATTGATTCGCTTCTTCCTTCGCGAAAGCCTTTGGTTCGCCCCTTGTTGTGTTGCATTTTCTGCTCCTCCGCTTCAGTTTGCCTTCTTCGGATAGCCGGGGTCCGACGTTGATTTCCGATTTCAATGTCAGCTCCAGGTTTTTATATAGATTTATGTTCATGTGATGAACACTTTAAAATACAATACAATAGGAACCAATAAGAATGAAGCAAGTGTCATTTCTTTTAAAATAAAAATTAAAATGAAATTTCCATTATTAATATACCTAAAAGGGTATAATTGATATTTCGTATATACTAATTTCCTAATTTTATTCCTTCTCTTTTATGCATAACCACACAAAGCCAGATGTTATCCATCTCTCTAAAAATAATCATTTGGCTCATTCTATCTTTAAAGATTCCGATTGGTTAATGGTTGAATATATACGTGTTTTTTACGTAATATTGTATGCAAGTAGTTACATGTAAGGTATTGCAATTGATGTTATCATAAGTTTTGTATTTAAAGTAGTTTATTTAATATTTTAATATGAATTATGTATATATTCGTTATTTTCCATATTTATTTGTCACTTTTGTTATGTTTTTTGCTCTTATAAATTGCACGATTTTATACGTTTATGGGTTGTGTAATAGGCACGTGAAGATGATTTATTCTCAAAATTGCTTTTTTTTTTCTGTTTTTTTTTTTTTTTTTTTTTGTTATTTTCATGGATTTTATTCAACCTGTGCGATACACGTGCTATTGGTCGAATAATTAACTAATTTTTCATAACTAAATGTTTGGTCATTAGGTTCCTACTATTTTAGTTACATAAATTTTTTTTTTCCTATTTACATAAACTATTTAAGATAATTATTTAACACCAAATAACACCACTTTTTGGGACTCACCTTTTTTATAATTATAATTTACAAATTTTGCCCTCAACAATTACATTCATTAAACAATCTAATACTTCATTAATAAAATTAAACATTAAAAATTTTAAAAAACGACATAAAAAAATTACAAAATGAAAAATACGAAATTAAATAGAATAAGTAAATAAATTAAACTATTCGGTCGGCGGTGATGGCAAATTATATAAATTTCAATTACAAAGATATGATATTACAAAGATATGATATTTCCGATCAATGTTTGGTGCAAAAACTCGATTGCTAGTGTAACTACACATTTTAAAACATTGTTAACAATATAATAGTTAGATCAAAGTAACATAAATTATAAAGATCCATTGAACATAAATGTCTAAAATCCATCAAAACAAAAGTCATGTGTAACCATCAAGACATATATAATCATGGATCTTTAAAGCAGAGTTTCATGCACTCCAATGTCTTCACTTCAATGTCATCATCAAACTCTGGCACTTCGCGGTAGAAAGAAGGATCTCTCTTAATAAACTGAGAAATCATATCAATATATAGTGAGTAAAATAGGTAAATAGAATGCACTTGGCAACGATGATGAATTATATTATATATTATTATATATAAGAACCTTTGAAACCACTTATTGTGTTTACGAATTCTCTACATCATACTTGTTTCATCGATATCATGTGCATCAAAAATATTTACACATATTACCAAGATGAAGTGCAAACTAATTGTTAAACAATTAATCATTTAATTAGAATTATCAACAAAGCACGGAAACTCAAACTAAATATTTAACGATCATATATTAACATTCCTACGAACCAATAATAGCAAACAATCAATGAACCATTAAAATTAATATGAACCATTTAATGTGAATAAGTTGAATGGAAGGAAAATACGAAGAAACCATCCAAGAATGCACTTACATTGAGTAAGCATACATTAAACCATCCAAGAATGCCATTTACACACAAATAACTAAACCTGCAAAACGCATAAAAAATACAATCATTTCCAACAGTTTAGCATTAATACAACGCTTCATTAAATTGTTTATATACATGTAAAATAATTTGAAGTTTGGAAACCAAGTAGTCAATCCCCTTGTACAAAGAAAAATGAACAGAATTAAGTACAATGTATAAAGAGCATATGCAATCTGTATGAATTGTTGAAATATCATTAAATGACCAATGAGACTCCAAAAAGTCACCATTCCTGCGCATCAATAAAGATTTTCAAGTTCAGTATTTTTGGAATTGCAATGTACGCCATAATCAGGATGCGTTTCCGTATCTTTCTGAGACCAAACAGGTTACTTACAGAACTTTAAGCCTGAACAGTTAATAATGGCATAATACTGTAAGAGGCAATCAAGGGTATTATAATAAGTTAATCTTAGCTCAATACAATAACCTATCAAAAATATGTAAAACCATCTGAAACGTAATTGCATGTCTTTGTACCTAATGACATGTCCATTTTCTTCTCTGTCATTGCGATTGCAGCAGGTGTAAGTGGTTTTGTTGCCATCTGTAAATTATTCATCAAACATGTAATCTTTAGTAAACTAAAACCCAAGAACATTATATTAACCGATGCATATATATACACATTCCATGACATAACGAAGCTGATAATTTAGATACAAAAATGAAGGTAGCCACCTGCTTCATGTTTATTTGTCAACAACCTTAACGTACTTATATATCTTTAAAAAATTTAAATAATAATTTAGTATCAAACATATATAATCATATAATTTGTATACGAAAAACTTTCTTGGAGGAGACCAAGTAAAACAGCATATACAATCAGCATCACAACCATATTTAGCTTCAATTGGTACATTCTCTTTGTCACGTTTCTTCTCTGCATTATCACCATCTTCGAGCTTCCCTCCGGCAACCATATCATGATTTTTCCTCCGGCAACCATGCATGTGGAAAAATCATCATCAATTGAACACCACCAATTATATGGCATATCCACATGCATGGTATTTATACATGAAGTTTTACAATTGACAATAAATGAGATGATTATTAAGAGTCATCCAAAAGTTCTAATAACTCCATGTTTCTTTGTATACCTTTCATGAAAACCATAGCCCTTTGGTGTGCCTACATTGAAGGAGAATATGAGGGCCTCCTAAAACAAAATGAGTTGTAGTTATTTCGGTATGCATAGACATGTATGTACCGTACTTTTGGTTGTGCACAACCCCCCTTGCACATTAAATTAAGGGGGATAAGCTTTAAGTATTATAGATATTTATGTGGCCAAAGGACGAACAATAGTTACTCTTAAAAACCATTCGTGTGACTATAAAGTGTTTACGTTCACTAATATTGATTAATCCAACAAAACTTGTGCCTAATTTGTCACACATATTTGGATTTTGGTCATTCTTTTTCAATAACAAAGGCCACGAACTAAACAATGTGACCATATGCCACCTTTGGTGGCGCGACCTTTGGTGACACACACTCAAAAAACGTGTGTGATTATATGCATATCGTCACACATTTTTAGTGTGACGATTACCAATTTTTGTACTAGTAACATTATTCTATTTTATTAGAAAGTCATAAATGAATAATTATGATTGGTTGATGATGTTGAAATAGATACAATCATGAAAAACATGAAATCACAACGAACATTTGATTGTGATTGATCATTTAATATCTTACAACGAATTGTAGTAGAAATTAACTTGTCAACCACAACTTTAAAAGCTATCAATAGCGAAACTCTTGCTGCCTTTTTTTTTTTTTTTTTTCTCTTTTATATTAAAAGTGAGTTAAGAAATGTACTTTATCTGGACTGTTTCTTAACATATGGTTTTGGTCAGTCTTTGATTCAATGTGATTTGAAATAAAGTAAAACTAACGCAATTGATAAAGAATTAAAGATAATTAAAGAGATATAAAAGATGGCGATATATGACGAAAATGCTTATAAGATAATGGTCTTATCACTTATGGTAAGTTATATCCTGTGAAAGACTGAAAGTGTTGTTGAAAGAGACTATTTTAGCTAACTTTTTTTTTCTTCTTTATATTTACAATTATGGAGTCCATAATTATAACTCCTCAGTTTTATGGTGGAACAAGTGAAGTTTAGGTTCAAAACACATGATGAATATGCATAAAGATTTTAGGTAAGAGTTAGGATATGACATAATGAGACAATACAACATGCTTAGGACATTATTAGTAAAATAGCTAACATGCTCACGTTTTTGGCACTAAAAAACCATCTCTATATAGGGAATACTTTATCTAAAATAATAAAACATAGCTTTATAAACTTTAAAAAGTAGATGTTGAATGAACGTTTACAACGGATTACTGTATATGTTTGTCTATATGCTTTATAAACATCTCTCTTTAAAGGATATATTCATTTCACAAGTATCATATCACTCGAGTTTATGTAACTATGAATGGACAGGAGAAGTTATGACTAGTTGACTATTGAATGGTTAAACCCCGTAAGCATGATTCTGCTCACAAAGGGGTGAAGCTTGGTCATTCCACCACGTCATGCTGCCACGTTGCATTATGTCACGTCTTTTGTTAAACTCGATAAATATGAAATATGATATAAATATATCAATATTTTCATATTTTGTGCCGCCTTATGTCACGCCTTATAAACGCAAAAGCTTCGCCTTAACCGTAAAGGCGTAAGACTCGATCATGCCGCCACGCCGCGTCTCGCGCTATTTATAACCTTGCCCACAAGTGATATTTTAGTATTGAGCACTAGTTATAGATTACACAATAGCATAACTATAACTAATGCGTAGTAAAATTTTCTAAGCCTATAGACCGGACTTGGACCAACTGATAGGGGCGGATCTAGCTTGATGACAGGGTATGCACGTGCATACCCTGTGTAAATCTATAGTAGTGTAAAAAAAAAGTTGTTTTTTCTCGGATGTGACTAAAAATACACTATAAATCTATGAGTGCACACCCTCTAGATTGCTGGAAAATTACTGGTGCATACCTTAATCAAGCTCACCATTGTTTGAAAGAAGAAAAAAGAAAGGACACTGTAATTTTGTAGCAGAAGTGTGAGAGACGGAAACGTTGAAGCCTTGAAGGAGAAGATCCAAATAAGATCTTGAAATGTAAGTCATATGGGTCAATGAGTTATACTTTTCTCTGGCCCATTTTCCGATTTTCGTGATGTAGAAAATTGTTGGCCCAAACCAACTCTTACAACTTACAGAGTTACATATCACATATACGTATATTTCAATAATTCAATTTGTTTCGTTGGTTTATGTTTACTTTCTATGGCATTAAAATCTGAAATTATGATTTTCATTTTGCATAAGGCTTTGTTGTTTTTCGGAATTTTAGAAACGGAACAAAGGTTTGCTCTTTTTTTAAATTTTACATATGAAATTGTGAGTAACTTATTATGTTATTACCTGACCCGACCAAGTTAACTTTATTTGTAATTTTACATACTTGTGATTGTTGATAATTATTTAGTTAATATACTCGAACCTGACTAATGTGTTTTATCCCGCATAAACCAAAGTTGGCAAATCAAATTTGCTTTGATAACTTCAATCCATAAAACAAAACAATCGCGCTTAATCAAAATCCTAAAAACCCGACCCGAGAAAACCCAGCCCGAAAAACCAAATTTATTAACTCTCCTAAAAATCGTGCATACCCTATTCCGAAATCCTGGATCCGCCACTGCCAACTGACATATTCTATTATCGACATGTCACACTTATAAACAAAAGGTGTCACTATATTCTCGTTTCTCTCACACCATAAGAGATTATAACATGAGAGTATCTAAATCCATATGTGTCTTTGTACAACACTACGTCAAATATAATGAGTTCTCATAGGACATCGAGTTGCAAGGCGATGTGTGGAGCTAATTGAGAAGTTAGTGAACTCTTTTAAAAGAAAAGCTTAATTAATTAGCAAGTGCGCAGGGATAAGACAACTTCAAAAACTATCGTTGCTATTCAATTTTGAAGAGCTTTGGGGCTTTCAAAGCATTCCACTGAAAGCTTGTGATAAACTGGACGTTGTGTAAACTTCAATGGATTTTGGCCCAATTATCGGGTCCAACTTAGTTGTGTAATGAACTAATGATTATCTATGAAAAACCCTTACTAGTACAAAACAGCAACATTTGTTTTACAGAAATACCGAATACTTGGTTTTTAACTTTATGCATACACAAGATGTTAAATATGGTTTTCTACAAATTTATGTAAAAAGAACTATAGTTATATAGTTATGGTATCCGTGCATATTTGACTTTATATAGTTATGCATACACAAGACGAAATATTTGACTTTGTTTTATGATGTTGAGGTTTATGACGCTTAAATTTAGCTATTGATATATGTTATAAATACTAGAAGGCACCAAGCGCAATCTTCGCGGTGCTAAATTCATGATTATTTTGTGGCGAGCAGTTCGGTACGGTTCTATGCGTAACTGTAGTTGAGGAGATGCCCGGTGGTGGTAGTGTAACACTGTGCGGATGGAGAGGTCCGGTGAGGTTGTTTCACTATTGTTTGTGTTTTCTGTGGGTATTTAAATAAAACGGGCACATAAAGACCCTTAAATTTTCAGTTGTAACATATGTGTATCTATTGAACACTATGACCTTTTATTAAAGGGCTTTAAAAGCCTTAAAGTCGTATTGACCATTTTGTTTTAAAGGCTTTTATTAAAGGGCTTTTATTACAAAACGTATTGATCATCACAATTAAAAAGTATTGACCAATATTGTCAACAACCTTTACTAAAGGGAAGTGATTTGTACACCATTTTTTTTGCCATCTACCACTAAATTACACCATTGATGCACACAGTACAACACTGCTATGCATTATTTAGTGGTGGATGAAAAAAATAAATGGTGTACAAATCACCTCCCTTTACTAAATGGCTTGTTATTTCTTAATAAATAAATGTTTTGTCTTAAAATTTTTAAGACTACTTTATATAGAAAGTCTCAAACCTTTTATAAAGTAGTATAGATTATGTGTGTTTAATAGCATCTAATGATCATTGAAAAAAAAGTTTTTTTTAATGTATATCATTATTTAAACTAGGGATGAGCATAGTTCGTTTTTGCTAGGTTTTTGGCTAAAACCGAATCGAAGTATTCGGTTTTTGCTTTTTAGAAACCATTCAGTTTTGGTTTATTCTAGCTAGGGTTTTTCGGTTTTTGGTTTATTTTCGGTTTGGGTTTTCGGCATTTTCGGTTTTTATTTCATTTATTGCGGTTTGGTCTTTCATTGGTCAAATTTCTATACAACACATAATCACTTTTTCAAGTTTCAAGAACAAAAAAACACAAAATAATAACAATAAGAAACTATTGATAATAAAAGTTATATAAAAGAATTGTTTATGCGTCGTAAATGGCGATCACAATATTCATGATATAATTATTTATGTGTTATAAATGGCATATTCAAGATGCAAGAAACATGAATTTTTACGACTATATGTATCTTGTTGGTTTGGTTTTTTCGGTTTGGTGTTTTTGCTAAAACCAGACCGAACCATAAACTTCGGTTTTTGTATGTAGAAAAACCGGACCATCGGTTTTTCAATCAATTTCGGTTTCTCGGTTTATTTGGGTTTAGGTTTGGTTTTTCGGTTTTTGCACACCCCTAATTTAAACCTTAAAGAGGAATTATATGTGTTGTTGTTATTATGTACAACTTTGTGTATTTATTTTTATCTCACAATAATTTGTGAGATCGTGCCTTCATTTTTATATTTATATTTCTATTAATAATAATTTCATGACCGAAACGTGTTTTGGTACCTTGAATTGGCTGATTTAATCCCATAGTGCCATGGATTATTAAGAGCGCAACATGAGACCCTGAATTTGAGTACTTGGATCCTCTAGTACCCTGACGGCCTGACCCAATTGACTTGTTCATATGTTTATCGCATAGCCCATTTTCGTTAAGGATTTAATGGAACAAGGATTGCGACAAAGCCGCCGCGTTGCGGCGGGGCATTTTATATTTATCGATATACCTGCTAAGTGCTAAATCACCACCAAATACTGTTAGTGACCTCAGAGAAAGTGATTGGACGGATCTGCAGACACGGCACTGAAGCAGCGAACGTCATCGCAAACGTGCTTGTGAGCCAATCACTTTCTCCGAGGTCGGTAGATGCCTCTGTTTCCATCGCCCTGCAAAGAAAAAAGAAATTTGCTAGTGTAAGTATTTTTAAGGATCGTTTATGTTTCTCGTAAAATATTTTTGAAAATATGAATACTTTGGATATGTATGAATATATACTGGTTGTTTGGTTTTATATATATGATAAAAACTGATGAGTGTTATCTCGTCATGGACAACTTGCAAAGGAAAATGGCCACATGTATTGTTAGTGTAGCATGTGTCAATTTGCTTGATAGTACATGTGTAGGTTGAGTAATGCCTGTATTTGTATATTTTATATGTTTTTATGTGTAGGCATTTACGTAAGCGAAAAATACATATTGTTTGAGAATGTCTTTGCATGATAAATGCAAGCTAACTGGTTACTACGGTTGCAGTGTGGTTGTATGGTAATTGATCACCACTGTAGTAGTTTTATTGAAGGGTTAGGGTTTTGTGCCTCTCTATATAAATGAGAGATCAGGTTTTGTGTGGTCCACATCTCTTCATCTATTATCATCCGCCCACTTCGATTCATCCCAACTATTAATCGGTCATGGCATTCACCCCGAATCTGAATGAGCTTAAGTACCAGTCCGGATCTAATGAGCTGCAAAAGTGTTTCAAGTTCTTCTTCACTCAGCAGATAACTGAGGAGGAGGGCTTCATCCAAAAGCTTGGAGAGGAATGTAATGATCTGCGCCGAAAGATTGAAAAAGAAGAGGAGTACGTTCAAGAGCTCAGGTCCTATGGCCCATTTCATGATGTCGCTACTGAAATCATTAACTGCATCAATGAAACGCTTGAGAGAGAGCATGACAGGTTGGCCAATCTGGTGAATGTGCTTGCAGAAGTGAGAGAAGGTATGGAGGAGAAACAGAGGCACATAACTGTGATGGATTTCAGTGGTGATTCAAGTGATTAGGTCTGAATGGGGTGTGGTGCTTTTGGGTTTGGAAAAGGCTAGGAATGTTTATGTAGGTGTCTGTGTTAGTTGTGTCTCAAGAATAAACCATGTATCTGTGTAGTTTATTATCGTAGGTTGTCGGATTTCATGTCTATGTATGTTGAACGGTACTATGGTGTAAGCGTGTTGTATTATGTTAATATAAGTAGTGGTTTTTATCTATGGAAGGATGTTTGGCATGTTCGTTGATTGTCGCTATGATTGTGGTTCGATATGTTTCTGTGTGTACGTGTGAGTACGAAATATGATGAAATTGCTACTCTCATTCGTTGTATCACTTATTGTTTGGGGGTTGACCCATTGTTTAACTGCACCACTTGTTTTAATGTCAAGTAACGGATCAGTATTCGTGCGTGATTGTGTATAGAGTTGTTGCTAAACTATATGGTTTTTCTTTGTCTTTAAAAAGGAAGTGTATGTATTATGGCTAAGGATTGGTATGCTTGTATTTAGGTCTGTATTTATACAATAGCCTGGACACGCGACAGTTTCGTATATGGATATGCGCTTTGACAATTGCAAGTGCTTTGTAATTAAACTTTTGGGTTTGAAAAGATATGCGCTTTGACAAAGTGCTTTGTAATTAGACTTTTGGGTTTGAAAAGCATGACCGCTGCTGTAGTCGTGCATGTGTTTATAGAATGATTAAATAGTGTTCGCTTGTAACGATCGCATATGAGTTTGATAGTTCAGTGGCATAATCACACGGCGCGTATAGCAGCCGGACCCGAATAGCATAAGGACACAAAATTTACATTAATTTACATTCTACATTATCAAAACTGCACTGTGCAGTGACAACGCTATTGTCTTTGGTTACATATGAAAGCAGTTCTTATGCCAAATGCTAGACTGCGGTAATCTATACAGGGTCATTACTCGCAGTAAAACTATTATCGCTAAGGTTAAGCCGCTGAGATGAGTGAGATGCCAGGTATGCTATTCTTGCCTGCTCTTTTTCGTGACTGTAGGTGGCTAGTCTATCGGCTCGGGTTTTAGCATCTGCCTACGAACAGATGTTTTTGTGCCCTGTATTTTGATAGTGGTCTCCTCCACTTCAGAGCTGCTCCCTATGGTAACCAGGGCCGATACTTGAAAACATTCAGCAGAAGGAGGTGTAGTAGGAAGCGTAGTTTGTGGACCTTCAGGAACGGGCTGTGTGGTTATCTCGACCGAAACGGGCAGGATATTGGATGCAGGAGGTGTCGCTGGAGTAGTATCCGCCAACGTAGCAGTTTCACCGGGTTTTTCCGTTTCGTCTTCGGGGCCGGTAAGATAAAGCACTTCGTTTGCAGATTCTGCGGATGGCTGCTCAATGGGCTGTTCATGTTCAGGTGGTGGTAGCAACTGTTGGCCGCTTTCCATGACCGTGTCAAGTATGTATACCGGATTTTCCTTGGTGGATTCCGATGCAAAGTGCAACTGAAACAGATGAGTTGTCCCTTCAAGTTGATTGAGTATTGGAGGCAACGTATACGGGTCAGTGTAGCCTTCTTCTGATACAACCTTATTGCATTCGGTGACCAAAGAATGCGCCTCGTTGCTAAAACATGTTAGTATTAGTGTTCCAGTCTCGTCAGCGATAGACATTCTGAAGCAATAGCTGGAAAACAAATACGGAAGAATTATGAGATGACGATATGGATGCGGCTGTGACAGTGTGGCAGGTGACATTGCCGGTGAGATTAGAACTAAAGTAAGAAAGTATAGACCTATAGTCTTTTGGTTCCTGTGGTTCTGGTTGTTTGTAGCGGCCATGAAGGCGATCTTCAAAGATTTTATGCCGACAATCCGTGCACCGCCGAAAATACCATGCCCTTCCGCTATGCACGTACGCGAAGGTTGCGACAACCGTGAACCTAACATTCTGATAAGATAACGAATCATTTAGGTTGATGTCTACGTGTTTTGTTTTTTGCGTAAGATAAGAGACTTACCGTTTGGTTGTGCGGATCTTCACGGAGTTACTCGTCTATCGTCGTCCTGTTTCTTAAATTTTCCTGCTCGATGTCGTCATATCGCTGGGTCCGTACATTCTGTATCACCGGTGGCGCAAGGAGTTCACCATACCTGAGAAAGAATCACATATGGATTGGCATGGTTGAAAAATGGTGTGTGAAGTTTAAAAGGCGTGTAGTAAGTAGAGTAGGGGCCGCCTGTTAATGAAAAAATATTGTACAAAAGGTGGCTTACATGCTAAGTATGTAGTCGGTTTCCGGAATCCTCGGGTTTAGGTAGTAGTAGGTCTCAACAGTGCTCGATAGTTGTAGGCCTGCGGAATTCAATATGCTAATGAAGATGAGCTATTGGTGGCTAAGAGACGGTATAGTGAATCACGATGGCATTACCTCCGTATGTTCTGACCCTGCAAGAGCTAACGGCCATGACTGTTGGCTTTGGTTCCTTCTCGTAAGCATCAGTATCGAAGTCACGTGCTTTTTCATTCCAAAGAGTGAAGCGGACAGTGTTTCCCCTGTATCATAGTAAATGGGTTAGTTGTTGTTTAGCTAAAGATGCTGGTTATGAATATCGGCAGCTATCAATTACTCCAAGTTTCGGAGAATGATGTCTCTCCATATCACCGGTCGCTGGTTGCCAAAACCAGGCTGCCGAAGGTCGCCTACATGGAGAACGCAACCAATGTAGTCTGCGTGTGACAAATGTGTTATCAGAATATGCATCTTTACTAATATTTTCACATAAGTAAAACATCCTGGTCCAAATTTAATAAACACTTTTTGTACCGTTATGACATCGCTGCGGTCACCCGTAATGGCCGTCATCGCATAAAGTTAAAGTGATGAGCGGGGAACTGACCGTCGGAAAATGGTTGGACATCACTTAATTTTCCAAGCATCAGTATAAAGTTGTTTGGAAGAGTTTGCATCCATTTTTTAGCATCTAGCAAACCGAAGCCGGTTATTGTATATGCAGAGCCTATTTCAAGTGTGTTCTCGAAACGATTACGTTCCCGAGGTTCCACATTTGCCTGGATCGCTCCCCCCTAGAAAATAAGCAGTGCACTTGGTTAGTGATCTGGCTTTAATCCATACACGCATTAATAAAGTTGGCGTATACATATTACCATCTGGTCAAGCAAAATGAAGGTTAAGACTGCTGGTTTTGCACCCCGAGCAGAGATGACAATCCATTTCTGATATACTTTGACACGAACAGCTTTTCCAATGTTCGACGGCTTGATATTTCCAACGCCTATTACTTCTACAGATGCAGCAGGTTTTTTACCTGCGGATTTAGCAGCCGCTGCTAGATCATGGCTGGTTGACATTTTCCTGCACAAAGTCACGGACAACGAAAATCAGGTGTAGCCAATGGTAGAAATAAAATAAAATAACACAGAAAGTTGCAACACGTGAGTCATAGAAATGCAAGATGATAACATGCATGTAACAGTGGCTGGTGAGTGCCGGCAAGAGAGTTCATACTATACGTTTACCTTAATACGGAAACCATATTGTTATGACATACGAAGGCACACATAATGGCTTTGTGTAGCAATTGATACTGCGGGTCACAGAAACCTTGGTACGCATCCTAAAACTCCGTCTAAATACATGGACATGGTCTGTGAAACCACACGTAATTGGATTGGTGTAAATAGAGGCATGTTTTCCCTTGTGTGCAGATCTACGCATACAACTATGAAATAGGAAGATAACTAAGAAGTATATATATATTGTTAGTATTATAACGGGTGTCCTAAGGTACGTGGCCTCCTATGTAAAGGTACCGACCTGGTTGTCGTGAGTAGCCTAGGAAACCTATGTAGATATGGCTGGCAAAGCAAGTATTGACCAAAGTAAAAGAAAGACAGCGTATGTATTTGAAAGATACATAAACTAAACATGGAGACAACGTATGTAACAGGAACTCCTACTATACTATTATCATACAGGACGATAGGAAAAAAAACATAGGACAATATCCGCATTCGTTATGAACAAAACCTCGTTTCTGACAATGTTTTCTAGGAAATCCCTGTAAACGATGTTTTTTGTCGCATTTGACGGCTTGTTTGGTTTATCGCCAACCAATATCCTTAGCCCTTCAGGGGACGTGGCTCGTGAAAGTGCCACGTATAGCTACCCATACCCAAATATCGGTTCGGGAAGGTAGATTCCTATCCTATTCAGAGATCGCCCGACTTTTGTTAATAGTCATCGCGTAGCAAACTTTGATCGGGAATTGTTTCCTCTTGAATATGAACGGTAGCTGTTCTTCTCTGTTAAATAGCATTATCCGAGGAAGAAAGACTTTTTGTAAGATCCTCGTGCCTGTCACAATTCTAGCTTCTATGACCTTAGCAAGCATCTGCGTAACGATTATGCGTGTGCCATTACACAGACCGCCCACCAGATTCAGGTTTCTCAACAGCATAACCGGTGCTCCTATTTTCAGTTCAAGATTATGGGGCGGAATACCGGAGAATGACAATGTGTTCAGATACTCCGTCGGATATAGCAATTCTGTCGCACCACCGTCATTACTCCGGGGTATGGCTTCGTCATTACTCACGTAAGTATGACCAACACCAGATAACATTTTCAGAACATCGGCATTTATCAAATCATGCAAGGTCGCTCTAGGACAAATTATAGCTCTTTGCAACGCCTCACCGCTAAGTGCCGTAAATATATGGTCGCCGATATAAAATGTATGAGTTCTTGCCTCCCGTTTTCGTGATCGTGAAAACGGTATAATATCCTGTATATGTATCCACGGCGCTCTGATCCGTCCTCATCCGTCGTCCAATCGACACCATTACCGACATCTAGCGTACCACTAAGAAAACATCATAATATCCTGATTTTGTTGTGGCGACTTGATGGCCCGCTTCAGCGCATATTTTCGCCGGTATGGACCTTGAAATATTTCCATAAGATGCGTAATGCAAGAAGATATGATTTGCTCCTTAGTAGCCTTTCTTTACCTAAGCGCTTGCCTAAAGTCACCTAGAATAACTGATTCTTGCCAAAGACATCAAACGGAGCATCTAGCGATCGCGAAAGTCCCGGCTCCAAGCATCTGCGTTCACTCATGGGTGCCTCGTCCCAGATAATGATATCGGCCTGTATAAGAAGATCTGCTAACTGAGTGTGTTTCTTGACGGTGCACATGGATTCGTTTGTAAGATCGAGCGGAAGCTTGAATCTTGAGTGGGCGGTACGGCCTGATGGTAACAAAAGTGAAGCGATACCGGAGGACGCGACCGCTAGGACGATCTTCCGTTGCGCGAAAGCGCGTAAATTATGCTTTTCCATACATACATCTTGCCTGTTCCCCCGTGGCCGTACACAAATATCAGTTCCTGTCTATTATTCGCCACTGCATCGGTAACGGGCAACCTATTGCCGAACAACAGCTGAGGCGTTGCAAGAAAGAGCTATCCTCAGTAGCGAATAATAGACAGGAAAGCATCCTCAGAGAGAGAGAGGGTGGGATTTTGTAAGAGCAAGAAAGCATCCTCAGTTTCTTACAAAATCCCACCCTGCAATTCTTCGTCGTTTAAATTGACTTCAGGCATATGCAGAACCGCTGATAGTATCCTAGCACGTCGTCGCTCATAAGACGCCAGTGTTTATTCTAGAGAGAGAGAGGGCTGGCAACGTCACAAAAAATGAGAATCTGACAAAAAAGCTGCCTAAGCTCCGCTGCTGATGCCAGCAACGCAGCCTCCACCATAGCGAACGACCGTTCCCCATCTCCAGCCAATAAACCCATTGCTTCACATGCGGCTCTGTTAGTCGGATAAATGTAGTCATCTACTGTACGTATCCCAGGAAAAGACGTGCAACCTTTCTGGTGGCATAGAAAAGCCTTTGATAAAACAAATCTCTGGCACTTGGGTGGATATACGCCAAGCGGCCGATAGAAGGCTTGTTAAGATTACATCTTGGTGACCAATACTTTGGCATACTATTCCGACAAACTCAGAGGGGAATTGCAAGTATGTTAGATGACGGCCAAGAGTAGAATGAGCATTAAAATCTAGCCATTGTGTGAGTGTGGTTTTCTTATTACTCGGGTTTTCAACAACATATTCCAACGTTTCAGATGTTCTGAAGAGCACGCGCTGCATATTCTCTAGATGAACAACTAATATCAGTACGGGCGGATCTCTATAATGAATATCGAAACCGAATATTCTCCAGCACCTCGGGCCGCATGTACCGCATCTAGATAACTAATCAGTAACCGCCGGCTTCGCTGAAGGAACATCCCCGAGAGATCTTGTAATCTGCGTAACTATCCGATCCGTACCCTTAGAAATGTACTTGAATAGGTACTTAATTAACATCGTCCATTCGTAATATTCCACGTTGATGTGTGCGTAGAACCTTCTGAGAAGCGACATATTGTACGGCACAACGTAACTGTTATCAAGCTGAACATTTTGCCGCAACGTGACACCGCCCGTATGCCGCCTACGATAGTGGACATACCCTTTCTTATTTACAGACGCAACATTACAATACGGCTTTGGAAACCCTTTCGAACACGCATCCCCGCCTTTCATACACACGGCCGACGGATTTGCTATACCACACGGACCATGCATCATTAATTCAGTGACAATACGATATCCCTCTGGATCAGATTCCCTGTCCGGTAACTCCGCAGATACATAACGATCGATGTCCGCATTCGTTTGAATCCGTGAATGTTGTTCTATCCACAACAACAAATGACAATGCGGCAGGCCCCTTTTCTGAAACTCGACAGTGTATAGAACTACAGAAAACAATATGGGAGTTAGTAAAGTATATAGCGATGAATACATAAATGAGAGTAAGCAAGTATGAAGAGATGCTAACCTGCGGCGACTGGTCCAAAAGGCCTGAAATCACGGAGATATGTAATCAGCTGATGTATTTTTTGTTCAAAGACGCGGTCAACAGCGTCGAGTCTATCGGCGACCGTAACATCTTGAAATTGGTCCATGAAATCTAGTATCTCCGGCCACTTAAAATTACACGTGAACGTAATAAAGAAAGAAGGGTTTCCATGGACACGACATATAGCCAAAGCGTCTAGATAATGACTATACATATAGCGTGGGCCACCAACAAAGGGTGCTGGCAAGATAGTACGCATACCCACTTCTGACCCGTTCCTGTCACTACGCGCGATCGCATCGTACAACCCGGCAAGGTAGTCATTTATGATATCATCCTGGTGTTTGCGAATGAAATCTAAGAGGTACGCCTCAACACTACAGTAAGCCGTGACCACATATTGTTGTAATAATCTCCCTCCTTTGGTCAATAAAGTGTATTCCTGAAACCGATCGTGGAGTTGGTACGCGTAATACATCTTCATAGAGAGTTTCTTGTCCTCATCGATAGACTGACTCCTAACATCCCACAACCCGACCAACATGGAAACCATCTCCCCGTATATAAACAACAGCCGAAATTGCAGAGACATGTAAGACGGGTGCATTTGGTCGACCTTCCTCGGATCGCCAGACGCTCGTGAATAACGACATCAAACTCGTCCCAGATCCGACCACCTTCTCAGAAACTATAGCCCCTATCGATCTCCACTGGCAACTCATGCCGTCAACCCGCCACTACAAATAGCTTAATCTTAAATTCGATATTCCCGGCAAAGAATCAAGTCTCCGCCGTCTCCAAAGATATGAACCAATTCATTGTGCTCATCCAAGAAATGTATCAAACCTCAACGATCTGCGTGGATTCAGTGTTCTCCGCCGCCATCAAAATGTTAAAACTTGTTCGACCTCGCTTTCAAAGATCAAAACATACAATTGCAGGAACCGTGGATCGCTATCATCCGGTGGACACAGACCACCAATCCAATGATAGATCCGCCGAGACTTTAAAAGCACGGCCACGGCCTCATAATGGACTCATCTACCTCAGCCCCCAATGAAGTTATTGCGAACATCGAATTATAAGCCCTTATGTTATCCATGAAATGAGGAACCGTAAGAAGTCAAGCTTTATAAATCAGTACTCGCCGCCTCCGAAAACAACCTTACCCATACAATGCGGCGGTGATACTCTGGAAAACGAACTCAACACTGTTTTAAGCGCTCTTCAAACCAAAAAAGCGCATTGCAATGGCGACAGAACCTATTGCAGCGGCCTAAGGAAACATACGTGGCTGGTGCACCTAAAAACATCAGATCCAGGATCAGGTGAAAGTAGCGACGCAAAAAGGCAACACCAATGCAACATATTAAAATAACACGTACCACCAACGTTCCGGGCAGGGATCGACGAACCTCATTGGAGCCCGGCGCGTCGCTGTCGATGGGAGTCACACGCCTGCCTAAACCAAACGCAAATACCAAGACAACAAAATAAGCCCCTGAAATCTGCCGGCAGACTATAAAAGGGGAAACATAGAAATACAGTACAGTCAAATACCACAAATAGAACAAAAGGGAGACGTACGTGGGCGCCTGCGTGCTGGAGGCGATACAACAGCTGCCGGTGCTACGGAAAGCCCGGACCCTATAGCACCTATGTTTACGTGAACAGAAGTTGTATTGGCATCAGAAACGGGAGCACGCCATTTGGCTAGCCAAAGAGCATGAGATGAGAAACCGGAACAGACCAAAACATTATGATCATATGCAAAAGACAGAAAGAGGCATATCACTTACACCCAGATGCAGGGGACATGGGCGCTGGCACCGCTGAACAGCTGCCTTGGTGAAGATGCAGAGCGTCATGAACTTCAGAAACTGCAGCGGAAAATAACACATTAGTGAACAATGTAACGAAGAAAATGTGGACGCGAACGGCAAACACACAGAAATACTATCACTTACCAGCAGGTGTAACAGCCGGCATAACGCTAGAGGTTGATGCATCGGCACAGACTGAGACAACAGCAAAAGTTAATAAGTTAGCAGATTGACAACCAAAGTAAAACACGCAAACAGCAATACAAATCAGAAAAGAAAAAAAGAAAGGAAAAGTCAATATATACATACAACAACTGACCAGCATTCATATGAGTGGATGTGCACTGAGAATTCGACGTCACAAAGACCGCTACAATAAGAATAAGGAAAAAAGCAAATAAATGCGACAAAAGGATACAACAATGACATGTTAAAACAGGAAACGATATAAAGCACAAAATGTACCCGAACACGAAGAAGGCGAAAACGCATAGTTGATACCGTGAGCATCCACCAATTGTGCGTAAAACACGATCAGCTGTCGTATCTGAAACTGAGGAAAAGAAATCGATAATACATATAACGAAGATAAAGACGCGCCACAAATTTAAAACCCGAAAACAAAAGCAACCTACCATCACAGGATACCGGAAATATATCATCGATCTTCCTCTTCCCCTTTCCAAGATAATCCACAAAGCCCGGAACGCGGTCACAACCCGCGGGTGCAGAACCACAATAAGAATCAGGTTCCCTAATCGTTATCCCCCCCGTGGGTCTAACACCCATATCAGTAATACCACACACAGCAGGGTGAGGAACCAAATGCGTATCCGCATCCAAAAAAGGTCCGGAACCATGTTCCGTAACACACGTGTCAGCCGACACATCATCTGACTGTGAGAAAAGACCCACACCAGTACCTAAATCGTCTAACGCATGGATAGACGCGCAGTCATGACTGTCACCAAGGTCAGCAGCAACACGTACATCGTCCTCCAACCCATACCCACAACTATTCCTACGGACACCCTTACTTTTAGTTCTCATCTCCTATAACGCAGCCTACAGCAATTACACCGATTGCCTAACAATCTTATAGCAACCATACAACACACAAGAACATAGCAGGCAAAAAAAAAACACAAAAACTAACATAAACACATAGCACACATACGCAAGAAGAAACACACAAAATTGAAGCAGCAATTACCTAAAACGAAAGTAGCAGATGACGAAGACAAAATGAGAAACGGCAAACGTCGAGAATGATGATAATGATAAACATCGAGAATGATGATGATGATAAACGAAATAGCGCCACGTAGGAATCAGAAGAACACGTATATGAGAAGAGATGTAAACAGGCCGACATAACTCGATGGGCCTGGCAACTGGACCGAAAAAAAAACTGCGGAGCCCTAAATGACGTAAATGGTCGCCGTTTCATACGCTCGCATTAATATATATATATAATTAATAGAAACATGTTATCTCCACCATCAACTGAAATAATATTATATAGTTAAAAAAAAACTGAAATAATATTATGAAGTAGGACCTCACCTTTGAGGGCAGGAGGTCCCGACCTCCCCCCTCCTCCCTCAAAATTTACGCCACCTAATGAAATATTATAGGTTTTAGGGTAATTTACTGAGGTGCTACAAACAAATCTCCGATCCCCCTCCCCCAAAATAAATGATCAAGTTCCGCTATTAATTATAAAGCACAAATAAAGCGATATACACATCCCAATCAATTTTTTGTGATACTAAAAAAAAATCATTCATTTGATGAGTCAGCCTTGAAATTTTGTCTTGGTTCTCCTCATTTGAGGCGTTTTATAATGCATTGTTTAAGAAAAATAAAATAAACTACACCATTCGTCTTTGTGGTATGCGTTGACCGAGAATTTTGGTCCTTTGACCGAAAAAAATGCACTGTCCATCCTTAACTGCGAAACATTATGTATCGTTAGTCCCTCATTCTAACAGGCATGACTAACGGTCGTTATACCTCATCCACTCAAGGGTATTTCAGTCTTTCCCCACCCATAAGGACCAACGGTGTAATTTCGAAATTTTCAAAAATAATTTATTTCGAAATTCTTTTTCCGAATTTTTTTTTTCCAAATTTTTTTTTTTCAAATTTTTTTTTTCCAAAATTTTTTTTTCCGAATTTTTTCCCCAAAAATCGTCGCATGTGAAAAAAAATTCGTCACACGTGAATTTTTTTTTCGTCACATGTGAAAAAATTATTAGAAATTCTTTTTTTGAAAATTTTTCACATATAAAGAAAAATGTGAAATTTTCGTCATATGTGAAAAAAATTTACATGTGACAGAAAAAAATTCCAACTTTTTTTTCACATAAAAAATTTCGAAATTTTTTTTGTGAAAACACAAAAATTCGGGAAAAAAAATTCAAACGGATAAAACGTTATTAAAACGGAAGTAAACGTATAAAAAAGGATAAAAACAAATAAAAACGGGACGAAATCGTATGAAACCGGACGAAAACGTATAAAAACAGACAAATTTTTTTTTTCTGAATTTTTGTGTTTTCAAATTTTTTTTGATTTTTTTTCGAAACTTTTTTTCGTCACATATGAAAAAAATATTGGAAATTTTTTCCGTCACATGTGAATTTTTTTTAACATATGACGAAAATTTCACCTTTTTCACATGTGACGAATTTTTTTTTTCACATGCGACGATTTTTGGGAAAAAATTTTTCGGAAAAAAATATTTTGGGGGAAAAAATTTGGGAAAAAAAATTCGGAAAAAAAAAATTTGAAAAAAAAATTTTGGAAAAAAAATTTTCGGAAAAAAAATTCAAAATAAAGTTTTTCGGAAAATTTGAAATTACACCGTTGGTCCTTATGGGTTGGAAAAGACTGAAATACCCTCAAATGGATGAGGTATAACGACCGTTAGTCATGTCAGTTAGAGTGAGGGACTAACGATACATAACGTTTCGCAGTTAAAGATGGACGGTGCATTTTTTTCGATCAAAGGACGAAATTTGTCGGTCAACGCGTACCACAAGGACGAATGGTGTAGTTTCTAAGATTGTTCCCACAAAATTGATAGACGGAGGGGAGATACATTTATAAAAGTACTATTCAATTGATAGATTTGTATTGGGTCAAAGACATTAGTGAAAGGTGCCTAAAGTGTACATTCAATTTAGAAAAGTACTATTCAATTGAAAATGTTTTGCAAATTGATAATAAGGAAAATACATTTATATTATAGTATTACTCGTATTTTCTTCGAAGTCTCAAAAAAGAAAATCAAAGTTTAAATCCCACTATATAAAATATTGAGATGGCTAGAAAAAATGCGGAAGTGGCTACAGAATTATCAATTAATTCGGATAAGTTATAGCAAAAAGAGGCTTCGCACTAGCCTAACACATATCTTTGTACTTTCGTCTAAATTATATGTACATATTTCAATTTTAAGACTAAAATACACCGTTGGTCTCTAAACTTGTTTTTGCGCATCACGATGGAACAAACTTGTGTTGGAAAATTTAGTGCACTTGTGAGATTAGTTCACACCTTGTAATGGGTTAGGAGTGTACAAATGCATAACTATGCCTATGAACACCTCGACTCTTGTAGTGGTTTGTATTGGTAGTGCTAGTAGAAAGTACCGCTTGTAAAGTACCGCTGTGGAAAGTACTGCTTGTGGTTTCCACTGATAAGCAAGATGTTTCGATAAGCAGTGTTTCCAATCGCTTGTGTTTTCCATCGCTTGTGGATTCCAAGCTCGGCAACAGTGTATCCACCGATAGCACTATGAAAGTACTGCTAGTGTGAAAGTACTGCTAATGGTATGAAAGTACTGCTAGTGTTAAAGTAATCGCTAAATGGCATTACAACCGCTTAATGACCACGTTTAATTGGTCATGTAACCACTAACGGCTATAATGGGGATAATTATGAGGCTATTAATGGGCCGATTAATACTCATAATTCCATTTGACTAGCTAAGAGTAACCTCCTATAAATAGGAGATCTGATTATGCATGATAAACACACGTAAAACGTAAACACTTATTAGCGAAAGGGTTATAGATTTGTGTCTAATTCTCTAACTGCATTTTGTCTTATCCCAAGTAGATATTCGTGATACCTGGGCATTAGGGTCGAATAGTTTACTTTGGAAAGTGATCACACGATTCCAAGTGATATCCGTTAACCACCTAGTGGTATTGCTACTGTCATTGATTGTCTTAACCCTTGCGCTGGAGATACACACCAACAATCGAAGTAAACTATTTGTGATAATCAATGGCAACTGCTGCAATGAAACACATGGCTTCAAACTTTGCTAAGCTGGACAAGTTTGAAGGGGTGGACTTTAGGAGGTGGAAGAAGAAGATGCACTTCTTGTTGTCAAGTATGAGTGTGGTGTATGTGCTAACCACACCCATTCCTGATGATGGTGATGATGCTACCGTGGAGCGATCGAGGAGGAGAAAATGGGAGAATGATGACTACATATGCAGAGGTCTTATTCTCAATGGTATGTCTGATTCTCTGTTTGATATTTATCGGAACTTTGAATCTTCCAAAGAACTGTGGGATTCCTTGGATGCCAAATATATGGTTGAGGATGCATCAAGTAAGAAGTTCCTTGTTAGTAATTTCACAAATTACAAAATGACTGATTCAAGACCGGTTATGGAACAATACAATGAACTTCTTTGAATACTTGGAAGGTTTACACAACACAATATGAACATGGATGAGGCTATTAAAGTCTCTTGTGTCATTGACAAACTCCCTCCTTCTTGGAAAGATTTCAAGCATACCTTGAAACATAAGAAAGAGGAGTTAACTCGGTTGAGTTGGGCAAGTCATCCAAGCATTGAGGAATCTCTCAAGATGCAGGATAATGACAAGCCAAAGAGTAGCAATGCTACTGGACCATATGTTGTCAATATGGTGGAGCATAACAACTCCACCAGGTACAATGACAACAAAGGGAAACGCAAATATCATGAAAACAAGGGCAGATCCTAACAAGAAGGCAACACCTACTTGTTGGAAATGTGGCAAGACCGGTCACATTAAAAGGGACTGCAAGGGTGTTAAAGTTGGTGGTAAAGCCAATGGATCGGGAACTAATGGTTCAGGGAGTGGTGGATCACCAACTCACCGAAAGGTCAGAATATGTTTAATAAGTCTTTTCAGATTTATTATGTTACATATGTATCTGAATCTTTTATGTGCGTGATGATGATGTTGCGTGGTGGGTTGACTCTGGTGCAACAGTTCATGTGTGTAAAGATAGAAGCCGGTTCAAGACTTATGAGTCACTAAATGATGGTTCTATTCTTCACATGGGAAATGAGTCAACAACCTTGGTGCATGGTCGTGGTTGTGTAGATCTTAATTTTAGTTCTGAAAAGATTGTAACTTTGTTTAATGTTATTCATGTTCCTGATATAAGGAAGAACTTGGTTTCAAGTAGTGTATTGAATAATCATGGATATAAACAAGTTATTGAGTCTGATAAATTTGTGCTTTCTAAGAATGGTGTTTTTATTGGTTTTGGTTATTTATGTAATCAAATGTTCAGGCTTAATATTACAAATGACGTTGTTATTTCAAATTTTGTGACCACATATAACCGTGACCGACTCTACCCTATGGCATGCTAGACTTGGCCATGTACTTTATAAAAGAATGCAAGATATGTCTAGGATGGTTTAATCCCGCTTTTGACATGGACACCTAAAAGTGTAAAACTTGCATGTTGACCAAGATTACCAAGAAACCCTTCGTGGTGTTAGTCGTGAGACTAAGCTCCTAGAGTCGCATACACGCTGATCGTGTGATTTACATGCCAATCCTTCTTTGGGGAATAAGAAGTACTTTGTGACATTTATTGATGATGCTTCTAGGTTTGGTTATGTTTATTTGTTACATACAAAGGATGAAGCATTAGATAAATTCAAAGTGTTTAAACTGAAGTTGAATTACAACTTGGGTCTTTGATCAAAAGATTAAGGATGATAGGAGGTGAGTACATGGATACTCAGATTTCAGTCTATTGGTATTATCCATGAAACGACGCTTCTTATACTCTCAAGAAATGGTATTTCTGAAAGGAAAAACAGGTGTCTTTGAAGGAGATGGTTAATTCCATGTTGTCCTATTCAGACCGAGTCAAGGGTTCCGGGGTGAAGCTATGTTAACAAATTTTGCTATTTATTAAATTGGGTTCCCAACAAAAGGAACAAGGTTACCCCTTATGAACTCTGGACTAAAAGGAAACCCAACCCGAACTATCTCAAGGTTTGGGGTTGTAGGGTTTGTAAGACCCCGATCCAAAGTTGAAAACGCGGGTGAAAGAGGCATTGATTGCATCTTTGTTGGATATGCCGAGCATTCCAAGGCTTTTAGGTTCTATGTTATTGAACCTAATGAATATGTTTCAGCTAACTCAATAATTGAATCAAGGGATGCAAACTTTGATGAGAATAGATTCTCATCAGTCCCTAGACCAAGTTAGAGGATTCCTAATGAAACTCATGACACTGTATATCAAAGGTCCACGATGATGAACCATCGAGGTCCCTGATGAGGTTGTGGTTCAACAACAACCTGAACCTCGTGCTCAAGAAGAGCAAAAAGGTCGAATCCAAAGTCATTTGACCCGAAGTTTCAACTATACTTAGTTGAAGGAACAAGGGATGAGGTCTCGGACCAATACTCCTATTGCTTCATTGTTGAGGATGATCCCAAGACATTTGAAGATGCAATGAAGTCCAGTGATATTGCTTTCTCGGAAAGAAGCAATCAATGAGGAGATGGATTCCATCATAGGAAACAACACTTGGGTGTTGGTTGATCTACTCCCGTTGCAAACCTCTAGGTCGCAAATGGATTTTCAAAAAGAAAATGAAGGTAGATGGAACTATTGAAAAGTTCAAGGCTAGACTTGTTATTTAGGGCTTTAAACAAAAGTCGTGGATAGACTATTTTGATACTTATGCCCTGGCTCGTGACGGTCATAAGATGCTGATTGCTATGATATCTATTCACAATCTGATTATTCATCAGATGGATGTGAAGACAGCTTTCTTGAATGGTGAATTGGATGAGGAGGTTTACATGAACCAACCTCGTGGCTTCATCATGCCCGGCAATGAAAACAAGGTGTGTAAACCGATTAAGTCTCTTTATGGACTTAAGCAGGCACCTAAGCAATGGCATCAAAAATTTGATGAAGTGGTTTTGTCTAGTGGTTATGTTCTTAACAAGTCGACAAATGTGTATATAGCAAATTTGATGAATCTCGTAAAGGAGTCATCATTTGTCTATATGTTGATGACATGTTGATCTTTGGCACTGACCAAAATCAGTTGACTTGACAAAGGAATTTTTGTCATCAAGGTTCTCCATGAAAGACATGGGGAGGCTGATGTTATCCTTGGTATAAGGATTAAACATGAAAGTAATAGAATTTCTATCTCTCGGTCTCATTATATTGAGAAGGTACCGAGGAAATTCAATTACTTTGATTGTACTCCAGTGAGTACACCTATGGATACTTGTGAGAAGCGGATGCCTAATCATGGCAAGGTCAGTATCTCAACTTGAGTATTCTAGGTAATTGGTCACCTGATGTATGCCATGACTTGTACAAGACCCGATATTGGTTTTGCAGTGGGAAAATTGAGCAGGTATACTAGTAATCCTAGTGCTCATCACCGTAAGCGCTCAAAGGGTATCAAGTATTTGAAGAGAACTATGGATTATAGTCTCTCATATAATCGGTTACCCATCGGTTGGAAGGTTACATCGATGCAAGTTGGATCAAGAATAATCAAGACAATTCATCTACCAAATGGCGGGTATTCCTACTTGGTGAAGGTGCAATTTCTTGGGCATCCAAGAAGCAAACTTGCATCACCAGTTCAACAATGGAATCAGAATTTGTGGCTTTAGCAAGCGGTAAAGAAGTCAATGGTTGAAAAACTTGCTTCTTGAGATTCCATTGTGGCCTAAAACTATAGCACCTATTTCTATCCGATGTGATAGTGCAGCTACATTGGCTAAAGCTTATAGCCAAATGTACAATGGTAAGTCTAGACACTTAGGTGTCAGACATAGCATGATTCGTGAGCTTATCATGAATGGGGTGGTATTTATAAAGTTTTTTAGATCTCAACGAATTTAGCTGATCACTTGACGAAGGGTTTGGCTAGAGACTTGGTTATAAAGTCTGCTAAAGGGATGGGTTTAAGTCCAACTTAGTCACTGAATGCTAGGACACCCAAATCCCTCCTGAGGAAACTTGGGAGCTGAGTTCAATGTGGAAAGTTTAACATTCAGTGACTGGAGCACATGTTTTGTTTACATCCCAAGGTTGTGCTCAGAATCTGCTGAAAGGAGGATGAAGTCTTTACTTCTTAATGGTTAATTTTCTTTGAAAAAGTGCTTGGCGGGAGCATGAATAAAAGAGGAACCACCTATGTAAATGTTGAAGTTTTGCCGCTTTAGGAAGCTTTGGACTTTTAGCTTTTACAACATTTATGAATTTGGATATGGACACATGGCTTGTATAGTGTCGAGTGATAAGTGTTTGAAAAACTTGTGTGTATTTTATCTTCAGGTATTCAAATGGGTTGAAGGGTTCACTTCTTAGAACACCCTGATTCTCGAATATTTGAACGTGTAATTTACTAAGATGGAAATTCAATCCTCGTGACATTTTCGTTTATGCACATGTTTTGCTTGATGTTTATTTTCATGCAAAGGAAGTGAACTAAATTTGGGGAGGATTGTTGGAAAATTTAGTGCACTTGTGGGATTAGTTCACACCTTGTAATGGGTTAGAGGTACGAGTGTACACCCATAAGGTCCATGAACACCTCGACTCTTGTAGTGGTTTGTATTGTAGTGCTAGTAGAAAGTACCGCTGTGGAAAGTACTGCTTGTGGTTTCCAATCGATAAGCGTGTTTCCACTAAAGCTTGTGTTTTCCAATCGCTTGTGGATTCCAGGAAGCAGGTATCCACCGATAGCACTATGAAAGTACCGCTAGTGTGAAAGTATCGCTAATGGTATGAAAGTATGCGCTAGTGTTAAAGTAATCGCTAAATGGTTAAGCAGCACAACCGCTTAATGACCACGTTTTAATTGGTCATGTAACCACTAATGGCTATAATGGGGATAATTATGAGGCTATTAATGGGCCGATTAATACTCATAATTACATTTGACTAGCTAAGAGTAACCTCCTATAAATAGGAGATCTGATTATGCATGATAAACACACGTAAAAACGTAAACACTTATTAGCTTAAAGGGTTATAGATTTGTGCCTAATTCTCTAACTGCATTTTGTCTTATCCCAAGTAGATATTCGTGATACCCATGCATTAGGGTCGAATAGTTTACTTTGGAAAGTGATCACACGATTCCAAGTGATATCCGTAACCACGTAGTGGTATTGCTACCGCCATTGATTGTCTTAACCCCGTTCCGGGAGATACACACCAACAATCAAAGTAAACTATTTGTGATAATCAATGGCAAATCGCCGCAATGAATGACACATGGCTTCAAACTTTGCTAAGCTGGACAAGTTTGAAGGGGTGGACTTTTTAGGAGGTGGCGTAAGAAGATGCACTTTGGCCAAGCATGTGTGGGTGTAGCTAACCACACCCATTCCTGATGATGGTGTTGATGCTACCGGGAGCGATCGTAGGAGGAGCAAATGGGAGAATGATGACTACATATGCAGGTCTTATTCTCAATGGTATGTCCTGACTGCTTGATATTTATCGAACTTTGAATCTTCCAAAGAACTGTAGGATTCCTTGGATGCCAAATATATGGCTGAGGATGCATCAAATTACAAAATTACAAAATGACCTGATTCAAGACCGCTTATGGAACAATACAAAGAACTTCTTGGAATACTTGGAAGGTTTACACAACACAATATGAACATGGATGAGGCTATTAAAGTCTCTTGTGTCATTGACAAACTCCCTCCTTCTGGGAAAGATTTCAAGCATACCTTGAAACATAAGAAAGAGGAGTTAACTCTGTTTGAGTTGGGCAGTCATCTCAAGCATTGAGGAATCTCTCAAGATGCAGGATAATGACAAGCCAAAGAGTAGCAATGCTACTGGACCATCTGTTGTCAATATGGTGGAGCTTAACAACTCCACTAGGTACAATGACAACAAAGGCAAACGCAAATATCATGATAACACAAGGGCGGATCCTAACAAGAAGGCAACACCTACTTGTTGGAAATGTGGCAAGACAGGTCACATTAAAAGGGACTGCAAGGGTGTTAAAATTGGTGGTAAAGCCAATGGATCATGCACTAATGGTTCAGTGGAGTGGTGGATCACCAACTCACTGAAAGGCATAATATGTTTAATAAGTCTTTTCAGATTTATTATGTTACATATGTATCCGAATCTTTTATGTGCGTGATGATGATGTTGCGGGTGGGTTGACTCGTGCAACAGTTCATGTGTGTAAAGATAGAAGCTGGTTCAAGACTTATGAGTCACCGAATGATGGTTCTATTCTTCACATGGGAAATGAGTCAACAGCCTTGGTGCATGGTCGTGGTTATGTAGATCTTAATTTTAGTTCTGGAAAGATTGTAACTTTGTTTAATGTTATTCATGTTCCCGATATAAGGAAGAACTTGGTTTCAAGTAGTGTATTGAATAATCATGGATATAAACAAGTTATTGAGTCTGATAAATTTGTGCTTTCTAAGAATGGTGTTTTTATTGGTTTTGGTTATTTATGTAATCAAATGTTCAGGCTTAATATTACCACTACAATGTTGTTATTTCAAATTTTGTGACCACATATAACCAGACTGACTCTACCCTATGGCATGCTAGACTTGGCCATGTACATTATAAAAGAATGCAAGATATGTCTAGGGATGGTTTAATCCCAGCTTTTGAAAAGTGTAAAACTTGCATGTTGACCAAGATTTCCAAGAAACCCTTTCAGGGTGTTAGTCGTGAGACTGAGCTCCTAGAGCTGATACACAGTGATCTGTGTGATTTGCATGCCACTCCATATTTGGGGAATAAGAAGTACTTTGTGACGTTTATTGATGATGCTTCTAGGTTCTGTTATGTTTATTTGTTACATACAAAGGATGAAGCATTAGATAAATTCAAAGTGTTTAAAACTCAAGTTGAATTACAACTTGGGTCTTTGATCAAAAGATTAAGGACTGATAGGGGAGGTGAGTACATGGATACTCAGACTTTCACTATTGGTATTATCCATGAAACGACCGCCTTATACTCCTCAAAAAATGGTATTTCTGAAAGGAAAACAGTGGTGTCAAGGAGATGATTAATTCCATGTTGCCCTATTCAGACTGAAGTCAAGGGTTCTCGGGGTGAAGCTATGTTAACAGCTTGCTATTTATTAAATAGGGTTCCCAACAAAAGGAACAAGGTTACCCTTATGAACTCTGGACTAAAAGGAAACCCAACCTGAACTATCTCAAGGTTTGGGGTTGTATGGCTTGTAAGACTTCCCTGATCCAAAGTTTAAAACTTTGGGTGAAAGAGGCACCGATTGCATCTTTGTTGATATGCCTGAGCATTCCAAGGCTTTTAGGTTCTATGTTATTAAACCTAATGAATATGTTTCAGTTAACTCAATAATTGAATCAAGGGATGCAACTTTTGATGAGAATAGATTCTCATCAGCCCCAGACCAAGTCGAGGATTCCTAATGGAACTCATGACACGGTATATCAAAGGTCCCTGATGATGAACCATCAAGTGGTCCCCGATGAGGTTGTGGTTCAACAACTCAACCCTGTGGTCAGAAGAGCAAAAGGGTCAGGACTCCAAAGTCATTTGGACCCGAGTTTCAACTATACTTAGTTGAAGGAACAAGGGATGAGGTCTCAAACCAATACTCCTATTGCTTCATTGTTGAGGATGATCCCAAGACATTTGAAGAAGCAATGAAGTCCCGAGATATTGCTTTCTGGAAAGAAGCAATCAATGATGAGATGGATTCCATCATGGGAACAACACTTGGGTGTTGGTTGATCTACCTCGCCGTTGCAAACCTCTAGGTTGCAAAAGGATTTTCAAAAGAAAATGAAGGTAGATGGAACTATTGAAAAGTTCAAGGATAGACTTGTTATTCAGGGCTTTAAACAAAATTCAGGGATAGACTATTTTGATACTTATGCCCCTGTGGCTCGACTCTACTATAAGATCTGATTGTTATGGCATCTATTCACAATCTGATTATTCATCAGATGGATGTGAAGACAACTTTCTTGAATGGTGAATTGGATGAGGAGGTTTACATGAACCAACCTCAGGGATTCATCATGCTGGGCAATTAAAACAAGGTGTGTAAACTGATTAAGTGTCTTTATGGACTTAAGCAGGAACCTAAGCAATGGCATCAAAAATTTGATGAAGTGGTTTTGTCTAGTTGTTATGTTCTTAACCGTGACAAATGTGTATATAGCAAATTTGATGAATCTGCTAAAGGAGTCATCATTTGTCTATATGTTGATGACATGTTGATCTTTGGCATTGACCAAAATCAGGTTGACTTGACAAAGGAATTTTTGTCGTCAAGGTTCTCCATGAAAGACATGGGGGAGGTCTATCCTTGGTATAAGTATTAAACATGAAAGTAATAGAATTTCTATCTCTCAGTCTCATTATATTGAGAAGGTACTGAGGAAATTCAATTACTTTGATTGTACTCCAGTGAGTACACCTATGAATACTTGTGAGAAGTTGATGCCTAATCATGGCAAGGCTGTATCTCAACTTGAGTATTCTAGGTAATTGGTCACTGATGTATGCCATGACTTGTACAAGACCGATATTGGTTTTGCATGGGATAATTGCAGGCATACTAGTAATCCTAGTGCTCATCACTGGCAAGCAGTTCAAAGGGTATCAGTATTTGAAGAGAACTATGGATTATAGTCTCTCATATTGGTTACCCATCGTTGTTGGAAGGTTACACCGATGCAAGTTGGATCAAGAATAACAGACAAAGCACCTACCAGTGGCTTGGTATTCCTACTTGTGGAGGTGCAACTTGGGCATCCAAGAAGCAAACTTGCATCAGTTCAACAATGGAATCAATTTGTGGCTTTAGCAACTGGGTAAAGAAGTGAATGGTTGAAAAACTTAATTCTTGAGATTCCATTGTGGCCTAAACCTATAGCACCTATTTCTATTCGATGTGATAGTGCAGCTACATTGGCTAAAGCTTATAGCCAAATGTACAATGGTAAGTCTAGACACTTAGGTGTCAGACATAGCATGATTCGTGAGCTTATCATAAATGGGGTGGTATCTATAGAGTTTGTTAGATCTCAAATGTAATTTAATGATCACTTGACGAAGGGTTTGGCTAGAGACTTGGTTATAAAGTCTGCTAAAGGGATTTAAGTCCAACTTAGTCATCAATGCTAGGACACCCAACCTCCCGAGGAAACTTGGGAGCTGAGTTCAATGTGGAAAGCCGAACATTCAGTGGACTGGAGCACATGTTTTATTTACATCCCAAGGTTGTGCTCGTAACCTCGCCGAAGGAGGATGAAGTCTTTACTCTTAATGGTTAATTTCTTTGAAAAAGTGCTTGGCAGAGCATGAATAAAGAGGAACCACCTATGTAAATGTTGAAGTTTTGCCGCCTCAGGAAGCTTTGGACTTTTAGCTTTTACAACATTTATGAATTTGGATATGGACACATGGCTTGTATAGTGTCGAGCCGATAAGTGTTTGAAATCTTGTGTGTATTTTATCTTCAGGTATTCAAATGGGTTGAAGGGTTCAATTCTTAGAACACCTGATTCTCGAATATTTGAACGTGTAATTTACTAAGATGGAAATTCAATCCTCGTGACATTTTCGTTTATGCACATGTTTTGCTTGATGTTTATTTTTCATGCAAGGGAAGTGAACTAAATTTGGGGAGGATTGTTGGAAAATTTAGTGCACTTGTGGGATTAGTTCACACCTTGTAATGGGTTAGAGGTACGGAGTGTACACCCATAAGGTCCATGAACACCTCGACTCTGTAGTGGTTTGTATTGGTAGTGCTAGTAGAAAGTAACGCTTGTGGAAAGTAACGCTTGTGGTTTCCATCGATAAGCGTGTTTCCAATCGATGCAGTGTTTCCATGAAGCTTGTGTTTTCATGAAGCTTGTGGATTCCAATCAAGCGTGTATCCAATGATAGCACTATGAAAGTACCGCTAGTGTGAAAGTAATGCTAATGGTATGAAAGTATGCTAGTGTTAAAGTAACGCTAAATGGCGTTACAACTTAATGACCACGTTAAATTGGTCATGTAACCACTAACGGCTATAATGGGGATAATTATGAGGCTATTAATGGGCCTATTAATACTCATAATTCCATTTGACTAGCTAAGAGTAACCTCCTATAAATAGGAGATCTGATTATGCATGATAAACACACATAAAACGTAAACACTTATTAGCGAAAGGGTTATAGAATTGTGCCTAATTCTCTAACCGCATTTGGTCTTATCCCAAGTAGATATTCATGATACCTGCAGCATTGGGTCTAATAGTTTACTTTGGGAAGTGATCACACGATTCCAAGTGATATCCGGTAACCACCTAGTGGTATTGCTACCGTCATTGATTGTCTTAACCCTGTTCTGGGAGATACACACCAACAATGGGCGCTCTTATCTCTGGAGGTCCAAAACATGGGGTTTATATGCCAAACTCGTCCCTTGACCATTAACGCCGAGGTCAACGGTCCGTTATACTCCATAAAATCCCGTTATCCTTTTACTGTTGAGGGTACAATCCTCTTATTACCTTGATGTACTATAGCAGATGTCTTGTCCAATTTCCCGCCAGAATGTATAATATAACTAAGCTGTGTACTCATTGCTCATCCCCAAACTTGTTTTGGAAGCCTACCCAAAAAACCCTAATGCAATGTTAATCATCAAATCAAATAATCTAAATAAGAAAATAACAAGCACCAACCTTGGATTTACTCTGTGGCGAATTAGAGAATATCCTTTCTTTGATGACCATGAAATTGTGGAAAAAGCTGCAATCAGGAGATATGGTAAGTGTTTTTTGGTTATAGTCTATTACAATCATATGTTAGTACGATTGTTTAAGTTATTCTCCTTTTAGGTAACTTTATCGTAACATTGTTTTTGTACATTTTTTATACAGCGGATGAACCAGGATCATTTAGCATGAGGTTCCATTATGAAGGTACATTCAAATACTTTCCAAGTAGAATATATCGAGGCAATGATTGCCTTGTTGATTATGTGGAAATAAAAGAGGTATCCGTTGATGAAATGGATGCTCTCATGACCAAAATCGGTTATGAGAATGGACAAACCAATTATTTCTACTTTCTTAAGCCTGGTTGTACATTGGATGACGGATTGTTTAGTTTGCGTGAAGCTACTAATGTTGAGTTGTTGGAAGATGTTGTCAAAGACATTAAGTTTATAGATGTGTATGTGGAAATAGGTAAGACAAGATTAGAGTTGTCTGAAATGTCCCCACAATCTATTAAGACTGTCTTTTGGGAGATGGAAGAAAATAGGAGAAAAGTTGCTAGTGCTGCTATTCAATCTTGTTGTAGACGATTGGTGTTAGATGATCTTGATAATGAACATGCACTAGATCCTTTTATGCAACTTACACAAGTGCCTATGGACCTCAATGATATTGGTGAATCTAGCAATTTGCCCAACATTGAGCCTGATTTTCCACCTCGACACATCATTTGCTAGCCAACCTGTCATACATAAAGGAGCGTGCTTTAGTACTTATTAATGAGGACAATGCTGTTAATGAGCCCGATAATTTTGAGGTTAACTGTCTGTTTTGACTCAGGGGAAGCAATTAGAGAAAGTAGGAAGAGCACTAGTTGATGTCAATAACAGGTTTGAGGAGCCTGATGTTGATGTAAATCTATTTCAATTGACTCAGGATAATCATTTAGGTGAAGTAGGATGATCTGCTTATGCCAATAACATGGAAGAGGATCCCTTTTTGATGTTACTGTTACGAGTGACACTAGTGACTTAGGCAATGCAGTTGATGATTCAATTCAAGCAAATGATGAGAATACTTGTCAGGAGAATGATGCATAACTTGCTATGGTCCAAGTAGGTCAGAGTAATGAGTTAGGTCAAGCAGGAACAACCAGTAATATAAGTGATGATATGCATTTGGAAAATGATTTACCTGTGATGGTTGATGATGTCTTTTGCAGTGAGTATGCTTCTTACGAAAGGCACTTTGCAAATGGAGTCTGTACTACATTCTTTTGTTCTGGTCAGGACTTTTCTACTGCAATGGATGTCAAAACTAAGGTAAGAGAGCATTTAATAGAAACTTGAGGAGTTATTTTTTTATGAAGAATGTCAAACAAGAATAAGGGTCAGATGTAAGGGTTTGTTCCACTTTCGCCCAAGTGAAGGTCCTGGATGGATATAGGCCCATCTAGAATTCCATTAACCGAGGGGTATAAATGCATTGCTTTCGGCAAAATGACCCTTCACAAATACTCTACCCATGGCTATTATTTGTCGGCAGGAATGGTGTGACAGGTACATGGTCAGTCAGAACATATAATGAGCAACACACTTGTTTGCAATCAAGGGCACTCAGAGCTTTTGACCTTAACTATATCTCAAAGCAAATTACAACACAAATTGAAACCAATCCACTGGTTCTGTCAAGTCTGTGCATAATCAACTTACCAACCAATACGAGCTTGAAGTGTCCCTGAAGCTTTTAAGGGCCAAAAACTTAGCAATAACAGCCATCAGGGGTCAATTCAAGCTACAATTTACTTTGTTGAGAGATTATGTTCAAGAGTTGCAGAAGACAAACCCTAATACAAGCTTGTGATGAATGTGGAACGACCTACAGATGAGGCTCTTCCAACGAGAGAATTCAAGAGAGTGTATGTTTGTTTAGGTGCATTGAAGGAAGGATTTAAAGCGTATGGGATATCGTTGTTGGGGTGGGTGCTTTCTAATTCGTGGTCCTTTGAATGGTCAACTGATGACAGATGTGGTAATTGATAGCAACAATGGTATATACCCTTTAGCTTATGCTTTTGCTGAATCGAAAACATGATCATGGAATTGGTTTCTTCATTGTTTATCCGATGATATAGCACTTGAGCCAATCTCAAGCATCACTTTTATTACTGACATGCAAAAGATACTCCCTTAATCTGTTCATGAATTTAAGTCTCTCTTTTGGAAAACATATTTAAAGTAAAACATATTGGATTTTGTGCGTGATATAAGTGAGCTTTAAGAGATAAACTTTTCCGCATTCGCAACACAGATTCTCAGATAGAAGCATTCATGAGAGAAAGTCGAAACTTTAATGCAGCAGAAGTTTACAAAGATCATTTCAGGAAATGTGCAATTTCAAATCGTTGTACAGCTTTGAGAAAGCTATGGTCGATTTCAAGAAATTTAATCAACCAAAATTCTGGCAATTGGTTGACAAGATACCACCCATCAGAAGGATAATGAAGCAGCTGGATGGGCCACTAACACCAACTGCATAACACATGCTAGAGGGTAATAAGAAAGAGGCTGTTAAGTATAATGTTTTATGGAATGGGGGAACTAAGTTTCAAGTTAGTGGACCATGGGGTGACCAATGTGTAGTTAATGTTGTAGAAAAGTCTTGTACTTGCAGAAGATGGAGATAACAGTTTACCATGTAAACATGATGTTGCTACCAATTGAAATATGGCTTTAAATGGGCAACAAGTAGGAGCTGTAGAAACATAGGCTCATCCTTGTTACTATCTTCTCACTTGGGAGGCAACCTATAAACACCATGTCGAGCCTATAACTAGCAGCGAACATTGGGAAAAATCAAATGTGCCAACAACAATTGTTCCACCAAAATCCGAAACAAAACCGCCTAGCTCAAGAGGTAGAAAAATAGTTAGGATAGCTCCTGAAAGTGAAGAGATTGTGAAGAATGGTGTCTCGCTTGGAAGAGTGTTAAGTGTAGTATTTGTGGCATTGCTGGACACAACCGAAAACATGTCTAGGGTATAGTGAAGCTGAAAGTAGTCGAACTGGCCATAAGGGAAATGTCAAACAAGTGCCTACAAAAGCTGCAAAAAAAAACACATCCTATAGGTAACAAAGTAGCAGCAAAAAAGACACATCCTAAAGGTACAGGTGTTGTTGAAAGTCAAGTTAGTGCAGTTCAAGGAAGTGGTGTTCAATCTGAAAATCAAGATCAAGCAACTGAAGATCCCATCATACATGATGCATCCCTGTCTCAATCCCAGCAACATAAAGATGAAGCAACAGAAGATCCCATGATACAAGATGAATCCCTCTCTCAATCCCAACAACATCAAGATGAAGCAATTCCGATCCCAGATGCATGAGCAGTCCCAGTGTCAATCCCAGAACATGATCAATCACAGTTTAATTCTCACTACAGTAAGTGATGTGCAAGGCCGCTTCAACCCAGCCTGCTAAAGAAGAATGACTAGGCAAACTATGCATTAGAAAGAATGATGGCCTTACCATAGGTCAATTTTGTTATGCTAATTAGCTAGATAATGTTTTATCTAGTTTATTTCCTATGGACAAGTTATGTACTCTAAAAACATATGTGTGTGTGTCTAAATGTAGTTCTCATGCTTTCAAAAGTATGCAATTTTACGCATTTGGAATTATATCCATTTGCATTAACTATGGAACCATGTCATTATTGTGTATTTTTATATATTGACTAAGCTTGATGTGTGAATAATTTGCATCAAAAGTAATCAAAGCTAAACAGAACCTCATAAGAATGTTGACAATTAATAGTCAAACATAAACAAATTGCTAACCATCTGCATACCCATAAGGCATTGAAAGTAAAAAACAAACCAAACTGAATACTTCATAACAATGTTGACAATTAAAAGTCAACTTTAATCTTAACCATGTGCATAAAGCCATAAACATACGGTAAACCGATGATAATAACAAAATTGTAACCTTCGGGACACATCGTTACTACAATTCAAGATGATGAACATTAACCATCTCGCCTCATTACATAAAAGCTAAAAGTTATCCCAATGCATAAACAATCAAGAACAATATCCAACTGAGCACTAGGTAAATCTTCCACTTCCACACATCACCTTGAGCAGCTTCTAATCTTGCCTCAAGCTTATTTCTCCCCCTCAAAAGGCCTAGTATGATCATTCTTCAACAAGCACATATTTCAGGATCATACAATCGTATCCACGTACAAGAAGACCCCTATTTATGATTATGACAAGTCATTAAAAAACCACCATTGTTACAATTTACTTTGCTGCTTTAGAAAACAAACTAATACAATAAATATTAAGACGCACTTACTTCAACAGGACAACCAAAGAATCGACGCCCTGGGTTGGTAGAGGTCCACGAAGTGCGAATAATAGCTTGCTTACCACACCAGCAACGTACCATGTTGAAACGATTATCGTTTTGTATAAGACTGTTTCTGTAGGATAGTTGTGGAAAACTAGAAGGGGGGTTGAATAGTTTTACCGATTAAAACTTTGTTTTAAAATATTTAGATCGACTTATGTCAATCTATTTAGATGTGTATGTTGGACATTGATAGATATATATGTAAATATGCAATGGATAGGTAAAGAGTAAGAAACACAAAACCACCCATAATGAGTGTTTATAGTGGTTCGACTACAAGGAAACCTTCATTGCCCTACTCCACTCCCCGAGTCACCTACTCGAGAGTTCGTAATCACTACACCGACACAACTCCTTATGAGAAGCCTTCACAACGTCGCTTCTTACTTTTTCCTAACAAGGCTAGCCATCGGGTTCTTCCACAAGGTAGAACCAAACCTATCACTACGTCGCCTACACTTTATCCGGTACATGGCTAGATACTGAGTTCCATTACAAAAGGGGAACTACTACCCAACAGTACACAACACCTATCCCAAAGGAGACCCACTCCTTATTACAACATCATCAAGGATATCAATATCCTTGGATACAACCTATCTCTATTTGTACATCGATACACCATATCGATTGTACACCCTTGGCATCTTTCACTAATGCCTTTGACTTGACCCTTTTGGCATCCTTCACTAATGCTTTGACACGGACGTTCAGCACCTTTCACTAATGCCTTCGTCTTAACTCTTTTGACATCCTTCACTAATGCCTTTGACACGGACATTAAGCACCATTCAGTAATGCCTTTATCTTGACTCTTTCGGCATCCTTCGATAATGCCTTTGACATAACACTTCTAATGAGGAAGAAAGAACTATCAACAAGAGAACCTCAACAGTCTTGATGATGATGAAGCATGGTACCTCATGGACTTGAGCTTGCTCGACTTTAAGAGGTGGTGATCTCGCCTTTAAAAGGAACCTAGAGAATCACACAAAAACAAACACAAAATACATAGAGAGATCCTTTGGATCTGAGTTTAGAAGGTTTACAATACTAGGAGAAAGTATGTGTGGAAGTGGCAAAACAAAATGAAGAAATGGCTCACTATTTATAGAAGAAAATAAGTTATCGCTCACGGATCCCTTACTTGAGGGATCCGCCCAAAGGTAAACTGGGGAACCGTGGGACTTCCTCGCCTATGTGGTTTTGGGTCATGGGTCATAGGTTATGGGACATGGGTCCAGACTTTGGACCGTGGGTATCCAAGTAGATACAATGTATCTAGTAGGTGCAATGCATCTTGTGGAAAACTAGAAGGGGGGTTGAATAGTTTTACCGATTTTAAGTTAGTTTCTAAAAACTTTAGATTCGATGTTATGTGAAATCGTATGGATGAAGATAAAGTATAGATATAAGAGTAATGCAAGTAAGGAAAGTAAAGTAAGGGATAGAAATAACACAACCGATTTATAGTGGTTCGGCTACAAGGACACCTTCCTTGCCCTACTCCACTCCCCGAGTCACCTACTCGAGAGTTCAAGCACTATGTCAACAAACTCCTTCAGCTTGGCGGAGAAGCCTTCACAACGTTGCTTACACCTTTTCCTACAAAGCTAATACCGAGTCAAACACGGAGGACCAAACCCACACGACTATTACACAACAACTATGTGAAATATCAAGTACAAGATCTTTGCTATAGAAATCTTGTGAAGGAACAAATCAATCAAGGACCCCTTGCTTGGATGACTTGTAGAAAGCTCGTGATCTCACCTTAGAGAAGGACCTATATGAGAATCACAATAGAAAGAAGAACAACTCTCTAGATCAAGTGATCTTTTGTAAGAAGAGTGTAAGAATATATGAGAGAGTTAGTAAGAAGAGGGGTGAAGAGAAATGAAGAAATGGCTCTCTATTTATAGGCAAAACTTCATCGTGAGTTAACGGATCCCTTAAGGGATCCGTATAGTGTAACACCAGGGATATGTGGGACGCTCCTCTTTGCCCATGGGTTTTTTGGTTATGGGTCATGGGTCATGGGTTATGGGGTATTTCATTAGATACAATGTATCTAATAGATGCAATGCATCTAGTCAAATGGATATGGGTCAATACCATGGGTTATGGATATGCTCCATGGGTTGTGGTTTTTACCCATCCTAATAAACTATTACATCAAATGATTTATTACAACAATTTGTATTAAATGACTATATGTAAACGCTTTACAAAAATAACATGTATCCTTATAATTTTACTTATGATAACATTATATTTGTTATCAACAAAACACAAAGAGATCGCTAAATATTAATAAACGTTTTACGATTTATTTGTATTAACAATCTCCCCCTTTTTGTTGATGACAAAACATAATGTTATGATGAGTAAAACTTAAGATTAGATGTATGTTTTGAAAGCCTAAGTTTTAATTCTTTTTTTCGAAACAAAAGTTACCCCAACGAAGAAATAAAATGAAAAAATAGTTCACGTATCGCTAACTCCCCCTTGACGGTAGCTCCCCCTAGAATGGGGCATCAAGTGAGAAAAATAAAAAATCCTACAAAGAAAAGGTTAGTAGTAACATGCATAAATAATCTTGTGATTGACGAGAGTCAAGATTGGGAGCCAAGGTATGTAAAAAAGGCCTTGTAATAAAAACAACAAAATGTAGTGGTATTTATGCCACATACAAGCATGTAAAAGTAAGAACAAGACTTGTTCTTAAAAATGACTCAAAAGAAAATACTAAAAGTAATAAAAATGATTCCTTCCATGATTGCATAAGGTTATGGATGGAAGTTTTGGTGAGTAATGATGTTGATGCGATTAAGGATGAGGTTAAATATGACTCGCATTTCTTCCCTAATATCTATTGCAATATCCCTAGTGGATTGGCAATGTTCACAATGTAAGTGATGTGGGTAATGAGTGGAAGTTTTCCGGGTGACTTTGATTTGAGTAGATGGAAGTTGTGGTGGAAAAGTTGAAAAATACGGATCAAAGTCCGAAATGTTTGGAAGTGGAGGTGGAAAATAACCTAGATGTTCTTGTAACACAATGGGAGCTATAGGTGGTGAGGTTTCAAGGTCTTTGAAAATTGTGTTTGGAGAAGTGGGAGGTGTCAAAAAGACTAGTTCTTTTTGCTTTGTTTGTTGAGATCTTGTTGGAGTCTTAAGGAGTTCCAAAAGAGTGACCTTAGGTGGTGATGTGATGGGTGACTGTGTACTTCTGGTGATGAAGGAGGTGCTATAATGGAAGCATCATATGGTGAATGAGTTGTTGGTGATGAACCATTTGATGATGGTTTTGCTAAGCAACAAGGCTGATGCTAATCCATGCGTTTTTCTAGATTTGGGTGGTGGTACTTTGGAAGGTGGAGACAAAGTTTTGATTTCATGAAAGGGGTTGTTTGCTCTAGATGATTCACCTATGTTGGAAGATCTTTTGGGTGACATGATGATGTTTGTTTGTGAAGTTGGGATTTGATGAATATGCAAGCATTTTGGGAATCCTATTTATATAAAAATAATGCATTGTAATGAATGCTTGACCCAAAATATGGATTAAAATCTAATGATTAGATATGGATTTAAGGCATGTGATCATGAGAACACAAGCTTTAAATATCATACTCCAAAATAAATAAAAGAAATGATGAAACTATTGGAGTTTTCATCCAAAGTGAGAAAAAATATAAGATAAAATTAGCTTCTGTCTCACGGATCCCACGGATCCTTCCCTTGAGGGATCCGCCCAGATTAAGGCTAGGGATCCGTGGTACGGTGATTCATGCAGCTCAAAATTTTCCTTTTTGGAAGCATTTATGCCTAGTGTGTGCCTATATGCAAACTGTGTGGAGTTGCGGTTATCTCGACTCCTAAAAAGAAAAGAAAAATAAACTAGAAGTGAAAAAGCACACTATTATGTGAGATAACCCGAGTGCTCCTAATTCATTGTTGCTTTAAATGAATGTACACGAAAACACATATTAGTTATGTGTCCTCTTTAGCATTCAAAAGGCATGAGATGCAATGAAAACAAGTTTTTACTTTGTATTAATAATGAAAAAGCGATTTGTCCTAAACGTGAGAAGTGGCTTTTATGAAAGTGATACGGAAGAGTATCCTTTAGAAATCATTTTGAAAAGAGGTTTCTATGTGTGAATAAACCGTTTATTCTTTTAAAGAGAAAAATATGTATGTAATTACGTCTTTGCAAAAGGTACTTATCTTGAAAACTAAGAGAAAACTATGAATTATAAGTAAAACCTATTTTGGGTTTTGAAAATTCCCGTATTGCTTGTGAGTTGTGCGTGAAATAGAGATCCTAGACTCGGAAAGAAGAAGGCTAGTGTTTACATACCTTGTAGAGTTTAAAATTAATTAACGATTGTTCCATGAGAGACCAAGACGAAGTAGGTTAAATTATTCCTGCTTCAACGGTTTGGTGAGGACGTCGGCTATGTTGTCTTCGGATGCTACCTTCTCAATAGAGATGTTCCCCTTTGAACATTGTCTCTTAAGAAGTGATGACGAATCTCTATATGCTTTGTACGAGAATGCAATAACGGATTCTTGCTTAAATCGATGGCACCTTTGTTGTCACATAGAATGGCTATGTCACTTAGATGAATGTCCTAGTCAACTAACGCTTGTTTCATCCATAGTGCTTGTTGGCATGCTTTGCCGGCGGAGACATATTTGGCTTCGATTGTTGATATTGCTAATGCCGCTTACTTTCTGAGAACCAAGATAAACAACATCCCATAAAAGTACATACCCCACTTGTACTTTTTCGTCAACATAATCACCGCATGGTCAATCTGCATATACAATAGTTTCTACTCCCGTACCCTTAGGATACCACAATCCTAATTGAGTTGTACCCTTAATGTATCTAACTATACTTTTGACGGCTTCTAAATGTGATGTTTTAGGATCTTCTTGAAACCTAGCACATAGACAAACACTAAACATGATATCCGGCCGACTAGCCGTGAGGTAGAGAAGACTACCAATCATGCCACGATATTTTGTGTTATCAACTGATTCGCCGTCTTCATCTTTTGTGAGTTTAGTGTTGGATGACATTGGTGTCCTAATTGGTTTTGACTCTTCTAAACCGAATTTCTTTAACATCTCCTTAATGTATTTAGATTGATTAAAGAAGATACCATCTTCTACTTGTTTGATTTGTAGACCAAGAAAGAAACTAAGTTCTCCCATCATACTCATCTCGAACTCGTCATGCATGATTTTTGAGAAATCATCACACATGTCTTGACAAGTAGATCCGAATATAATATCATCTACATATATTTGAACAATGATTATATGTGACTCTCTTTTCTTAGTAAAAAGTGTGTTATCAACTAACCCCATGTTGTAGTTGTGTTTGATTAAGAATGACTTGAGTCTATCATACCAAGCTTTTGGAGCTTGTTTAAGACCGTAAAGGACTTTCTTTAGCTTATACACATGTTTAGGTTTTTCAAAATCGATGAAGCCCGGAGGTTGAGCTACATATACTTCTTCATTAATAAAACCATTTAGAAAAGCACTTTTGACATCCATTTGATAAAGCTTAAGATCATTAGCACAAGCATAAGCAAGAAGTATTCTTATAGACTCTAATCTAGCCACGGGGCATAGGTCTCATCAAAGTCTATTCCTTCTTGTTGATTATACCCTTGGGCAACGAGTCTAGCTTTGTTTCTAGACACTATATCGTTTGCATCTAACTTGTTTTTATATACCCATTTGGTTCCTATTATGGTTTGATTACTAGTGGGGACGACAAGTGTCCAAACAGCGTTAGAAACAAATTGATTTAACTCTTCTTGCATAGCCATTACCCAACTTTCATCTTTTATGGCTTCTTGTGTATTCTTAGGTTCTATGGTTGAGTCAAAACAAAACAAGCTACTTTGGTTTTGAACTTGAGACCTTAAGGTTCTTTTGTTTAGCTTTCCTATGACCTTATCTACGGGGTGATCTTTGGACTCTTTAATATTTATGATTTCTTCATTTAAAGGTTCTTCTTCTTCGTTTATCTTTTTCTTTATTACAATAGCTTCACTTTCAAAATCTCATCATCGACAAAGGAGAGGGTGGGTGGACTTTCATCAAATTTTACGTTTAATGACTCTTCTACCTTCATTGTTTCTTTGTTTAATATGACGTAAGCTTTGCTATTAGAGAGTAACCTAAAAAGATACCTTCGTTGATTTAGGATCAAATTTTGTAAGGTAATCTTTAGTGTTAAGTAGAAAACATTTGCTACCAAAGACTCTAAAGTGATCTAACGTAGGCTTTTTGCCCTAAGTAACTCATATGGAGTTTTACCTAAAATTGGTCTAATTAAGACTCGATTAAGTATGTATGTTGAGGTATCACCGACATTGCACCAAAACTTTTGAGGTATGGATTGCTCATTTAGCATGGTGCGACTCATTTCTTGTAGGGTTCTATTCTTTCTTTCAACTACCCCATTCGATTGTGGAGTGCGAGGAGCCGAGAAGTTGTGAGTAATACCATTAGCGTCACAAAAGGCTCCAAATTGCACTTCATTATCGAATTCCCTACCATGATCCGTTCTAATAGACACTATAGGACTTCTTAGTTGTCTTTGGATTTTCTTACTTAATATTTCAAAGTAGTTGAACGTTTCAGTTTTGTTCTTTAAGAATTTAGTCTATGTGTACCTAGAATAATCATCCACTATAACCAAAGTGTAGTAGTTGCCTCCATAACTTTGGATAGCGGATGTACCAAATAAATCCATGTGTAATAACTCTAGACACTTAGTTGTAGACACCATGTTTTTAGCTTTGTGACTAGAATGGACTTGTTTTCCTATATTACAAGCATCACAAAAGTGATGTTCATATTTTAATTTAGGTAGATCTCTTACTAGATCTTTGGATGATAGTGATTGAAGAAGTCGCATATTGGCGTGACCCAATCTTCGATGCCATAAGGTCAAAGTATCATCCATAGAAGTAAGACAAAGTTTGTCTTTAGGTTCATTACCAATTTTAATGACATAGACTCCATGTTTCCTAATTCTTTACCTATGGTGATACCGTTTTTCAATATCTTACTACCGGTTTCGTTAAAAAGTACGTTGCACTTTTATCACATATTTGTCCTATACTTAAGAGGTTAAAGTTTAGGTTTTCTACGGGACACACATCGTTAATGGTTAGAGATTTGTTAGAAATCGTACCTTTACCAATGATTTTGCTTTTGCTATTTCCAAATACCACATTTCCTCCATTAAAGGATTCATATGTGGAGAATAAATCTTTATTGCCGGTCATGTGCCTCGTGCACCCGCTATCCTTGATCCACTCATCCGATCTAGGTCGACCTTTAAGCACACCTAAGAAAATAATTAACTCAAAATTTTGGTCCCCATTTGTTCATGGGTCCATTAGTGTTAAACATTCCATTCATGTTAGACATGTATGGATAAGGTGAATATGCTTTCCATGGTGCAAAGTTTTGAAATGGAAAGCCATTTTGCATATTTGGGTTCCATCCCATTTGATGGTTACTCCTTGGATAAACATTATTAGGTCTCCTAGATGTGTTTGGTTTTGAAAACGATGGACCTTTTTCTTATAAAAGCTTTGATTATATCGTGGAGGTGGTTGTCTAATGGTAACATGAGTTGGTTTCTTCTTATTAACAATAACAAAATCAGTTCTAGAAGAGGATGCTACATTATTACCACTATTGCTTCAAAGATCCACGGATCCCTGGCGTACACTACCGGTTCCTTTTGTGGGATCCGGGATCCGCCACAACAAAGGGTTTGTTTTTCTAGTGCTTTTACGAATTGGTTTCGTTTTCACTAGTTGACGCATTAAGTTCCTGAAAACCTAGACCTTTTTGGTTCTTTCCTGTTTTAACGCTATCCAATATCATATCTAAGGTATTAGTGTTCATTCTATCAATTTTAGAGTCTAGATGATCAACTAGTGTTTGAAGTTGAACGCAAAGTTCACATTCGCCACTTGCTATCTTCTCCTTTTCTAGACGTTTTAATTTTTCCTTTAACTCCATGACTTCCTTTTCTAAACGTTGGTTTTGATATTTCAAAAACTTGTTTTTGTTGATTACTTTTAAACTAATTTTGCAAAGTTTATCATATTCATTATGCAATGAGTCATCATCTAATGATGAGCTACTATAGTATTCGTGACATACCTCGTCATTTGCCATGAGACAAATTTCTTCATCCTCCTCCTCGCATTCCCCTACGAACCGCTCACGAATGCCTTTTGATCATCGCGTTTGGGACACTTACTAATAAAGTGGTTTGGGTCCCCACATTTAAAGCAAGCGCGATCATCCCTTGGCTTCTCGTCCTCTTTGCTTTTCCGGAATCCTTTCTTGTCGTCATATGGTTGTTTGACGTATCTTCCCTTCCTTCTAAAGAACTTTTGAAGTCCCTTACCGCCATGGCATACCTCGTCATCACTATCCGAAGAGGAGTCTCTTCATCGCTTGAACCTTTCTTGGCTTTAAGGGCAAGAGATTTGTGCTTCTCTTTCACTTTTGAGGCTTCGGAATCTTTAGTGAGGACAAGCTCATAGACCTTTAAGTTGCCTATGAGTTCATCAAGGGTGAGGATTGTCAAATCTTTTGATTCTTCGCCACTTTAGATCTCCACTTAGATGGAAGTGCCCTTAGATATTTCCTAACATGGGTACGGCTAGAGAAAGATTCATCAAGTGCTTGTAAAGATGTAATTATAGTATTAAAGTTAGCAAAAGAATGATCTATAGTTTCCTCATCCGATATTGAAAATTGTTCATATTGTTGAACAAATAAATCTATTTTATTGTTTTTCACTTGTTGATTACCTTGATGAGTTACAACTAAAGAATTCCAAATTTCTTTAGAGGTTTTAAGCATGGAGATTCTTTCGAATTCCTTTTTGGGTAAAGCATTATATAAAACCATTTTAGCTTCACTATTTTTGGAAATCTTTTTCATAATTTCATCGGTGAGTTTATCATGAGGTATCTTAAATAAAATTTCATTTTCATCTTTTGCAGTGGCTTCAAAATCGCCTTCAACAATGATGTACCAAAGATCAATATCTTTAGACTTCACATCCGTTTCGAATCTATTTTTCCAATATATAAAACCATTAGTTTCAAGTAGTGGAGGTCGTTACATGGATTGCCCTTCCTTGTAATTTTCAGAACCCATAGTGATCGAAAAGTTTTTAAAATACGGTTTACTTTAAAACTTCTATAAAAATATCTCTTGATGCCAATTGTGGAAAACTAGAAGAGGGGGTTGAATAGTTTTACCGATTTTAAGTTAGTTTCTAAAAACTTTAGATTCGATGTTATGTGAAATCGTATGGATGAAGATAAAGTATAGATCTAAGAGTAATGCAAGTAAGGAAAGTAAAGTAAGGGATAGAAATGACACAACCGATTTATAGTGGTTCGGCTACAAGGACACATTCCTTGCCCTACTCCACTCCCCGAGTCACCTACTTGAGAGTTCAAGCACTATGTCAACAAACTCCTTCAACTTGGCGGAGAAGCCTTCACAACGTTGCTTACACCTTTTTCCGGTACAAAGCTAAATACCGAGTCCGTAACACGAAGGACTAAACCAACACGACTATTACACAACAACTATGTGAAATATCAAGTACAAGATCTTTGCTACAGAAATCTTGTGAAGGAAAAAATCAATCAAGGACCCCTTGCTTGGATGACTTGTAGAAAGCTCGTGATCTCGCCTTAGAGAAGGACCTATATGAGAATTGTTAGGACCAAATAACACAAGATTTATGTGGTTTGGAGGTCGGGGTTGGTGGAAGAAGATGAAGATCTTCATCCTTTTAGAGAGAGAAACTAGAGAGGAGGAGAAAACACAAGGTTTTATTAAGATAAATCACACAATAACCAAATGCTTCACCTCACCCCTCATGGAGAGTCATGAGGGGTATTTATAGGCTCTAACTTTGGTTACCACACGATACTAGTCCCTAAGGGCAAAGTATACTATGGATCTAGTTATTCACGGAAGTACTTATCTTTAGAAAAAGCGAGGCTAACAATCTCCTCCAAGATAGCTACAATGAATGGTTACAATGAGACCTATAAATACAAAACAAAGTAAATTACAATAGTAAAGTACAATGTTGACTTTCTTGAAGTGCAGAGTCTCTGTAGTCTAGATATTGAGGAAAACTTGAAGTTCTCCCTTCCGATGACCCTCGCAAATGATCTTCTTGTAGCTCAACTTCAATCAGAACTCTAGTTAGGTTATTACTCCCTCCTAACTAGTGAGCCTTTTTCTTCTTTGCTCCTCCGAACCGACAACTCTCTTCCAATACGCCTTTAATCTACGACACGCAGCGGAGAAAGTAAACTCTTAGCACAATGGTTGTCGTTCGTGGAATATCAACATAACTCACTTAGTATTGCATCCCAGTTGGTAAAAAGATCCGATGTACACCACACTACTTCTCCTTCTTCAGTCTTAAGCAAAAATCCCTTCGTAATCCAATCACGGAAGATGAAATACCAACTTCCCTCCTCGATGGTTGCGAAGCATCGAAATCATCATAGGTTAAGACATGCCGTATTACCTTCTTTGATGCAGTATTAACATCATAGCTTGATCAAATATCCGTGAGAATATGTCGCAAAAATACTCTCAATAATTTTCTCAAACCAACCTTTAAATCGAACCTCCTTTGAATTCACCGGCTAATAGTAATGACCACATATGGAGATAGCCCGGTACGACTAACTTGAAAAGGAAGTAAGCATCCAAACTTGTGACTTGCTGCTTGTTTTAAATTTTTGAACAATCCACAACTTCGTGTGACACTGAGCACAACAACGTAACTCCTTTAAGTGATGGTTACACAATCGTGAGCACTACAACGTAACTCCCTACCGCTATAACCAGATTGTCATATTTCATAATGTGCTCCAACAAGTTATCTTGAGACATGCATCCAACCAACCCTCGTCTCAAAGATAAAGAAGTCCACCCGTGACATGTCACGTCAATCCCGCATCAATAATACCGTACAAAAACTCCGTAGCCATTTTTTTCAAATTTCGCGCAAGCTGTGAATTATTGTATCCTCTCGTGAAATTTTACCATACCAAATATATACCAACACTTGACCAATATATTGTAGCCAAATTTTTTAACAAAAATTCGATTAACAATATGTTGCATTCCAATTATATCCAAAATACCTTAGCCACAGTGGATAGAATTGCTAACCCGCTCCACTTCAATCTTATATTTCAGCCCATGTGGAAGTAGAGCACAAAGCCCATAATCGAAATATTTGTCACAAAGCCCACGTCCAACTCAGATTAAACATCCGATCCAACCAAATGAATAATACCTGATCCATATGAAAATCAGATAAAACTTTAACCGGGTATAAAACGAACACCACTTAACCTAAACCTAAAGCACTCGCAGATAAACATCCGCCTACCAAGGCACTCTCCTCTTACCCCATCTAATCTCAGCTCATCAACAAAATTATCTCCCATCAAATATAACCAATTAAATCCGAATAAACCCAACATCAGTCTTAGAACCGTATCATTGGTCACGGGTAAGTGTTGAGGTGTTGATGTATTTTGATTTTGGATTGTGCTTTGAAACGAATGAGTAAACGCGGTTTGACACGTTTGTTATAACACGCCTTTAATTTGATATAAGAAAGAAGCAAGCTTCATATTGGATCTGTGATGAGGATGATTAGTCCGGAAAAAATCTTGAAAATATTAAAGAACGAATCAAAACTGAGATTTTTAAATGTTTTTCTTTGTTGTTTGAGAGTTGGGGAGTGACATGTGAGGGTATATTGAAGTGAGTCTAGATGTAGGATAAGTTAGTTTTGGTTCGGATCTGTTGTGAATGGTTCGTTGTCGTTTTGAGTTTCAATATAATCAACGACTGATAGTGTTTTTGGCTGAGTTTGAGTCTTTGTTTGTAAATGGTATGTTGTGGTCTTGGTCTAGTCTACGATAATCTCCTTGTTCGAGATCTTAAGCAAAAAAATTACGCGTAACTTTTTCATTGCTCGAACCTTATGCGTAAACTTTCTGGTCTTAACCTTATGCGTAGCCTTACGCGTAACGTCATGCTTATGCAAGCATACCGTAAACATATGCGTAGGCCATAGGCGTAAGCCAAGGCTTGCTTAAACGCATACGCCGTAACTTCACAGCCTACGGCGTAACTCCAATGTAGATTCTTCTACGCCAAGTTTAGGGTTTTGGACCCTTTGACTTTTCCTAGTTTTTTCTCGACCATGTTATCCGACCATCTTCTTCATACAAAACCCGTGAAAAACATAAACATGCTTCCTTTTAATGTTTGACCACATGAAGATGAAGGTTTGACCACTATTTGTTTCACGGATATTGTACCAGTAAAGAAAGTTGAATATAACGTTTGGACCGCTTATAGACCAGATTTATATTATAACATGGTGATTGGACTTTGTGATACCAAAAGATACAAAACATATTGTTAACTGTTAACCCACAAATCGGAAAAAAATTTTCCGACCACAAAATAAGCACAAAAACAGTTAATAAAACATGTGTAAAACCAACATAAATCATCAAAAGTTAACCTTGGCTCGTTATACCAATTGTCAGGACCGAAAAGCATAAGATTTATGTGGTTAGGAGGTCTAGGTTGGTGGAAGAAGATGAAGATCTTCATCCTTTTTAGAGAGAGAAACTAGAGAGAGGGAGGAGAAAACACAAGACTTTTATTGAAATAAACACATACTACACCTAGCCAAATGCTTCACCTCACCCCTCATGGAGAGTCATGAGGGGTATTTATAGGCTCTAACTTTGCCACTTACACGATACTAGTCCCTAAGGGCAAAGTATACTACGCATCTAGTCCAATTCACGTAAGTGACGTTATCTTTAGAAAAAGCGAGGCTAACAAGAATCACAATAGAAAGAAGAACAACTCTCTAGATCAAGTGATCTTTTGTTAGAAGAGTGTAAGAATATATGAGAGAGTTAGTAAGAAGAGGGGTGAAGAGAAATAACGAATCCTCTCTATTTTATAAAAAACTTGCCATGTTGGATCCACGAATCCCTCCTTAAGGGATCCGTGGGACGCTCCTCTTTGCCCATGGGTTTTTGGTTATGGGTCATGGGTCATGGGTTATGGGTTGGTCCATGGGTATTTCATTAGATACAATGTATCTAATAGATGCAATGCATCTAGTCAAATGGATATGGGTCAATACCATGGGTTATGGATATGCACCATGGGTTGTGGTTTTTACCCATCCTGATAAACTATTACAACAAATGATTTATTACAACAATTTGTATTAAATGACTATATGTAAATGCTTACAAAATAATATGTATCCGTGATAATTTTACTTATGCTAACTTTATATTTGTTATCAACAAAACACAAAGAGATCGCTAAATATTAATAAACTTTTTTTACTGGTTATATTTGTATTACCAATATCCCCCTTTTGTTGATAAAAACATAATAACATTATGAAAAAAACTTAAGATTAGATGTATAGTTTTGAAAGCCTAAGTTTTACTTC